>VWZW01002943.1:2402654-2425998 GCA_013397115.1 Edolisoma coerulescens | reverse complement strand
TCCTCGGAGGGGTCTGGGCCTGCGTGGAAGGTGGGGGGGGGCGTCAGGGCCTGCTTCGCCCGCTCTGTGCCCAGAGCGATGGAGTTCGCAGCCCACCTTTCCTTTTATCGTGGGGACAGCCCCAGTGCCTCGTTCCCTTGTCCCTTTCCCGCGGTGACAGCGCCCTTCCTGCATTCATCCCTACATCCATACATTGTCCAGGGAACGGCAGCGGAGCTGGGGAAGGGTCTGGAGCACAAGTGTGAGGAGGAGTGGCAGTCTGGACAAAAGGAGGCTCAGGGGAGACCTTCTCGTTCTCCTCGACTGCCTGACAGGAGGGGGCAGCCGGCTGGGGGTCGGGCTCTGCTTACCGGTAGCAAGCGACGGGACAATGGGAAATGGCATCAAGCTGCGCCAGGGGAGGTTCAGGCTGGACATGAGGGAGAATTTCGTAACAGAAAGGGTGGTTAAGCATTGGAACAGGCTGCCCAGGGAGGTGATGAAGTCCCCTTCCCTGGAGGTGTCCAGGGAAATGTGGCACTGGGTGCTCTGGTCTGGGTGACAAGTTGGTGATTGGTCGTGGGTTGGACTCGATGATCTCAGAGGTCTTTTCCAACTTGATTGATTCTGTGATTCCCCCCAGTGCATCCTGTCTCCCCCTGGATAGCATCACTCCTGCTACCTAAATCCCACTGCTCCGTGGCAGGTGGGAATTCCTACAATGCCCTGTCCTCATCCTGTGAATCTCTGCCTTTATAACCCCTGCTGTGTTTCATCCCGAGGCCAGATGTTTAATAATCTCCAAAATATCCTACTTTTTTTTGCAGTAAACTCCATTCTGTTGAGCCTTAATAGTTCATATTCCACTGCAGGAAGAAATTAATTCTTGAACAAGTTTCATTACCTTTCAAACTGTTACTTTTATACAGCTTTGCTCTAGTTATGTGTATTTGCCACAGCCAGAAAAAGGTCCATTTTCTTTGGCTTTAGGAAAAGTAAAATAAAATATGGTGGACCCATATATGCAAACCATTAGCAAATGACCTGGAAATAGGTTTGTTGTGTCATCTGGAGTTTTCTTCCTTTTGTCTTTCAGTTTTAAATTGAAGAGAAAATGTCACTTTACGATGACTTGGGGGTTGAGACCAGCGATTCCAAAACAGAAGGCTGGTCCAAGAATTTCAAACTGCTGCAGTCTCAGTTGCAGGTGAAGAAAGCAGCTCTCACACAAGCAAAGGTACAGTCCCTTTGTGGTTTTGCTTTCTGTTTTTCAGACTTCTTTTGTGTTCAGTGCATTGTGTTTGTGACCTCAGAATACCAGTTTGGGGTAATTTTGCTGGGATTTGTCTATGAATTTGTAGCAAGGAACCTGGCAAAGCTGAGGGGGGAAAAGGGAAGATGCATTTTTCTTGATGTCTCTTAGAGGGAGTCTTGCAAAATTAAAACTGAATGAGAACTGATGTGTGCTGCAAACCTCGGAGCTTTTAACAAGCAGAGCCAAAAGCTGATCTTCCAAGTTAGCTTTGAAGATAATGAGATTCAGCTTTTATAAAATTTTTTTTGTACGTAAGGAGGGGTCACACTGTGTTTGATTATTTACACGTTTGCATCATTTTATGGTTATTTAAAAGGCTCCTGGTGCTAACCTGCAAATCATTATGTATTAGAAATTTTTACAGGAAGTATTTCCAGCGTAGATGAAAAGGACGAGTGCAAACTAATTCTTTTTAGACTGTGACAGAGCCATTTTGTCTTTTTGTGGCTGCTTCTTTTTATTTCACCCTTTTTCCTTGAGCAGTGTTGATGTTTTGGTTCAGGCAGGACAGGAGTGCTCTTTGGGGTGTGTAGGTTCTGTAGTGAGATTACTTAATTAAAAGAAGAAGCAGTAGCAGTGATACCAAATACTTGAGTAGGTACAGCATTTTTTCACTGGAATTACTCCTGATTTGTGCTGCTGGAATTGGGGGCAGGATTTAGTTGATCATTGGAACAAACTGCATGGATGAAACTTACTGACTGCTGTATTAGTTATATTCTTTGTCCATGTAACTGATGTGCAGTGTATCCATAGCCTAATGGAAGAATAGGATAGGATTAGCAAACTCAAGAGTTCAGAATAGATTGAAATATTTTATCTGATGATAAATGGGAAGAACAATACATCTTTGGAATAAGTCTGAGCTTTTTGAAAACTAACTCAGTTCAAACTCACCTGAAGAGGTTGTATGAATTTTTAGTGTGTGTTTCTGGTCCCAGTCAAAACCTAGGACCATTCACCTACCACTGCAAAGTATATCAAGCAAGCTCATTTTTAGAAGACTGTTTTATCTTTTTTACACATTATGTGTTTTGGTGATTTTTGCAGAGTCAGAGGACAAAACAAACCACAGTCCTTGCTCCAGTGATTGACCTGAAACGGGGCAGCTCCTCTGATGAGAGACAGATTGTGGACACACCCCCTCATGTGGCAGCTGGGCTAAAGGTAAGACCAGGACAGCTAGAAGTCCAGCTGTTAACAAATGTTTTGGAAATTAAATGTTTCCTAGTGGTCAAAAAAGGGATTGTTCTCTGAGAATGTTTTCCTCTGCTGAGAGTTCTTTAATTAACATTTCAACTTTATACAAATTTCCATGTGGTACAGCATGGAATTACCACGGTTAATGTACAGTTATAAAACAGTGTTCTTAGAATCCTGGACAGCTTCAAACTAATTGGCAAGACAGCAATTTGGGCAGCTAAATAATGGCTATAATTGTGATTGCACCAGTGTTGGAACTGGACCTGTATAACAATCAACTGAAAAATAAAACAAAAGCCACCTAACCTTTTAAATGGATTTCTCATGGTAAGGAATCAAGAGCAACTTTCTCCCTGAAGCTTTTTCAAAGAAGAAGTTCTGAAATAGTTCTTTCAGATTAGAGGAGAACAGTCTGTGTGCCTCTGTTGGTATTATATTAAGAGCAGCTGATAAAAAGCCTGATGAGATTGTGTGGGAGGACCCTGGCAGATGGGTGCAGCAGCAAGATGCCATAAAGCTTCTAAGGATGCATTAACGGGGTTTGAAAATTCTTGTCCGTGCTGATTTGCTGCTGCTTTGCATTTGGCAAGGGGAGGGCGTGGTTCTTTCTTCATGGGAAAATTTTAGATAATGAGAGACTGGATGAAATGTTTGTTTTAAGTAAAGCCAAGATTCCTTCTAGTACCAGTGGGATTGGGATATTACCTGACATTACAGAAGTCAGGAATCAGAAGTGTTAAATTTTCGCTTTCCAACTGAGTGTTGTTTTCAGACCTCAGCTGAAAAAAAAACCTTTTTGCTTTGTTTTTTTTCAGGATCCTGTCCCTAGTGGTTTTTCTGCAGGAGATGTGTTGATTCCCCTGGCAGATGAGTATGATCCCATGTTCCCAAATGACTACGAAAAAGTGGTGAAACGTCAGAGAGAGGAACGGCAGCGGCAGCGGGAGCTGGAGAGGCAAAAGGAGATTGAAGAGAGAGAAAAGTAAGGCTTTTGTTTAAACTCTTGACACATTGACTCTTATCTAAAGAATAGACATGTCAATTTGTTTAATTTTATCTCTTTACTTTCAGGGAAATTCTTAGAGGTTTTGTGAATGCTGTATGCTTGTAGAAACAAGTGCAGCCTTTTAATTAATGTTTTAATGCTCTTTGTAAAAATCACCTAACAGTGCAAAACCACTAAGAATTAGCAGCTTTGCAGCCTCTTTGGCTGAAAGACCCTTGTCAAAATTATTCTAAATTCACTTTGTTTCAATAGAGCAGCAATATTTGAGTACTTCATGCATCGTTATCAGACTTTGGCTTTGCAGTTGTTTTAGAGTATTTGATGTCAGTGCCACCTGACTACAGAAAAACCTTTTCAACACTCAGTTATGAACCATCCTTTTTGCATCTAAAAGCTACAGACTGATCCATGAATGCATTCAGTTTTACATGTGGCCTAGCACAGCCTTCGAGAGGCATAGTTGCATTTCTTTTTTAATACTGTGCAGTCAGTAATTTAATTACTGAGTAAGTGAATTATGTGTTTATTACTCTATTGTCTCTGGACAAAAGAAAATACTACATTATTTTTAATGCCCTTTCCCTGAAATATCTGTAATCATGTTAAGGAAGTTGAATGCAGATTCAGTATCTGACTGTTATAAGTGGTAAAGTGTCTGCCAGCCAGGCAGAAGATTACATTTGCTCATTTTAAGTGAAGTGAATAAGCCGTCTTCATCACAGTATGAATCATCTGAAGTCTGGAATTATGGTTCTGCTGCCCTGTTTAGACTGTAGGAATTAATATTTCTAGTCATTGGGGCTTCTCTGTCTTCTTATATCTTCATTGTTTTGATGGAGAAGGAATGCCTGAGGCTCTGGGAATACCTCAGGAATCTGGGATGTCATTCCCACAGCTTCAGCATTGACTGCTCTTTAGTCGTATTTGTACTTGCGTGTGGGCCAAGAGTCTTTATACATGTAAACATTAGAGAAAAGAAGTGAAAAATGCATAATACATTCTGATTTCAAACTGGGGAAACAACCTCAGCCAAACCTGCATCAGATGTGTGCTTTGGGATATCAGGCTGTGCATTTGTTTTAATTTCACAGTGTAGAAAATTCAGAAATTCTGTGTAGTTCCACAGTAGATCTGGTTTTAGTATCCTTTAGCACAGTTTTGGTGGCTGTGCTGGGAATGAGATCTGCTTTATGCACCAAGCTGTGCTCTTAACTTTTGAGGAAAAGTGCTTTTCCTTTTTGTTGTAAAGTATTAAAATGAGTAATTTCCTGATCACATTAGATAACAGCTGAACTGCAAACAAATGTTGAAGCATTCCTTACTTCTCGTTAAAAGTTATGCCTGAATCTTACTTTAATTGCCAAGCAAGCTTCTCAACAATCTGATGTTTAAGCATGAGGATATTTTTTTTATTGAGTAAATGATATTATTCTGTATAGCCTGTGATGGGAAATGTAAAAGGGATTCTGTCTAAAGCAGGGTGATTAATTAATGTCTGTTACCTTGCTCTCTGCTCCATCCAACACCTGTTCCACTGCAGTAATTCAGTCACTCTGGTCTGTTTGGACAAGATTTATTCAGGTGCTTCCTCCTTTCCTTACATTCTTCTTGGCTGTCTTGCAAGTGGAAAACGACCTTGATTAGATCCATCTTCTGTTTCACCAAAAATGCCCCATGAGGATAAAAGCAAAGAAACAAATGGTGAAGGTGTTCACTTGTTTCATGGGAAACATGTTAAATGTCAGTTGGATGGGGCAGAATAATTCACCCTGCAAAGGTGAGATCACAAATTAAAGCAAAGGCTTGACTTCCATGGTTTCTCATCCTAACTTGCTGTGTCTCCCAGAAGGCGTAAAGACAGACATGAAGCCAGTGGGTTTTCGAGAAGACCAGATCCAGATTCTGATGAAGATGAGGATTATGAAAGGGAGAGACGGAAAAGAAGTAAGGGAACTGCTTATAGTTTTGGTGTGGAAAGAGGAGAAAAAGAGGGAGGGGGATTCACAGTCCTGTTTCGTGGATTCTGTATTTCTCTGTCCTCACATGAGGACACTGTTAATTCTGAGCCTTTAGAATGAATCTGGCATTTTATTACAACATGATATAATGCAGAAGACTGCTATTTCTCCATAGAGGTAGATGGCAGCCAAATTATTTATGAAAATACCTCTATTTGCCTTAGTTTGTAGGTCCTTGTTGTAAGTTTCTGCATGGTGCAGGTTCCAAGGAGGGGGTGAGGCATGACATAAAATCGGGCTGTGAGAATCACTGTCGAGTTTTCGCTATTGCAGCTTTTCATTCCTGCATTTGTTACTTCAGTGCCCTTAAGAGCCTGTCAGGTGATGTGGATCAGAAATATGTCATTGCATGAGCAAAATTAAGCTTTGCTCTCTTTCAGCAACAAAGTTACAGTAAATAATTCAGGTTTGTTGTGATATCCTCCAAATGTGTTGTGTTCCATTTTGCTCTTAGGTATGGGAGGAGCTGCCATTGCACCACCCACTTCTCTCGTTGAGAAGGACAAAGAACGTGAGTGCTCCAAAATCCTCTACTCTAAACCCAGCAGTGTTAATTTCTCACTCAACTTTCTGTTAAATCCTCCTGCTTTTCCCGTTGGATTCTTTGTAGCAGCAGGACATGAACAAGTTCTTTGGTGTTGGGGGAGGCTGTGGGGGACCTGTGGTGCTGCCCTGCTTCACATCTCTGTTCTGAAGGATTCTTTCTGTATTGCTGGACAAGTGGTTTGGCAAACTGGGCTCTTAAAAGTGTGTAGCTACTCACTTCTGATGGGAAATGGGAAATGTCAGAGGCAGGTTTCTCTGGGTAGACTAGAACCCTCCACAGTGTGGAGAGGGAATTTTTCCATTGCTCTTTCCTTTAGGAGCTACTTAGTGAATATCTTTTCTGGAGGAGTTATGCACTACAGACAGAATTTTGTAAGTTTTTCCGGGATGCAGTTCAGCTGAAGGGATTTGTGTGCCGTGGTGGTGTGAGGATCTCGGTTGTCCACAAGATGGCATCATCTTGCTATAGGAACAAAACCATTCCCTTTCTTTTTTCATGTCTAGCTGTTGTAAATTTTAAAATTAAAATAATTAGCCATATTTTGCCTACTTTAAAAAATAATAAGAAGAAAGAATCTTATGCCCACAAACATTCCTTTGTGAGTTTCTTTATGAGAAAATTAAAATGTAAAAAAACCCCCAAAGCTTAAGTGAATGATGTAGCAGTGAAAGCATTTGACATGTATAAACATTCAAAACAGAAAGACATTGTTTTGAGTAAATAATTAAAAGCAATTGATTGGTATCACAGAAAAGTAAATATAGACTGGAAATAGTAGAAATATCCTTATGGGGAGAGCTTTAAAATGTGACATGGTCCCACAAAGAAGCCTTTGTATGGTTTCTTGATGCTCAAATCCAGGCTGGAAGAAAACAAGAAAATATTGCTGTAGCAGAAGTCCCGTAGTCCAGTCCATCTGCTGTTTAAATAGGAATTATTTTTCCTCATATGACATCCCGAAACTTCATATGCGACCTTTTATTTGATAAGATACAAGAGCTAGTGTACAAGAAAACATTCTAAAATTAGCTCAGCCTGATAAAAGTCCATAAATTGTTCAAAAGTATTTCTACCTATTTTCTCTGGTGTTCTGTAGGCTTTATTTTACATTTTGCCATTTGAGTTGTCAGTGGAAGGTGATTTAATCGTCTAAACAGTATAATTGAGATATCCAGATCCATCTCTATCCTTCAGGAAGAGTTGCAGTTCAGCAATTCCCAGTGAGATGAGTTGCATTCATTCTTTTTAATAGACTGGTTTATTTTCTCTGCAAACATGCAGTGTATTTTTACTTGCAGTCCTTGGGCCTTGAGTTGTGTGCATTGATCCATTTTTGTCATAATTCTATTCCTGACGAATGGGAGTTTATCCTGTGGATAAACTCTTTGTAGTGCAGGTGGCCTCTTAATGTTCCTTTTCTCCATTTAATAAGAGGCTAATGAATGCATTATAGAGCTGTGGAAATCTATATCCAATGAGGAAAATCTAGAATAATTCAGATTTTGTTTCTGAGAGAGAGAGGTGAGGGGATGTTAAAACAGCACGTGCAAAGGAAACAGTCTGCTGATTTGGATTTATATGGAAGACTTTTTATCATAGTTTATTAAAATTTTATTGAAAAAACCCCAAGTGTCTCTGTTTTTTGCAGCTGTAGCATCATTCCCATACGAGGAGGAGTCGAGACCTCGGGCACCTTCTTCCAAAGCAGCAATTCCTCCTCCAGTGTATGATGAGCCAGAGAGACCTCGTTCCCCCACAGGACCCAGCAACTCCTTCCTCGCCAACATGGGGTAAATGAGTGACTTCTGCACATTTTGTGGGAAAAGGCATCGGAAGGTGGGGGAAACCAAAAGCTGAAACAGTTTGTCAGGAGAAAAGAGCACAACCCATTGCATGTATGTGGTTAGTCTGAGTTCAGAGAGTCCAAACTGGCAGGATACAGGAGAAAATGTGGATTGACTGGATTGAGGGAAACACATCTGAGGTGGTTGCATTCAAGGCTGTGCTCTTATGCCAGGCTCCAGTATGAAGTGTTTATGGCCTGGACAAGCCAAACAATGGAGTATACTTGAAAACACAGGTGGCATGATAGCTCTTCCAGGTTTCTTTTCCAGCTTTGTCATAAATTTGCTAAGTACCAGCAAACTGATATTTCAAATCATTTCAGCTCTGCTTTGTTCAAAAATTCAGAGTGTATTTGCATGAATGTACCAGCTGTGGCTGCAAATCTGCCCATTTACTTTCCTGCCTTGTATGTGATGCTGGTGGTACTACTGTGGAAACAAAGTGAAGATGAATCTGTAGCTGAAAACAGCTTGGAGACCTCGTTTCTGGGTTTATTGGGTTTTTTGTAATTGTCCAGAAAAAGGATAACCAGACTTGGTACTGTTGGACCACCTTGTGCATTGTTACCACCTCTAGTTAGCAGTACAATGGCACCTTCACTTCATTGAAGGAAGGGCTAAAAAGCTGACCTAGCCTGCCTTACTTTGACCACACAATTGGCTATTTATTCTGCCACTTAGTGTTTTAATCTTTCAGCCTTACATAGCCAGACTTTCTGGACTTTTGCTTAGGAAAAAATCGTGTAACTTGTAGAAGCTCCTGTGCTTTCTGCCCCTGTGTAAGGAAATTTTAGGAGGAGCACTCATCAGAAATGCAGTGTTAATGTTCTGTGGCAGAAACCTTTACTAACTGATGGGTTTTTTTCTCTTTGCAGGGGGACAGTAGCTCACAAAATCATGCAGAAGTATGGTTTCAGAGAGGGCCAGGGGCTGGGCAAACATGAACAGGGGCTCAGCACAGCACTGTCTGTAGAGAAAACGAGCAAGAGGGGTGGCAAGATCATTGTTGGCGAATCTACAGAGAAAGGTAATTGTGTCCTCCACCAAGTCTGTGAGAAATTAAGCTCCTGGGTTTCTGTTTACCATCTGTCCTTGTTGAAAATACTACAGTTGGAAGAATGACTTGTTTTTCATTCTTGTGGAAATTTATCTTTTTAAATCTTTTTGTAAAGTGATCCTATATGCACTTTTTTAGCTCATCCTCCCCTCCCTCCATCAGTTGTCCTCCTTTAGTGTCAGGAAGTGTCTTCACTTCCAGGGCTGATCTGCTCTGCCTTGATGGCTTTTTCCCTTTCATGTCCTGTAGACATTGCTCTCATTTCCCTGCTCTTGTCTGATCTAGAGACAATATCCAGGCTTCTGAGCACAAGTGGTAGAAGTCAGAAGACTTTTAGTCTTCTAGTTCTTATGATACAATTCTGAACTTAAGAATTATTTCCCTCAAAGAAACATTACATTGTCAGTTTTCCTGCTTAACTCACATCATTGGAATTGATTTTTCTGCTTAGTGACATTCCAAGTAGCTAAAAGTTGTGAATAACTGTTCCTCACCAATATGAAATTACATTTTGTGGCTTTTATTCCATTGTTTGATCAATAAGATTCTGATAAAAGTCCCTTATTGGGCTTTAATCTTAAATTATTCCCTGATTCACTGTTCTGTCTTCAAACAGAAACGGGCAAGAAGGCAGATTCCAACCCCTTGACTGAGATCCTGAAATGCCCAACTAAAGTGGTCTTACTGAGGGTGAGTTGGGAGTAAGGGAACGTGTCTTGGTGTTGAAATGTTTAAACTTCTGTTCCTGATACAAGACTCTGCTCAGTTCAGATGGTTCTGGCCTGCACCCACGTGGTGTTTTGTGTTCTGGAGAAAGGATGTGACTTCCTGGGGTACAAGCTGTGACTTTGAATCTGCACTGCTTTAAATTGTACAGTTCCCTTGTCCTTGGGACAGGGAACTGTCTCCTCCTGAAGCTCTTAAGCTTTTAAAGTATTCATGGTCACAATTCACAGAGCACCTGTGGTTTGTCTGCACAATCACCTGCACAGGCTCCATCCAGTGAGTTGTGTTTATTCTTTGACTTTCAGAACATGGTCGGTGCTGGGGAGGTGGATGAAGATCTTGAAGTTGAAACTAAGGAGGAATGTGAGAAATATGGCAAGGTTGGGAAATGCGTCATCTTTGAGGTAAGAGATAATCTGTCTCATTTTGGCTGCTGTGAAAGTAAACTGGGCACTTGTCCCTCATGACTGGTGTGTTACTGCCTAAAGCTGCGTACATAGAAGATCTCTCAGGGTCCTTTACTGTGTTGGGATTCCGGATTTTCTGTAAGATACAAATTTCTAGTAATAGGAACTGGGCAAAAATCTCTGAGCATTGTGCTTTTGGAACGTTTTTATTTCGTTCTTTTCACTGCCTTTGTGAGAACAGCAGTGGAAGACAATGTTTTCACTGCTGTTCTAATTACCTGTGGCTTGGGGTTTTTGTTTTGTTTCAGATCCCTGGTGCCCCTGATGATGAAGCTGTAAGAATATTTTTAGAGTTTGAACGGGTTGAATCTGCCATCAAAGGTAGGATCCTAAATTGTGTCCTGTGAACCTCAGAGTTAACTTCTGTAGAGAGATTAAACAGTCTCACTGGTCAGGCTGTTCAGTTAAAGTGACGTTTATTTTATTGAATTGCTGCTTGCTGATCTTCTCTTCATTTCAATTCCAGCTGTTGTGGACCTAAATGGAAGATATTTTGGAGGCAGAGTGGTGAAGGCTTGTTTCTACAACCTGGACAAGTTCAGAGTGCTGGATCTGGCAGAACAAGTTTGATTTTAAAAATCTAGCTCGAGGTGTCATTGTTTTGGCAATCACGTTTTCAGCAGTAGGCTGGGAATAAAGAAGAGAAAAGTAGCTTTCCTAGCAGACTGGAAACAAGCCTCATTGAATGGATTTTACACATTCGTTGTGACTTACGTTTTTTTGTAATATAAAGCCCTTTGAAAGTAAGATTCACGTCTGTGTGGTTTTGAGTTGCACATTTCTGCTTACTGCTTTGGGGATCCTGGTTTTTTTGAGCTTTCAGATGACTTTGCTTTGTTGAAAACCCACTGCTGAGGAGATGCTTTGTCTGTATTCCTGCTTTCTTTGTTGTGGTGCTTCATCATGGAGTCCCTGT
The DNA here is from genome assembly GCA_013397115.1 of Edolisoma coerulescens. Lineage (NCBI taxonomy): Eukaryota > Metazoa > Chordata > Aves > Passeriformes > Campephagidae > Edolisoma > Edolisoma coerulescens. The sequence continues at coordinate 2,414,920 of VWZW01002943.1, read as the reverse complement.
GCTGGATCCACAATAAGTGTGAAGCTTTGGACAAGGACTGTGTGCTATGATCTTCTCTTCCCTGATGGTCTCTCTTAGAGTTAGAGCCTTGCTCTCCTGAGTCCTCATCTCTGCACACCAGTGATTTGGGTCATTGGACAGTTGCAGCTGGTTTGTTCTCCTGACTCCAGGACAAAGCTTTCTGTGCCAGAATGGAGGCTAAAATAACAAGGATTGAGTCTGTCTTCAGATCAAAAGAAAATCCATGTCTAATCCAGGGAAATGGAAGGAGAAAGGAGTTTAATGGACTCTCAGCAGGAGCTCTGTGCTGTCAGGCAGTCTGTGCTGGGAATATCCAGGGATAACTGATGACAGGTCATTAGGCAGGGAGAAGGGAAACTCCTTCCTGTATCTGGCCTGCTGTCAGAATCTCACTTCCTCTAACTCACACATGGGCAACTAACTTTGTTTAATCATTTCAAACCTAGCATTTGCTCTCTCTGTGTATATTTCTATATTTGAGGTCAAATACCATCAGGGTTATGCTTTTTTTTCTCCTTTTGGGAAGGAGTGCCTGTGGAAGTTTTCAAAGTAGGTGGCCATGGAGGGAAGTTCTTGTATGAAAATCTGAAGAGTTGACAAACTAAACTACTAAACACTACTACTCTTACTCTTAACTTGATGTAAAATAGTACAGAGCTCTCTGCTCCTGGTTTTATGTTTGCTTTTCCTTTGGGAACAGTGAGACCTGGCAAGAGGTGACTCTGCAATGGTGGCAGTTCTCTCTGTGCCCCATTGCACCCAGAATTGTGCAGATACTGAAATGGCTGTGAGCCCTGAGGGCATTTTAGCTGTTTGAAAGCTGGTGCTGGATGTCTTCTTCCTGTTACACACAAGGACTGGGGGGAGGGGGGATAGACCTGTAGTTCAACGCTGTGAATATCTCCAGTTATTGCCCTTTTGTTGAGTTTTGGCTGCAGATTTCTATGACAAACTCTTGGGTCTCGTGTTTCGCTTATTTTGTCCGCTTGTGTTCCACCAACCTCTGTACACACATTTGCTTGTAAAATGGAATTTTTTTTAAAAAATGATATTTTACCTGCTGTGTGTTGGCTTCCTTACTCTGCTCTTGTGTTGTGCAAGGCCTTCCCTCGGAGCTGGGTGCTTCTGCACCACAAGTTGGCACTTTCTCCAATGCACCCTCACTGCAGCAGAGGTGGGGAACAGACCTGACACCAAAACCACAGGACCTGGGGCAAAAACAGAATCTAGATTCTGTTCCTGCCTCTGCTCTTAGCTTTCTCTTTGACTTTGAGCAACACTTTAAGGCCTTTGCTGCTGTGTAGTAAAGCAAAGAGATGAGCCTGGTATGAATTAGCATAGGCTTGCTTGTAGTACTCAAATAATTTGAGTGGCTGCTGTAGAAAGTTTAACCACTGGTAACAGATTTAGTGTGAGCTGAACTTACCTTGAAATATGACTTGGCTTTAAGCAATGTGATTTATTTATGGCTCTTATTTCAGCAAATACCTCTTGAGTGACTAGGCTGTAAGCATTTCCTGAGGTACACAGACTGGTTATTGTGCCTTTAACCAGCTGTTCTGCTTTTTAGCACCAGCTTCTGAACTTCCAGTCTGATAACGTGGAGGTTTTCCATTTGCTGAGAATGGCTTTATTGGCAACTTTTGAACCATTTCATTCTGAGAATCCTTTTAGTATTTTGTGTAGGAGATCCATGCTATAAATGAGGTGTTTTTCTCTACCGTGGGGACACTGAAGCAAGCAAACCTGAAGTGGAGCAGAACACATCCCCCGAGTTCCATCAGTGTGGTGGGTGCTGTACAAACACGTGACAGTGGAGCCAGGTGTGGAAGCAGATGCAAACACCTGCACAGGTATGGAAACCTGCAGAGGTTCAGACACTCGCTGAGCTCTGTGGTCAGACCTCGTTTGTCTCCTTAGCAGGAAGCATTTTTTTGCAAATGCACCTTCTCCCTGTTCTTCAACACTCTGAGTGTGTTGGCTCAGACTTCCTCAGGCAAGTTTGTATCTTGCATGCCTTGAAAAATTTGGTTCTGGGTTTACTTCTCTGCTGGAGAATTGGCCGCCTCTGGAATCTTGCCACTGACTTCTATTTCTAGTCGTTTCTCAAATGACTTTTTATCTAACACCTCCAGCTCTTCCTGCTTACACATCCCTTTTTCTCCTCTGATTCATCAATGCCCTTTCCAAAGGCTCAGCAGCACTTAATTTGGAGCTCTTTGCAGCTACCAAGTTTTACTCAGTGGTTTGTCTTTAGACCCTGGAAGCTGTGCAGCCACCTCATTCTGTCATGTACGTACGTGGTGACTGGTCTGAAGCAATAATATTTTGGTTTCTCTTTTTGTGTGGTGCCCTAAAAGGTTCTGATTTTACAGAAAATTAAGAGGATGGTGGGCTGTTAAGAACAATTGCCTTCCTGGCAGTGCAGGATTGGTTATAGTGTGTCTGTTGAAGCACTGGGTATTTTTCAGGTATGATTTCCTAAATTTAAGCTTTAATTCCTTGGCTTACGCACCTGTGTAAACGCAGTGATTCTCCAATGTGTTGAATAACTCCATCTCCTCTTGGGCTAAGTATGAACTGTTCATTGCTTCTGGGAATTCAGATTAGATGCCTACTTAGAGAGACTTGAGTGTCCTGAAGCAACCAGGAAGCTGAGAGGGACGTGTAGGACGTGTCAGCCCGGAGCTGAACGAGGTGCCCGGTGCATTAACACCCCTGAGGTCTTAAGAACAGGGATTTGCACGGTGGCATCACTGTTTGCTGCCTTGTTCTCTTCCTAATTCAGAACACTGGCTACTATTTTAACAGTGGGGATTTAGTGACTTGATTATTTTCCTGGTTGTTACAACCCCAAGGTGGTGTTGCTGAGCAGGAGCAGCTATTTCAGAGCCCATCATTAAGCACATAGGTTATGATTTGTTTTCTCACCTGCACTGTTCACTTAACCTGTGTTGAATTTCACCTGTCAGTTTATCACTTTGCCTGCTCGGTGTCAGACTAATGTCTGAAGTGAGATGGAGCTCGCAGGGAACATTTTTAACATTACAATTGTCAAAATTTAGGTTTGCTTTGCCACTGTTACATGAAAGGTGAGAGTTGTTTCCCCAACAAGCTTTCTGTCTGAATAGCCAGGGAGGGAGGGAGGCAGGTACAAGAAATATCCTGCCCAAGGACATGCAGGAGGTGGTTTGGGGAGTTGGGATTACACCCTATTCCCCTGTACTTGCAATTGTGCAACCGAAGCCCACATAAACCCACATTCCTCGTGGAGCTGCTTTTTGTTTTGGCAACAGAGAATGGTAAATTCTCTTAGCCTTGAGCTTTGGATTCTGAAGCAAGTTCAGAAGGACATGTAATTCATGTGCTGCAGCCTGTGTAAGTGGCTGCCTTAGGAGGCCTTTGTCTGAAACCAGGCTCCTGTGGGAGATGTGGGTGTCTCAGGGTATTTTACCCTTCTGTGCAAGAGAAAATTCATGTTGTAACCTCGCACAGTTTTCTTCAAGATAGAAAGACAAATATGGAAGGTTTCAAAGAGGATCTTGAAACTCTGAGATTCTTCTTGCTCCACAAGCAGAAGTCTAATGAGGGAGTGAGAACTTTCTGTCCTTACAGCACTTGGTGCAAGAGGCCCTGAGCAAGACTTAAGACTCACCCTATGTTTCATTGAATTAAATCCCATGTTCGTGCCTGGGATTGCTCCTCCCTAGGTACAGGACTTGGCACTTCTTGTTGAGCTCCATGATGTTCCTGCCAGCCTCTTCCCAGCTCCAGGTCCCTCTAGGTGACAGCGTGACCCTCTGAGGTAGCTGCCACTCCTCCCAGTTTATGTGATCTGCAGATTTGCTTTAATGAAGGTGTTAAAGAGGACTGGACCCAGCACTGACGCCTGCAGTTCACCAACAGCTCCTGGCCTCCAGCCAGACCCTGAGCCACTGACCACTGGGACCAGGCATTCAGTTTTTGGTGTCTGCTCCCGTAGCTTCAAGAGCTTCTTTGTGAGGAGGATCTTCCAGGACACAATGTTTGGAAGCCTTACAGAAGTCCAGGTAGATGATACCCACAGCTCTCCTCTGCCAGGCCAGTCATTTCATTTCAAGGTTATCAAGTTTGTCAAGCATGACTTCCCCTTGGTGAATCCAAGCTGACTGCTACTGATGATTTACTTGTCCTTCATAAAAACAGTGTCCAGGATTAGCTACTCACAGAATTGCAGAAATTATTTAAAATTCTCTAAGAGTTGGAAGACAGCAAGAACATCCACACAGCTGAGGGCCATGTATGGATGCATCTGGCACTGGTAACGTGTTCCTAGCTGGGTGCAAGACTAACCCTATTCCTTTTCCCAAAAAAGCGGGAGCTGCTTGTGATCATAGAGGGCTTGACCCTAAGTCCTCTGTGATCACAGGCACAACTTGAGGCAGATCAGGCAGTTGTCCTTAAAGATAAACAGGGATTGATTGTGATTAGCAGTGTGTGCTCTGTTAATTTGCTGTCGCTGAGCAATGAGAGGACACAGCCAGGAGATTTGGATTTCTGCTGTGCTGCTCTGTGGAGATGTAGGTTCTTCATTGAAAGTAGCACCTGGGCTTGGGAATTTTTTTGGTATGTCCTATAGACAGGACTTTCAATAGAAGACTTGCCTCTTGCTCTGTGATGCTATGATTTTATTCAAGCTGCAGTTAAGGAGCAATCCCAGTGCATTTATCATCCATCAGTCTGGTTTATCCTCACACACCACCACTGGCTTCTGGTTGTGGCTGTAAAAGGGACCTCTGGAGTCCAGCTGGAGATGGTCAGGTACCTCCTGGCAGGACACATAGCCCTTGAATTTGTGTTTAATATGTGAACACAGGTGTTTTTTACCTGTGGTGTAGTTTAGTGGATAAATTCACCTGCTTTGCCTTGTTTTGAATAATAAAATCATAGAATGGTTTGGATTGGAAGGGACATTAAAGACCACCTAGTTCCAAACCCCTGCCATGGGCAGGGACACTTCCCACTAGACCAGGTTGCTCAAAAATGAACATTTTCCTGAAAAGACTTTAGTGACATTTCCTGCTTCACAGAGGATGAGAGGATTTTTTACAGATGCAAAAACTGGTAATTATATGAGTTTCTCATAACATCAGCCAGAGCTGACAGGCCTTAACCCCTGGGCAGCCCTGGATGTAATCATAGATACTCATGCCTTGTGTCAGGAGCAATAAAGGAGTAGCTGCTCTTTTTTCCTCCTCACTGAAGGATTTTTTAACTCTGAAACTTCTTCTAAATGAGTGCTTGGGTTGGTAAGATTGCCTTTCTCTTTCTGTAGGTCAGTGGGTTAGAAGTGCTGCTTACCTCGAATGTCCAGCATGATTTTACCTCCTATTTACCACAAAAAATGTTTTGTGTCACTCGAGATGCAACTCAGCAAGTTAGTGGCAAGGAGAGAAAAAAAAATGCTGTAAAATCTGCAGGACTTTTAACTGCAGGACAAAAAGGTGGGCAAACCTAAAGTCTTTCACTTCTGCTCCTGAAGAGAGAAAATGAATGCCAAACTCCCCATCTGTGTGCCTGTGTTTGGTACTTCAACCAGAACTGTGCAGTAGCTGACAATAAATACAAATGTGATCCTGTTGTCAGCTGTGCTCCTTTAGGGATCTCGCTGCCTGGTTGTGTCAGGTGGGGCCAGGTCTTGCTGGTGGCTTTTTGGACACAGGTACAAACACAGCTTTCCATATCAGTAAGAAAAATCCTATTTGAATGGGGGGGAATGGATATTGAAGAGGAAAAGGTGCAATGGAAGAACAGACATGAAGGCCAAAGGAAACGTTCTGTAAGCTGCAGAAGGCACAGTGTGCGTGCTCCTGCAGGGGTTTCCTCTCATCCCCTGATTCTTGATCCCTGTTGAGCTCATGGTTGTGGTTTTGTGGCTTTTCCTCTTTTCTTTTTAGCATCAGGAAATGGGGAAATCCCAGAGCACGGGGTTGTTGGTATAGAAATGTAAGAACACAACCTTATGTCGTGTGTCCAAACAACATTACCCCAGCCCAAGCTTTCAGCCCCGTAGCTGTGGGCACCAGGGGACAGAGCACAAATGTCCTGCTCCCACCAGGCCTTGTCTCCTGTGCAGGACATTCCCCTGCCCTGCTTTGGCAGCCCCAGCAGTTGCAGCACATGCTTAAAGCCCAAGACACCCTCAGCTCTGTGGAAAACAAGATCTTTCCCAGGAAGATGCCTAACCCTTTCCTTTCTTCTCTCCTGCTTCTTATTCCTCCTCTGGGAAGAATGTGGGGGTTTTTTTTTTTTTCAAAGAAGCCTTTAAGCATCTTGCCACTTCACAGCCCTTGAGTTGTTTTTCCTCTCCCAGTCTCTTAAGTGTTGATCTCTGGCCTCCATTTGAGAGCTTGCAACAAGTCAACAGCTCAGGAATCCACATGGTCCTGCCAAGACAAAGGTCTTCAACTCATCTTTGGTTTCTCCACCTTCTGCCGCAGGCACAAAGCTGGGTAGCACTTTTGGACTTCTCTGCTTTGAACTTGTAAAACTTGTATAGCAACTGTGAACCAAAACTCAAATGGCACTCTGGCAAAACACACCAAGCTCCTCTTGGGAGGATGGGAAGTGAAAACCGGTGGGGTTTTGTGTTTTTCCACTTTGGGGAAGTGCTGGGTTTGTGCAGTTGCAGTGATGCAGAGTTACCACTGGGAGAGGATGTGAGCTGGAGCAATTCCCAGTATCTTCCCTCTTTGTAGGAGGGGATGTTGCACTCGAACTGCAAAATTTAAAGACCTTTCCAGGGAAATAATCCTGTGGCAATGAAGTGTACTCAAAGTGGGGTTCAGGGATTTGCTTCAAGCTCAAATTTCAGACGAAGATCCATCTCCCTGCACCAGTTACAGCCCAGCCTGTCCCATGTATCACAACCCCATTGCATCCAAAGATACTCTCCCAGTAGTATCATGTTCACCTGCATGGACTCAGCTCTTCTGAGGAAGTCAGGAAGTTAGGGCTAATAAGGAAATTAAGTTTTGAAAATATCTTCAGCTATCACATACTAGTCATGCTTTTCCTCCCCTTTCTTCACTTGGATTTCTACCTGATCATTTAAAAGTGTTTTGCTTTGTTTTATTTCTATCCAGCAAGCTGATTTATTTATGGGCAAAGCCTGATGGTTTTTGCTTTTCCTGCAGTGTTGGGGAACATAAAAGCCTGGAAACTCGAGGCTGCTATCAGCTTTTATGTTAAAAAATAATGGTGTTGGCATCATAAAATCAATACATCCTTTTTTTTTCCCCACGTTTTAAAAACCGGAGGAGTTAACTGCATGGCAAGGATTTGCCTCAGCAAGCCTGGACTGTGTGAAATAGAATTGATTATCTGTCACTCTTGATGCATCAGAAGAAGGATGCAGATGTTTCTCCAAATGTGACATTTCCTCTTCGGTGCCAGGTGGGTGTGTGGTAGCAGTTCAAAGCCACAGGAATCAATGGAGAAGGGAAAGTGAGTTTCCTGCATGGAAAGAGCAAAATCAAATTTAGAAACCTGCTGGAGCTGGCAGCAGCAGAGAAGCCAGGAAGGTTTGTACCTGACAGCTGCAGTAATTACTGCCTGCAGATCACCCCTGGGAAGCGCTGTCCAATTCTTTCTCTCCAAAACCCAAAAGCTGAAAATTGTGCAAAAAAGGAGACCAGGATCTGGAGCTGTGCAAGGCACCCAGAGCACCTGGTCAGAAAATGGTTTGGATTAGAAGGGACCTTAAAGATCATCTCATTCCAACACCTTCCACTATCCCAGGCTGCTCCAAGCCCTGTCCAGCCTGGCCTTGGACACTTCCAGGGATGGGGCAGCCTCAGCTTCTGTGGGCACCCTGTGCCAGGGCCTCACCGCCCTCACAGGGAAGAATTTTTTCCTAATCTCTAATCTAACCCTGCCCCCTGTCAGTTTAAAGCCATTCCTCCTTGTCCTAAGTCTTTGACCTGTATCTCTCTAATCCAATCTTGTCTCCACACCTTCATAGAGCACTTAATCTTTGTGATATGAAGATGCCAGCACTAATACCAGAGGTTAATAAAAGTAATCTCTCTAGGTCAGGCTACAGTGTACAATGCAGGGGGGTTGGCTGTAAACTCTCCAAAAGCTCATTGTTCCCCATCCTTTCTGCATCCTAAGCCCTGATGACCTGGTTGTGCTCTCTGTTCTCCCAGTAGGAACAGGCCACGAGTCTCTCTGCAACTTTCCCCTGCTAAATCTGCAAGGCTGAAGCATCAGGCTGGTGATCAGCATGTGGGGAGAGCTCATTGTGAGAAAGGGAGCTGGGTACCACTGTCTGCAGTGTGGGAGGATCAGCAAAGGCCTTGAGAACCTGGGCACGGGCTGCAAACAGAAATGTAATGGTCAGTGCCTGGTCACCTTGAAGATTGGCTTAAGTGTGACTGCAGCACCTCAGCCTGGGAACAGCTGAGCAATGGGAAAAGGGGCCTGATGCTGATGAGAAAGCAGCAACTTCAGGTGATGTGTAACCCAGGAGAGGAGGAGAAGAGCCTGCCTGAGCACTCAGACCTATTATAAAAGGGCAAAACAGAACTTTGCAAGCCAGATCAATCATGTAAGAAAGTCCCCTGGAGTACGCAGCACCAGCAATTCCCATCATCCTCATCTTCCTTGGGTTTGTGCCATGCAAGTCATTCCAAATGTTATAAATATTTCAAAGGAGCTGTTTGCATTCTTATTTGCTTGTAGGCTACAAGCCTTGCAGTGAAGGAGATCCCCGTGACTGGTTCTCAGGCTGAAAGCACTGACATTCCTGTCTCACTCTGCTCCCACCCATTATCTCACTAACTGGAAAGGGAGAAGAGTTCAATACTGATTTCCTGGCTGGCGATGTGCAGGGATGTGCAGAGCAGCTCATTTCATCCCTGTGCCCCTTGATGCAAAGCCTGGTTGTGCACACAGATGGATCCAGTGCAAGGTGGGGAAGGCAAATTAAATCTCCATCCTGGATAAGGTGGTTTTTCTGGGCTTAAGGATGAAGTTGATGGAAAAATTCTTCCCTGTGAGGGCGAGGAGGCCCTGGAAGAGATTGTCCCAGAGAAGCTGTGGCTGCCCCATCCCTGGAAGTGTCCAAGGCCAGGTTGGACAGGGCTTGGAGCACCCTGGGATAGTGGAAGGTGTCCCTGCCCATGGCAGGGGATTTGGAGCTAGATTGTCTTTAAGATCCATTCCAACCCAAGCCATCCTAGCATTCTGTGAAATATGCAGTTTAAATCTGGGAGAGCAGTAAAAGGCCCTTTGCTGGGTCAGTTCCAACCAAACAACCCCCCTAAAATATTAGCCATTAAATTATGCTTTTCTTTCCTTTGGAGACAGCTTCCTACAGTGGGGACATGGCTGGGAACGCTTGTAGCAACCATTGAGGCTCCAAGTGCCTCTCCCACAGAAACCAGCTCTTGGGAAGATCCCAGGGAGCTTTCTGGACCATCCCTTACCCCTGAGGCACAATCAGTGCTGGCTGAAACCCTTCCCACCGTGTTTGCCCAACCTGTTCTGAAAACCTCAAGTGATGCTGAGCCACTGCCACCCTCTTTGGCCGTGCAGCCTGGCATTTGTGCTCTGCCAGGAGGAGAGATGCTCTGATTTCACTGTCCTGGACCACAGTTTGTTTAGTTTCATCTAAATCTTGTTTTGGGACCAGCTTGATTCTCAGTAATTTTTAAAATTATTACTATTTTTACTTTTATGTTCTTTTTAGATGCCAGACAGAAATGCTGTTGAACTGTGAGTAAGGGGTGACGATTCTCGTACACCAGAAATCCCCAGACTATGTTTGAAGTCTTCTCTGCTTATTTAAACTGCCTGGCACCACTGAGATGCCTGAGGTGCTTTCTGTGGGTGAAACCCAATAGTATCTGATTGAGGGAAGGATGCTCTGACTCCTACGATGGCCTTGGCTGGAGCTTGGCAGCTGGTTTCTGGAATTTTCTGGAAAATGGAAAGCAGATGTGTGGACAGCAAGGATGGTCCCATCTGAGATCTTTCTAGGTCAATGCACAGAATAACTGGAGCAAATCCCAGGGCAAGGACCAGGTGACAGAAGCACCTTAATGGGGACCTGAACCATCATCCTCTGACACAGGTCTTGGTTGCAGCTATGAAACTCTGGGATGCTCCTACTGGGCAGTTTTTGGAGCTGAAGTGGCACTGTCCAGGTAAGATCAGTGTTGGAAAAAAAACATCCGAGGAGTTAAGCCCCTTCCAAGGTGTGCAAGCACTGAGCAGGATGTTATGGGCAACAAACTTGGACATGAGCACCCAAACATGGATTTTCATGGATAAGATTTTGGGTCTAACCCTGAGTATATTGCATTAAGTTTCTTTTGCCAAGCCCTGGAATTATGAGCTGGAAATATCCTTCTGGAGATGAGCTGCTAATCCGCATTTATCCTGGGAAACAAAACTGTAAAAATCTGGTTTTGTGTCTTGTAGAGAATTGAAAGCTCATCACTCCAAGGAATTTCACTCGTTTGCCAGAGCAGAGGACTGGGTTAGAGTTGAGGTGGACCAACAGAGCTCCCAGGTCATGGTGCCCTGGCCTTGGGCATGACTGGGGTGTCCTTCCCTTCCACCTGCCTTAAATTTTTCCAGCCTTTGGTCATTTAAGGTTACTAAACATCCTGGGAAATTCCATTTTTGGATGCTTTTTCCCCAAGGAAATGGTTGCCTGCTCAATTGGCTTGGGCAGACCCCCAGCCTGTCCTGCTGTGTTTTCCAGGGCCAGGGAAGAAACCAGCTGCCATAACTGGTTCCAGCTGCTGGAAGAAGCCCAGCAGCCCGTGCCATCAAATCTCGAACACTTTTGTTCCTCATATGGTGCTGGGGCTCAGGAACATCTCCACGTGCAGCAGCCAACACTCCCTCAGCAGGGCAGAGGCAGCAAAGCCACATTAAGACACTGATGTCCCTGTCCCTGCCATTCCTGCTGGAGCCACAGCTCTCATAACAGCCTGGGGGGCATTTTTTTGGGGTGCTCTTCACCCACTGGCTTAAACAGGTTTCTCCAGTGGGGGTTAAGCCAAACCTGGCAGACTTTGCCCTGGGGAGGATGAAGAACACTCACCTGGAGCATCGAGGTGGTCTGGATGGGGCTGGAGCCTGCAGGAGATGGATGGGGAGGCTTTAGACCCCCCCAGGGATGGTTTGAGGAAAGTCTTGTTGACTCCAGGAGGGAGGAACAGTTTTGCAGGGAGCAAAGACACAGCATGGAGCTCATGGCATCGCTGTCGAGCACCCAGATGAAAGGATGGGGTCCAGTCGTGCACAGTTCAAAGAGTTTCTCTTGAACCACCTCCAAGCCAATGTCTCTTTCTACCTCCAGGGAGGGCACGAAGGAACCACAGTAAAAATAAACAACCTTCCCACGTTAAAATGCTCCACCTTCACCTCCTGCTGCAGCCTGAGCTCCAGGGATGAGGACACAGTCCCAGTGCTGCTCCAATGATGGCTTATCCCAGCCCTGTGATGCCAGGCGAGGGGTATTTGCTCATCCTCGGGATCCAGCACAGCAGGACCTGAAATTCCATTTGTCTGTGCAAGGGCAGGAGATGCTGAACAGGGGGATCTGAGTTTCTGACCCTCTTGTTTCTGAAGCAGTTGAGTTTTCCCAGCTTGTCCCAGTGCCACCACAAAGAAGCTGGGGTTGGTGCTCTGATGAGCTCAGAAATTTGCATAAGTGACGCAGGAGGCCAAAATTCCATTTTCACACCCACATCCATTACACTCAGTTCTATACTGGTCCTACCAAAAATCCCCACCACAAATCAACTCAAAACCCTTTTCTCGGTGCCTTCCCCCCCTTTCTAAGGCCACCAGCTCCTTGTCCTGTTCCTGTCACCTCCCTCCCAGCCCTGCTGTCTCCGGGAAGCGAAGAGTTAAAAGCTCTGAAACTGCAAGAACTTCCTCCTTTCTGCAGTGCCACCCTCGGAATGACGCTGGTTTCTGCCGGGCTTTGCCCAAATATGTCCGTTTCCTTCTGAAAGAAGGAGGAGGAGGAAGGAAAGAAACAGAGATACAGAAGAAATACATATTTTTTATATATATATATATATATATCTCTCTAAGAGAAAGCGTCCGCGTCCGCGGATCCCAGGCGTCCGAGCGCAGCCCTGCCTCCTCCCGCTCCATGCCGTTCCGCAAAGGTAGGGCTGGATGGGTGGGCAGCATCCCGGGATGCTCCCCCGGAGCGCCGGGAGCGACCTGGGGATCCA
>VWZW01002943.1:2381997-2400730 GCA_013397115.1 Edolisoma coerulescens | reverse complement strand
CGACCTGGGGATCCAGGGATGGGTCCGTGCCCCGGGCTGCGCCTCCTGCGGGGATGGGAGATGGGAGCACCGGGCTGTGCCCGGCTCTGCCGCACCGCCGGCTTTGGGGGAGGATGGGGAACACCCCGAGGCTGTGTGTGGGGGGGGTGTGTTTCTGTGCAGCCTGATAAGGGCAGCTGTCCCCTCTCCGCCTTCCCTGCGGGGTTTTTCGTCTGTCCCCGGGCGAGGGCAGTGAGCTGCTGTGGGTGGTGCAAGGGCTGAGGACAGGAGGCAGCAGGATGTTTGTGGGCAGGGGGTGCTGCTGGGGGCCGGCTGGGGCGATGCAGTCTGAGAACTGCCAACCTGCCTGCATTTGTGTCCTGGGGAGATGCTCAGCTGGGAGCAGAGACTGGGGAGGTAAGCGGCTTTTGAGGAGGATACCTCACCTGGGCAAGCCCCTTTCATGCCGTGGTGCCCTCGGATCTGCGCCCCAAACCATCTCTTTTCCACAGAACTCCATCCCAGCAGCTGGCAGAAATCCCCTCTTGCCACCCCCTGGCTTGGCGGTGTGGGCAAGAAGCACCCAATAGGGGACCTAGAGCATTGATGGGTGCTCCTGTGCTGCTGTGGATGAGTTTTTCATCCTCTCCGCGTCGCTGTGAAGCCGAGACTCTTAAATGTCACCTCCTCCTCTTTCCGGAGGGATGTGCGGGCACGGTGGGACACAGAGGGGGATGCTTGTGGTGGTCCCTTTTCCCAGCAGCTCTATTGCGTGGGGAAACGGAGGGTAAAAAGTCTTCTCCGCGAGACAAAAAAAGCCAGGAGAGGCAGGGTTCGGTCGGGATGTGCAAGGACACGGGGGGAAGGGGCTGCTCGGCATCGCACACAGGTACTTCGGCCGGCGGGCAGTCCTGTGCTGGGGCAGGGACAGAGGTGTCACACGCTGGGACTGGCACGGCATCGAAGGGCAGCAGGGAGGGAATGAAATCGGCGGGGAGAGGGCTGGAGCTGTTCTCTCCCCTCTGCCTGCCCTGGGGAGGATGTTTCGGGGGTGATGCAGCCCGCAGTGATGCTCACAGAACCCGTATCTCCGAGATTTCTGCTGCCTTTTAAGGCTCAGCGGAGCGTGATGTGGTTCACACCCTCGCATCTTGACAGCGCAGCAGACTGCAGGGCTCGATTTAATTTTAGGTGATGAACGGATTAATTTGGAGCAGAGGGAGAGATGCTGGGGGTGGGCGGGGGGAGGAAAGCAGAGTATGACGCTTCGAAAGCGCTGAGCCCTTGGTGGGGAGCAGGGAGAGACCGGGGGAGCTTCCCGTGCTGGAGGGCAGCTCCCGTGGCCCTGCTGCAGCCTCAGAGGGGGTAGAAATGACGGGCAGGTCTCCAGCACCTGGGGACACGTGGTGGATTTGCAGCAATCGATGCTTTTCCATGCGGTCCTGCCCAGCACACCGAAATTGGGGAGGACCCCTTTGTTGGGACCCCGTGCTGTCATCGCTGCCGGACGCGCGGGGCACAGCTGACCCGCAAATCCTCGGCAATTCGGTCCTGCAGCCCTCGTGTCACCGTCGCAGCCGCAGCTCGTCTGTCCATAAACTTCCTCTAGAGGTCAACCTTGAAATGCCAGAGCAGCTTTCAGCTGCTCCGTGCATCGGCCTGCAGCTCCAGAGAGTCCGAGGTGGCAGAGAGGCCAGTGTGGATGGGTTTTGTCCACTGCTTGTGTATTTTAGGGGAAATTTTGTCACCACTAGAGTTGTCAAGCACTGCAAAAGTGGTGCCTGGGGAAGTGGTGGAGTCACCATCCCCAGAGGGATTTAAAGGGCATGTAGATGTGGCACCTGGGGACATGGTTTAGTGGTGGCTTAGCAGCGCTGTGACCTGGCTGCAGCCTTTAACCCCAGCTCAGAGCATCCCGTTGGGCTGGTGGGACCCCATGTCACCAGCCCTGCCTGGAGCACTGCTCAGTGGCTGCTGCTGGGCTGCCTGGGCTTCCCAGGGGCACATCCATAAGCCACCAGGCAGGAGGGTTGTGGAGAGCTTGGCCTTGTGGCTGCCCTTCAAAAGCTGCCCACAGCAAGCCATGCACATCCTTAGTTTGCAGGAGAGTTAGGCATGAAGATGTTTTCCTCCTAGTTCAACTTGGTGCATAAAAATCCTTGCTCAAGGTGGTGGCTTCAGCTGGGTTGGAGTCTGGCTGTGTTCCTGACCCTCCCAGAGGAATATGGAGACTCCAGGCAGCTTGGCAAGGAGGCTGAGCCTTTACTTTGGGAGGCTTTTGGGAACAGCATCTCATCTCAGGGCTTGCTCACTGCCACCCTGATCCAGGGTGCAAAGAGGAGGCTCTGCCCAAGGGCTGCTGCTCTGCAAACCCCCGGTAGCTTGAGGCACAGGGAGGCTTTGGGATGAGCATTTTGGAGGCTCTCAGCTGTCTTTGCACACCCCTGCATGTGGAAATGGAGCATCCTGTGGAGGAAATGCAAACTCCACCCTTTGCCGGTTTCTCACCACTTGCAGCTCTGGCATCACTTTCCTGTGTCTGCCCAAGAAGTCTGTGTGAAATCCTGGTTGCCTTGGCTCTGTTCTGCCTCCTTTCTCCTCTGGCATCGTAGCCAGTGGCATTGCCCCAGGATCTGCACTTCATGTCTGTGTAACAGCTGCCGTTTAGCCGACCTCAAGGCATTTGGCAGATATGAAAGAAAGGTATTTCTAGCAGGGATGCTCAAGGACAGCCAGGATGAACGAGCTTAGGACAGGAATTAATTTCTTCCAGCATTGCTGCATCAGCTGGGAGCCCTGGAGAGAGCCCTGCTCCCCAAGCAGTGCCATTACCCTGGCAAAGGCCTGTCTGTGGCTGCAGCTCTGCTGGCAGGAGGTGTTGGGAGCTTTCACCTAAAGTGCCCTTTGTGAAAAATATGATTTAATTACTGCAGCTGACGCGAGGAAGCCTGGGAGTGTGCAGGTGATAAGCTGGCAGGACATTGCCAGCGAGCAGGACATTTCTCATCTGTCAAAGCACAAATGAAATCCTGGTGCTGCTGGCTGGGAAGGAGCTGGAGATAAGACTGAAAGCCAGCGAGCAGAGATTGAACACACGATGATAGAAGCACAGAACGGTTTGGGCTGGGAAGGATGTAAAAGATCACCTAGTTCCAAACCCTCTGACAAGGCAAGGACATCCTGTACTCGATGAGGTTACTCAAAGTCCACTCCAGCCTCGCCTAGAACACTTCCAGGGATGGGGAATCCACCACCTCTCTGGGCAACCTGTGCCAGGGTCTCACCACCCTCACCATAAAAAATTTCTTCCTTATATCTAATATAAATCAACCCTCCTTCACCTTGAAACCATCACCCCTTTTCCTGTTGCAACAGACCCTGATAAAAAATCTGTTCCCATATTCCTTATAGGTTCCCTTTAGGCACTGGAAGGGGCTCTAAGGTCTCCCACGAGCCTTCTCCAGGCTGAACAACCCCAGCTCTCCCAGCCTGCCTCCATGACAGAGGTTGTCCAGGTCTTGGAGCATCTTCCTGGCCTCCTCTGGACTTGCTCCAGCAGCTTCACATCCTTCTTACATTGGAGACCCCGAGCCGGACACGGTGCTCCAGGTGGAGTCTCACGAGAGTGGAGTGGGGCAGAATCCCTCCCTCTCCTGCTGCTCTCACTGCTTTGTACGTTCTGCAAGCAGAAGTTACGACATCCCCTGCTCTCATTTCTGCTTGCTGAGATCAAGGAGGCTCTTGTTAGCAGGAGCAGAGGTGCCTTTTGCCCATGAGGACGAAGGGAAAGGGCAGGACTGTGCCACATCCCGGCATTGCTATTTCTGCTGCCTGTCCCCTGCTCCACCGAGCACTGCCTTGCTGTCCCAGCTCCTGCAGTGACTGAGATCATAACCCCTGCTGATGGGAAACCCTGCTTTTGCAGAATGGCCACACCTAAAAGTGGAGAACTGCCTTTCTGCAGCTCTTTTTAGGTTTTTGGAAGGGATAATCTTGTCACTTTGGGAGGCTTGCTGGCTTGCTGGCAATGCCCTGCAAACCCACGCGCTGCTGCCTTTGCCCGTCACGTCACGCGTCGCTCCTCGATGTCGTGTCTTCCTGGCAGCCCTGGAAAAGTTTTTTATCCAGCGTTTCCTGTCAGAGGCACTGGACAGGATTTTTAAGCACTGATGGATGCAGAGAAGCCATGTGAGGAGTCAGGAGCTGCTTGAGGGGGGTGCTGCCTGCTGTAGCTCCCTGTGGGGACTGTCCCAGTGACACCGTGGGTGTCTGCTCAAAGGGCAGGGAGGAAACGTGTGGCAGAGCTGGCCCTGGCTCTCCTGACTCACCGGCTCATGCCTGAGTCAAACCATCACCCTGTTTTCACTGAACACCTTTCCTGGAAGGCTGGAAATCCCCTCCTGTCCTGCTTTGCCCCCTGGCCTGTGTTTCTCACTGTGGTATTTTCCTTCTGGCTCTTGGTTTCATTTCACCCTCTTTCACCCCACCAGCCTCTTGAGCCAAAGGACCCAAAGGAGCAGGTGTCTGTGCCCCATCACCCCCCTCCCAGCACCTCCCTGCACTTAAAAGAAGTGAGCACGACCTTTCTGCTGCCTCTTGGCCTTTGCACTTTCTTTAGCATTTATGGCCACCCATGGGGAGTTTTTAATGGATTTCAGGGTCACCATGCCCGGTTTTGTTCCCATTGGTGCTCACAGGGTCATGCACAACCAAGCAGCAGAGCCCACCACGTCTCGTGGTGGTGGTGCAGGGGGGATATGCCAGGCTGTGGTGGGCAGGTGGGACAACCTTGGCTGCCACCAGCTGCAGGCT
Organism: Edolisoma coerulescens; assembly: GCA_013397115.1. Lineage (NCBI taxonomy): Eukaryota > Metazoa > Chordata > Aves > Passeriformes > Campephagidae > Edolisoma > Edolisoma coerulescens. Next base: position 2,395,939 of record VWZW01002943.1, on the reverse strand, counting down.
GGAACCACCACTCCACAGGAAACAGTTGTAGGAGGCTCCTAAGGGGTGTGCAGCTCTGTGAGGTCCAGTGGGATTTTTGGAACCTGCTCTGCATTCTGATCACTCCACAGAAACCAGCTGGTGGGGAGAGATACGGGTTGTTAAAACCTCTCAGACTTCCTGAGTCTGGGAATTAAACCATGTAAAGATTTTGAAGGTATAGCCTCATGTCCCAACCTGGGAGCAGGTAGACACACCCACAACCTGCCCTGCCAGGGCCAGCATCCCACCAAGCAACTCAGGATGCTGGAAAACCCCTCCTTTTGGTGTCCTGCCTCCCTCCTGCAGGGATGGGGAAGCACTCTCCCTTGCTCTATTTCCAGCCACCAGCTGAAACCCAGGCTCAGTGGCTCAGTGTCACACAGGGAAGCAGCTCAGATTGGGCTTGGGCTTCACCCCAGTGCTCAGATCCCATCACCAACACCCCCCAGACCCATTTTCCACCTGGCATCCCACCATCCTTGTGCCACCAGGGGCCTGTGCCGGCAGAGCTGCTGCCATGCTGATCCTTTCCCTAACACACCCTCCGTGATGGAGAAATTAATCTCAGCACAAAACAGCTCCAAAGGCTTTAAATCAGATGACCACGGGTTTTTTTTCATGGAGGGACGTGGGAGGATTTCAAAACCAGCAGCCAGCAAGGTGTGATCCCTGTTTTCCTGGTGCGTGCGTGCAGGCACACACATCTCTGCAGGGCACCTGATCCTTTTCCCCATCATAACTACATTTTAAGGCTGGGGAAAAGAAATAAGGATGGGGCACAGTCCCCAGATGGGACTCAAAATCAAACCCACACAAGCAGATTTGGATTTCCTTTGTGTTTTCCCCTGGAGAATTCCTTGTCCTAGCAAGAGGTATTAGGATTCCACTGATACCGGGGCAGCATATCTTGTATAAACCTTAAATATTCCTTGCTGTAAAGGACAGCTATTATCTCCGTAGCACCCTTTTCCAGGCCGAAAGCTATTTCCCAGCTTTCTCCTTCCTGGAGAACAAAATCTCATTTTGTGCTCTCCCATATACCCCACTCTGAAAACATCTCCTTGGTATTGCCCACCGTGTCCAATCCCAGATTAAACCTCTTCCCAAAAGCATGGGGCCTGGAGTGAGATGTGCCCTTCCTTGGTGCTGAGGAACCAGCACCATCCAGTCCAGAAAACCCAAGCTCCTGCATTTTTTATGCCACCCTCTTGCTAAAACGTCATGGAATTGGGCTTTCCTTTTGATTTCATAGTAGTAGTAATAATAATAAAAATAATAATAATATCTCCAGGGACTTAAGGCTGTTTGTTCAGAATTGACTGCTGAGACTTTTTCATTCACCCTCTCCCCAGTCTCTAAACTCGTCATTGGATGATTTCCAGCTTTATCAATAGAGGCAGGGGAAAGTGAGGCACAGAAGGGTGCAGAGATGGGCTGGAGGCTGTGCTGACAGTGCCTTTAGCTGCTCTTATCCACGGATCCTGCTCTCCCTGCATCAATCCTGGCTGTGCCAGAGCATCCTGAGCTGTGTTCCCTGTGCAGGTACATTTTGGGGGGGATATCACTGGTCCAGACCTCGTTATAGAGCAGTGCAGAGCTTCCAAACCAGCCCCCGTGGGCAGGAGCAGGCTGTTAAAACCCCACCTGGAGAGATGTTGATTTGGGTTGGAAATCACGGAAAGCTTTGCTCAGCCCTGGAAAAGATTATCTGAGGACAGAGGGGGAAAGCTGAGACTGACCGGTCTGTGAAATGGTTTGGGGAGAAACGATGCTGCTGGGGAAGGGCTGATGGGGACGGTGATGGTAAATCCACGGGGAAAAGGAGATATTGCCGTGTCCTTGTGCAGCCCCGGCCGCTCTTTGGGCTCTGTCTGGGCAGGGACACGGCAGGGCTGGTGTCACACGGCAGGGCTGGTGTCACACGGCGGCATCCCTCCAGCCAGCCTGATTTATCCCCCTCCTGCCGCCTCCGGAGCGTGTTCATCCGACCTTAAGGCGGGGAGAACCTTCCCCGGGGCAGCTCGCTGGACTTGTTTACCCGTTTATTTATTATTTTATTGGCCTGCTGGCAGGCGGGACAGGGGACAGCGGGGACGCCCGGGCACGTGCCAGCCCCGGGAAGCCGCACGGGCTGAGCACGTCCCGGCCGCATGGACACGGCGAGGAAACCCTCCTCCTCCTCCTCGGGGCTGCCGGGCTTCCCAGCTATTTGCAGGAAGCCCGGAGAGCAGCTGAAGCTGGTAAACAACAGGGATAACCCGCGGGTACCCGGAGGGTGTTTTGCTCCCAGTGGTACTGGGAGAAAAACTGGGAGAAAAGTTTGGGTGTTTCGTCTTCTGCTCCCAAATCCACCACGAGCCCCAAGGAGGGATGTGGCTTCCCGGTTTCGGTCTCTCCGGAGCCGAGATGTTTCAGCTGATTCTGCCCAGGGGTAAAAAGGAGGATGGGTTGCACTGGGTCCTGAAGGTGGGGATGGAATTACTGGTGGAGCTGCTGATTTTTCCGTGCCTGGGGGACCAAATTTTTCCACCCCTAAAAATGCAAGTGGGCACTGCCAGGCGCAAAATAAAAGCTCCACAGTCACCAATATAAATTTATTTGGAGGAAACTCGTGCCTTCGTGCCGGGTATGACCCAGGCAAGCACCCCACCTTAAATGCCAATAGGAGACTCTAACATGGCTGGCGCAGAAATTTGAGGATTTGACTTGGTTTTTTTTCTCCTTCTCACTGATTTTCTTAGAAATCCTCCTCATTAGAAAGGGATTTCTCACAGGAACAGTAGGACATAGCTGAGGCTGTGATTTGGGCTTAGGCAGCCCGAGAAAGCCCCTCCACAAAAGGAATGTGGGATGGCTTTATGACAACACCAGGTGCTCCAGGGATGGATCCATGCTTACAAAACAACATTCCCATTCAGAACAAAATAAAGAAAAATAAATTCATAGAATAAACAGTATACAGAATAATAATAAAGAAAAAAAATGGTTGGTTTTGGTTTTGTTTTGTTGTTTTTTTTTTGGCTGAGGGCTGATCTCATTCAAGGCTGAGGACAAGGTTTTGGGGTGGGAAGAGGGACTCAGCAGTAGCTTCACCACCAAAATCTCCATGTTGCTGAACCAAGCTGAGCAGGATGAGTTGAGACAGAAGAGGCACCTGCCAGCAGTGACTTTTGTGTTAATTTTTTTCTCCAAGGTGGCTTTGCCAAAGGCAGGGAATGGATTTCCACCTCCTGCCAGCTGTGAAGATCATGTGCACGGAGGAACACAGTCAGCAAAGCCTTTGTTTCCCTTAAACATTAAATCACCTCTGGTCGCTGCCGTGTTTCCCCTTTCCTTTTTTTTTTGTTCTCTTCATATTTTTGGGTGCAGCTGACCTGCTGAGAAACTGATCACGTCCAGCACATTTACACCGTAAATAAAAGAACAATGCCATTACATTTAAAACCATTAAATCACGTGTGGCTGTTGCAACAGCAGCAATTAGGTGGAAGGCATGAGGGTGGGAAGCGTCCTTTTATGGATGTGACTTTACCAGCCCAAATTCTGGACGACCTGAGGTTACCTTTTCCAGCCTGGCTTGGGATGTGCTGTCACACCGCACCAGCAGCCACGGGGCTGGGTGGCCCGGCAGGTAACGGCCCGGCTGCAGACAAGACAGGACAAGGCAGTGTGGGATGAGGCTGGCGTGTGCCAGGGCTGAGCTTTAGTCACCCCTGCCATCGATGACTGGCTCTGCCTGAATGCAAGAGGACCAGATTTTTGAGTAGCATCTGAAGGCACTGGCGGCTGCCAGGGATGGGGTGGTTGCGTGTGCTCCTGCACGTGTCCAGGGGAGCTGTGCTTGCTCGGTCTCTGGGTTGAGATGGGTTTGAGCCCGCATGGGATAGGTTTTTAGGGATGTTTAGTCGGTCAGGTCTGGAATGAGCAGCAGTGTTTAGGGCAGGGCCGGGAGGGGACACAGCACATCCATGCTCAAAGCATGTCCTGCAGATACCACAGCTCCTGTGACCCTCTGGCTACTCCACCTGCATCCCAAACCCATCCTGGTGGGATCCCCATTAGCCACAGCTGCAGAAAGGCCTGGCTTTTACCTAGCTGGCAGGTTGGGGAGTTGCTCTGGGCTCTGCTCCATGGGTACAAACTGTACGTCCCACTGGCTTAGTGACCATCCCTGGAACCCCTGAGGCATAAAAAGCATCTTCACCCGGCACTGGGTGAAAGGTGCCCATCAATCAGGTGCCTGGAGCTGTCCCAGCCCGGGTAATAAACACACAACGTGAAGCCAAGGAAGGTCATGCCTTCCTTGCTGAGCCCGGCTCTCCTTCTTTATAGGGAAGTTGGCAGGAAAGCCTGCCCAGGAGTCGGGTGGCCCTCAGATCTCTTGTTGACTGTCTAGCAGTTGTTTTGATTCAGGCTGAGCTCTGGGTAAACAGCTGGGAAATGTGAAACCCTGGCTGTGGCCGTGCTGTCACTGCAGGCGTCAGCCCGGGGACGTGCGGGGAGCACGAACCCTCCAGCGCCGTGCAGGGGGAGCAGGGGGATGGACACATGAGGTGAGCCCCTGTCCTGGGGTCACTGGTTTGGTTTACAAGGATTGAGAAGGGTCCTATTTGTGGCACAGTTTGTGCTGGCACAGGTTGCCCAGAGAAGCTGTGGCTGCTCCATCCCTGGAAGTGTCCAAGGCCAGGTTGGATGGGGCTTGGAGCAAACTGGGATAGTGGAAGCTGTCCCTGCCCATGGCAGGGGGTTGGAACTGGATGATCTTTATGGTCCCTTCCAAACCAAAGCATTCTGTGATTCCCTAATGAGTGGTGTTGCTGGAAAGGCTGAAGCAGACACAGTAGAAGGGGTTTTCCCCCATCTCCATCATTATTCAGGGAGGACGAGTCACAATCGATGGCCAGGATGTGCTTCCACCTGTGCCATCCCCTCCTGGCTCTGTCTCTCAGCTCAAGTGACAGCAATTGTTTGGGGGAGAACTGAGGGCCTCCCAAGTGCTTTGAAGCACAGCATCTTTCCTTGTGACCCCTGCCAGGCACCCAGACGCTGCTTTGCTACTCCCTGTTAAACTCCAGGGCAGAAATCTAAACATTCAGCTCAATTTTCTTTTTTTTTTTTTTTTTCCCCAAGGAGCTGTTAGCAGCTTGTCATTGCGGGTTGGAAAATATAAATGTGTTTGAGAAAATATGTTGGCAGCAAGCTCCCCATATTGTTTCAGCTTGCCCCAAAATTCCAGAGAAATTTTCCATTAATATATTTCATGTCTGATTGGAAAATATCAGGGAGAGAAGAAACAAATTCTGTACATATTTTTTAACAATTTTAGCCTTTTTTTTCCTTCCCAGCCAGGTCTCCATGGCATAGAAAAAAAGAAAGGAAATGCACAAATGAAAATCATCTGCTAGGACTTAAATGCATTAAAATCATTGCTCTGTGAGTGGAAGAATTTTAAGAAAACCATGATAAGGAAATTTGGTTATTTAACTTCTTCATTCCAGCAATCTGTGTGATCTGATTCCAGTGATTTGGGTCCAAAACTTGGTTAGGAGAGGTGTATGGAAATTGGAGGTTCCCTGAGAGAGGTTTTGACTGTAGAGAGCTCCAGCAGAAGATATGGAAACAAAGCTGGACCTTACTATTCTAAATTTCAGCTCATTGACCGCACACTTTCCCTCTGACTTGTCTTTCACAGACCTCCAAAAAGCAGTGCCTGCAGGTCTCAGGTTTAAAAGCACATGGCAACACTTTGGAAAAGTGGGACACTTAGGCCTCACCTCTGGATGCCTTGTGGTTTCCACCAGCTGAATGGAGAGGGGAGCCCTTGGGGAGGCTGATCCAGGGAACAGCTCAACCCCAGGCGTGGTGCCGGTCCCAAAAGTGGTTCTTCTTGGCCAGAGCTAAGGTGTGTGGGCCACTGTTGGGCAACCATTGTCTGGATCATCCCAGCCCTGTGAGGAAGCAGGGATGAGCAGGTTGTCCATGGGGCAGACGTGCTCACAAATGTGAGGTGTGGGTGGGAAGATCCTCGGCACGTACACGATTTCGAAATGCAGCTCCTCACCAAAGCTCTGCTCTTCCTCCCTGCATGGGACTCTGCATTGGACAAGGAATTGTGTTTTGGGTCACCTCGTGCTGGAGAGCACTGGGATGTGCATGGAAGGGTTCTGGGCATAGCTCTGAGGTTCCCTCCATGCTCAGAGGACACAAACTCCTCCAGGACGCCTCTCATCCTGGTTTGTGGTCAGTACCCACAGCAGGGCAGCTGAAGTGCTCTGAGTGCAAGTGGGTGCCTATTTCTCTCCACAGGTGGTAGAAGTGGTCAGAGGTGCCCAATTCCTTGCAGACACCCCAAAATCACATAAATTCTTCCCAAGTTCTACCCACAGCTTTGCCGTGGATGGAGGCAGAACAGCAGGAGCTGAGCTTCAACGCCTCCTCCCTGCTCAGCATCCCTCAGGGGAGCCTTTCCATCTGAGCCTCCCAGGCAGTGCAGATCCTTCTGGGACGCTGCTTCAAAAGCCCCTGTATCAGGAGCCAAACTGATTATCAGCGGGGGTTGAGACCTGAGATAAAAAAATACCCTTTTTCCTAGGCTGTGATTAATCTGCTGCCCGCTGCTGCCTACAAGCACGTCCTCCTTGATCACCAGAAATACAAACCACCACATTTTCTCCTCCAGAGCTTTGTGTTTTAGGTTTTTTGCATTACTTTGGAGAGATTCCCCAGCATCTCTGGGGTATCTGGCTTCACCACATCGTTGCCTACAACTTTTTAGACGCTTCTCTGTCACCATGACTATGCTGAGGTTGTCACTGGCCCGGGCTTGTTACATAATGAAGGTGAGTCAGCCCCAGAAAGGCCACAGCCTTTGCCATTGTTTGATTTAATAACCTGCAATGATGAGATAACGATCCAGGCTCCTAATGAAAGGTGGGTGGTAATGAGAAGTTAGGAAACAGTTCAATAGCAAAGTCCATGGGATAATGACAGGCTGTGATTTCCGGAGGGGGATGGAGGGTGATCATCCTCCACCGTAAATGGGCTGAACAGGCTCATCGCCCGTGGGGGGGTTTCACATCCAGCGCTGAGAGCAGGAGACCTGGAGAGACCCACGTGCATCATCGGGCTGGGAATTAAGTTCTTCATGGACACAATCAACTTCAGCCATCGGGCACCTCCATGAAAATAAATCCTGTAACAATCTGTGCGTACAGGAGGGCTGGAATTCTTTGTTCTTCCCGTCAGATCTCCAAAATGCTGCATCGCTTTGCAGCACTGTGCTGGTTTGGGCTGGGACAGGTTGATTTTCTTCAGAGTAGCTGCTCTGGGGCTGTGTTTTGGATTTGTGACCAAAACAGTGTTGAAAATACAGAGATGTTTGTGGTTTTGCCGAGCAGGGCTTACACAGAGTCAAGGCTTTTCTTCTCCTCATCCCACCAGTGAGGAGGCTGGAGGGGCACAAGGATTCAGGAGGGGACAGAGCAAGGACAGCTGACCCCAAACTGACCAAAAATATCCCATAACACATTTGGTCATGCTTAGGAAAGATTGGGGGGAGGCATTCGGGGTGATGGTGTTTGTCTTCTCACTGCATGGAGCCCTGCTTTCCTGGGGATCACTGGACACCTGTGGGAAGTGGGGAATTAATTCCTTGTTTTGCTTTGCTTGTGCACGTGGCTTTTGCTTTACCCATCAAACTGTTTGTATCTCAGCCCCTGAGTTTTCTCACTTTTGCCTTCCAGTTCTCTCCCTCATCCCTGTGGGGGATGTGAGCAAGTGGGGCTGAGCTCCCAACCCGGGGTTAAACCACGACAATCCTAAATTAGGTCTGGTTCAGGTGTGAGCAAAAGGCTGTAATTCTGCTGATTTTCCCGGGGAAGGCACTGTGGTAACACATGCCAAGTTCTGCTGGCAGCAGCAGGACAGGGAATATCTGGCCTGGCAGCTGGGACAGAGCAGCCCTGTAAACACACTTTTTCTCTCAGACCAGCAGGATTTTTGTGCTGGATCAGAGCCCTGTCGCAGGTGGTTGTGGCCTCTTGATTAGGGATGAGGTAACCTAAAGTCAAGTTCAACATTCTGTGGATTTACACCCTAAACAAATCCCAGGACTTTCAGTGGGGAATTTCACACCTTAAAATAACAGGGCAAACAGGGAGGTGTTCGTCTCACATAACTAAAAGTACCTGGGAGTAGAAGGCTCAACCCAGGGTCAGGCTAATGTGAATGTTGTCTTTTCAGAAGCTCTGACAATGCCAAAACCCGAGTTGTGGCTCTCTGATCTGCACCCTCTGACCCTTGCTGTTGGGATCAAGCCTGAACTTTTGCAACCAGGTTTTATTTCAAGGAGAACCAGTATTAAATTTCTGGAATTTAATCTACTGGAATATCCCAACTTCTTGCCATTTAACTACCCTCTGACCACTTTTAGAAACCTGTGTTTCATAGAATCACAGAATGGCCTGGGTTGGAAGTGACATTTAAGATCATCCAGTTCCAACCCCTGCCACGGGCAGGGACACCTTCCACAAAAACAGGTTGCTTCAAGCCCCATCCAACCTTGGACACTTTCAGAGGTGGGGCAGCCACAACTTCTTTGGGCAACCTGTGCCAGGGCCTCACCATGCTCACAGTAAAGAATTTCTTTATAATATTTACCCTAAATCTACCCTCTCTGCAACCTATGGAGTCAATTATCTTTATGATTTAGCCCATTTACGGGATGAGTTTTGTTTTGCACTAGTCTTGTAAGGTCAGGAACTTTCACAGGACATTGCTCAATCCTCCTGGACCCGTTTCTGAGCAGACCTGCCAGCTTTGAGAAATGTCCCTGCTCCACAGGATATTTGCAGCTTCAGAATGGTATTTCCAAATTACATTTTTTGAGAATTACAGAATATAATTATTTTTAAAAATTACAAGTAAACCTCCTTTCCCGGGATTTTAAATATGAACCTCAGTCTGGAAGGCTCCTTTGGGGTCATCAGTCCTGGCTGATGGACACCCATCTTACACCTCCCCATCTTTGGTCTTAAGATTTACTGGGTCTTCCCAGGGACCATCCAAGTGTTGGAAGCACCCACCTCCCTGAGGGCAGTGGAGGGAACATTGAACGATTTTGCTTTTAATTTGGTGCATTGAGATTAAATCCAGGCTCTCATCCTTCCTTCTTCCCCATATTCATCCAAGCCAGGCATTGCATTTACAACTCTCCCATTTCCTTTCCTGTAACGCTTTAACTCAGCCAGTTGTAACCAAGCACCTCTAGTTAGGGCACAAGTCTGACCACTCAAACAATGTTTGAACGCTTGTCCTCCTGCCTGAAGAGCTATAAATTAAAAGAAATTAAACAAACAAACAAACAAACCAATTTGCAGAGGGTTGACTTCAGGAAGAATTTACTCTTCTTGAAAGAATTCCTGCATGGCTCCGAGTGTGATGGTGACAACTCACGGGGAGCTCAGAGCAGAGGGCTGGGCAAAAGCAGCAGTTCCCCAAGCTGGAATCAGCTGATTGAGGCTGAATTCCGCATTTCTGCAACCTCTTCCTGGCTTTCCCTGTCCCTTGGCTGCCAGGAAAGGTCAGCCCTGGGTGCGATGTTTGACCGGGGCTGATACCGCGGGCTGAGCAATGCCCTGTGCCTCTCTGGGGATTTCCCCCTCCGGGGCTCAGCCCCGGTTTCTCAATGTCAGACGCTGAACCCCGTTGAATTTCCCCCCTTTTTCTGCTTGTGGTTATTTTTAAGCACAGCTGCACCCACAGGCAGGCGTGTGGCAGCTCGGGTCTTGCTCCAGCGGTGTCCCAGTGTGCGGCTGCTGCCAGCAACGAGCTGAATTTCTTACACCCGGCCAAGGACGAAGTTTCATGAGCACGTCAGGTGCAATTAGAGGGTGCAATAGGCTGAAAAACTGCACAGCTTGTCCGCAGCCGGGAGAACGCGTGTCTGCTCTGGTGGGAGAAAGGAGGGAGAGCTCTGGGGCACGCGATGTTCCCTGCCCTGCCTGCATCCCGCACCCCGGGCAGGGCTCAGCGCTCCCAGCTGCAGAGGGACCAGGAGCTCTCCCCTGATTTCAGGGTAGGGGTCTGTAAATCCCGTGCTGAGAAACATCCCCTGATCCCTGCAGGAAACCCTGTCTGCAAATAATACCGTGAAGAAATGGCTTTGCCTGAGTTCAGTTCCTTTTTGCCCGATGCGGCCGGAGGAGGAAAAGGAGTGTTAGACTGTAACAACAGGGCAGGAATGAGGAAGGAAAACACCACTTGTTTAGAGGAGAGGAAATAAAAAGAGCTTTTCCATGGCAGAAACGCCCCTATCCATTAGAGGGACAGATGCAGGAGCTCTTCGTGCTCCCCCCGGGCATCAGGACCTGGGCGGGATGAGGGAGAGGGAGCAGTGATATCCTGGCGACACAGGTACAGTTCACACTTCGCTCCTTGTTTATTTATTCCTGCAACTGAAATACCTGCGAGGGGCGAGGGAGGCGATTGAAACCTGCGGGCACAAAGGACCGTGAACTCCAGCTGCCTCTCCAAATCCAAACATTTTTATCAGCCTGATAAAAATCAGACATTTATCACCCTCCCCACCACCAGCCTGACCCTTAGCAGCTTTATTTCAAGTCCTTCCAAAGAAAGCGCCATCAGCAGTCAAAACTACTCAGCATCCAGCTGGCAAGAGGAGGGGGCAACCACTTGGTTTCCTTCCTGACCTTTCTGAAAGCATCTAATTCCCCGAAAATATTGCAGGCAATTTTCTTGGCTTCTTCAGTATCCCACTATTTTAAAGAAATTTTTTCCAAGTGCAAAATTTAGCAGTTTGCTTTGGGTTTTTGTTTGGGTTTGGTTATTTTTTTTTTGGGAAAACCATACAAATACGCCTTGGTCAGCCCAGAGGGATGAATTTCTCTGCTGCAAGAAAATGTCACTAACGCACTAACAAGAATCTGGGCAGCTGCTGCCTGACTTTTGCCACCTCCCTCCCGGGGTAGGGAGCACTTTGGAACGGCTTTGAACTGGATGAGAGTAGATTTAGATGGGATATTAGGAAGAAATTCTTTCCTGTGGGGGTGGTGAGGCCCTGACACAGGTTGCCCAGAGAACCTGTGGCTGCCCCATCCCTGGAAGTGTCCAAGGCCAGGTTGGACAAGGCTTGAAGCAGCCTGGGATAGTGGAAGGTGTCCCTGCACGTAGCAGGGGGGTGGAATTGGATGATCTTGAAAATCCCTTTAAGGCCAAACCGTTCTGTGATTCTGCACCTTGTGCCCACATTCCAGGATGATAAACCAAGGCCACACTGGAAACTGCTGCAGACGAAGCTGCCCTGACATGAACAGAGCACGTGAACGGCTTCATCTGTAGAGTGATGCACACACAGCTCCCAGCCACCCTCTCCAAATTCTAACCATGCAAAGAATTCCTGGATGTGTGACCTGGATCCCACCAGACATCTCTTCCCCTCTGCACCCCCGTGCCACGTCCGAGGGAGATGATGCATGTTGCACTGAACGTAGGCAACAACGTGACTGGTCCTTCCCTTCCAAGTTTCCTTTAGAGGGAATCAAATAAATTAAAAAAAAAGAAAAAAAAAAGAAAAAAAGGACAGAAAAAAAAAAGACATGAAAAGAGGAGGATGAATCATGCTTTAGTCAGAGCTGGGGCTCGCCAGAGCAATTGCTGCTGGTGCTGGCCTTTTGATGCCGGGGGGAGGATGTCAGGGAAGCCTGGCTGGTGACCGGTAGGTTCTTCCAAAGGGGATGGAGAATTAAGTCTGGAGTTGTTGTTTTGGGATGCGTCCAGAGCCTAATGCCACTGCTCAGGATGGGTTGCTAGGTGAGTTTGACGTTGCAGCAGCAGTGGAACAAAAGAGGGAATTGAGAGGGTTTCGTTTTGGTGTTTCAGAGAAGTTTAAAGACTGTAAACCCTGTAAGAGGTGGGCATCCCATTCTCACAGAAATGGGGTTTTTCCCCCTTTTTCTCCCAGACTTCTCCTCTTTGTGCTTCCCTTTCCTCTCCCACCTCTCTGGACCTGCTGCATTCATCCCTTGGATGCTCAACGTCAATTTTTTTCCCATCGACCACCAGGACTTTCAGATTTTGAGCCCTGGCATTACTTTTATACATTTATACATTTATACATTTATACCCCTGGCCTTTCTCCTTTATTAAATATCTGCCAGTTCCTGGTTGGGGTATGTATGGCAGCACCTCCAGCCTACACTGGCTGGTTGATTCCTCCCTCCACACTCTGTCACGCAGAGGATGAGGCTGTGGGGCAGCATCACTGGCTGTCCCATGTCACACCGTGCCTGCGGTGACTCCCAAGGAGCTGACACCTCTTCCTGACAGCATTCAGCCCGCATCAGTGACTTGATTTCCCGAAAAATCGCTGAGCTAAGCACCCCCTTGGGCTCCTTTCACAGCAGCTGCGAGCTTATTTACCAGCCCAGGTGCTATTTTTAGGGAGCTGGGATTTTGCATAGCACGGCTTAAGAGGGGGAAAAAATAATCCTCTGGGTGCACCTAGTGCCGTCCTGCTCCCCGCCCTCTCCCCGGGGTGAAAGTGCCTTATAAATAGTAATGGTGCTTCTTCCAGCTGACCTCCCTCGGAGCAGCTGGGTGCTCGTGCCTTTGAAATCCAGGCCACTTATTTAGGAGTTGAAGCTTTCCGCTCCAGTTATTTAGGAGTTTCTAAGCCAAGAGTTACTAGGTGGATCTAATTTGAAGCGACTGTGATTTTAATTCAGGCAGGGTTTCGCTTTCGGGCTCCTTTTCATGTCGTGGGGGTGGTGATTTGTGAAGTGGAAAAGAGCCACGGAGAGGGGAGAGAGCTGCTGGATGGATGAAGGGGGATGATGCCCAAATTCCTTGTCCTGGAGCATCATGTGAATTTCTGTCCTCCCTCATGCTCTAGCTGGGAACCGACTTTCTGCTGCCCTACATGCGGAAAGGGTTCGGGGATTTTGTGCAGAGTGGTCCAGGGAGCGCTGTTGTGCCTGACTCCCATCCCATCCTTGCCAACTGGAGCACTCACAGCTCTCTCCCATCTCCCTTCCCACATCCCAAATCTCTGGTTCTTTTCCAGCTCCCTCATAGTAGCTTTTTAATTTTTTTTTTTTTTTTTTTGCTTGTGAATATTTTTTCCCTGTGTGGGAGAGGGAAAGATTGTGCACTTTTTACTCCATCTTGGTTCCATGTAAGGAATTAGCCAGAAATATCTTCTTTCTAGATGCGTTATAAAAACACAAGCCTTTGCTTCCAGAGGAGTAAAATACCTTCTGTAAGAAAAAAGGGTTATTGAACATTTTAGGTATCCGAGATGCTCCTTATCAGGCTTTAAATTTTGAAGCAGATTTTGCTTTATTAAACATCATCAAAGCAGGTGCTCCCACCTCTACAGCTCTTCCCACCCATGACATATTCCCACATTTCCCTGCTGGGGCATATTCCCGCCCAGCATCCTTCCCAAGAGATCCCTCCGTGCCAGGTGGGATCATCCCCATCAGTGTTGGGGGACAAGGAGGGTTTGAGCACCTTCGTGTTTGGGATTTGGGCGTCGTCCCAGGGATTTTCAGGGTGGTCCCAACCCCTCTGTGCTGCAAACAGGGGCTGTGTGTGGCTGTCAGCATTGCTGAGATGCTGTTTGTAGCCTAATTTGTGGTGGAAACGTAACTTGCAGAAACCTGGAGAGTGGACTAAGAAGTTTAATAAACTAATAAAATGATGAAAAAAAAATTTATTACGAATAATAATTATTATTATCATAACATTAATAATAATAGCAACAGCAACATATTTATTCTATGTGAACATAACATGCAAATTAGGAAAATATTCAATTAAGAGTAAAATGGCAAAATAACAAAATAATAATAGAAAAAATTAAATAAAAAATAATTAAACGGGATTAATAAATTAAAATAAT
>VWZW01002943.1:2367788-2381724 GCA_013397115.1 Edolisoma coerulescens | reverse complement strand
ACCCCCGGCCCGAACCCGCTGAGCGCGGAGTGGGGGGCGCAAGGGGCGCGCCGGCGGAGCCCCCCCCCATCCCACTGCTGTGTTCTCAGGGTTCCTTTTATTCTCTTTTTTTCTTATTCTTTATTTGTATAATTGTTATTTTATGTTATTTGCCTCTGTTTTATTTTTTAATTTTATTTTTTATTTTGTTCAACTTTATTTCCAATTTTTTAGTTTATTTTCTTTTTCCCCGCCTTATTTTCCCCTCTATTCCCTATTTATTTTCTTAATTAATTTTTAATTTATTTTATTTTGTCTCTTTATGTCTTTTACCCCTTTTCAATTTTCTTTGACAGCTTAAAAAAGTTATTTATTACTGAATTTTAATTTCGCTTTTTTTGTTGTTTTTTTTTAATTCCCTTTCCATCGTTTTACATGGTTTTCCCTCGTTGATTAAAAAGACGTGAGAAATGAAACAGGACGTTTATTTAAGCACGCAGTTTGTAGTTTGGGGGCCCCCTGCGCCCCCCCCAATTCCCGGTTTGGGGGGGGGGGTCGGTGCCGCGTCCCCCCCGCGGAACAAAGCGGGTCCTTTGTCCGCGCTGCAGTGCGGGGGGCGGGCGGCAGGGGGCAGCAGGGGCCGCGCCGAGCTCCCCCTCCCACCCCTTCATCTTCATCCTCCTCCTCCTCCTCCTCCTCCTTCTTTCCAAGCAGAGCGGAATCCCAGCAGGATGGGTCAGTCCGTCTGACCGCCGGCCGTGCCGTCTGTGCTGATAAACACCCCGAGCTTCCAGTGCCCGTTTCCTTCCTTCCCTAACTCAACAACCCACCTCCTTCCCCTCCAGCTTGCTGGGAAAAAAAAGGCTTGGAATCGAGTCCTTAATTAAAGGACTATTAATAGTAGGAACCTTGGTGTGTGTTGGGGAGATTCATACAGAACTATTNTTTTTTACCCCGCTTTCCATCGCCGTTCCCGGCGGGGCTCGCCCTCGCTCCCTCCCAGCGCGCAGCGGCTGCGCTGGGGCCGCTCCTGCCGGCTTTGTGCCCTGCAGCCCCGGCCCTCCTCTTCCTCCTCCTCCCCCTCCTGCCGCAAAACCTTCCCGAGGCTCGGAGCAGCATCCGAAAGCGCCGCAGCCGCTCGCCCGAACCACCGACTGCAACAAAGCCCCATTTTATTTTTTATTACATATTTCTCCCACCTCCTTTCCCCCTCCCCCCCTTTTTTTTTTTCACCTCCTTCCTCCCGCAAACGCATCAAGGTGGACGCGGAGCGCAAAAAGACCTTTGTTTTAAAAATGCCCATGGAGCTGACGCAAAGCCGCATCCAGAAGATTTGGCTTCCCAATGACAACCGCCCGGCGCTGCCCCGCCGCTGTGAGTACGGGCTCCGCCAGCATCCCGGAGGGATGGGATGGGGATGGACGGATGGGATGGGGGTGGTGAGCACTCCCCTTTCTCTGCGCACCCCGGCGGGGCGCTTTGCAGCGCCCTCTCGGCATCCCTGCAGCATCCCTCCTCCCCGTGCCCGCATCCCACCCGCTGCCATCCCGTGACTCGCTCGCAGCCCTCGGCAGCGGAGGAAGGTGCAGCCGGCACACGGCCCCGCGCAGCGCAGCGTGCGGGGAGGTGCTGGCACACGCGTGGCCCAATTTCCCCTCTCCGCTCCCAGCCTTGGGATTAAAAAGGGAGGGAGCAGGTTGTTCACCTCGCACCCGGGTGCCAGCTCAGCTGGGATTTTCACGGTGTCAAGCAGCTCGCTCGGGGATTTGTTAATGACAGAATCATCAATGGTTCTGGTTGGAAGGGACCGTAGAGATAATCTCGTTCCACAACCCTCCTGCCATGTGACAGGACACCTTCCACTAGACCAGCTTGCTCCAAGCCCCGTCCAATCAATGTGTTATAATTTTTTTTTTTTTTCTGGAGGTGGAGGGAGGATTAGGGCAGTGGATTTAGGGGGGAAAAAAAAAAAAAAACAAACCACCAGCCATTTGCACTTTACCATTTAACCCTGTGGGGACGAGATAGGAGGCAGGTGGAGGGGGAGGCAGTAATTAATGCTGAAACTTTTGCAGTGGTTTCCCCTTGTCTCTGAAGCTCGGGAAGATCCTTGAGTGTTTGAAACCGTGGTCTATATATATATATATATATGTTTGTATATATATATATAAATCGAATGCTTGGGTCATCCGGTTGTTACTATAAACCAAATCTTGAATCATGACCCAATCCGAAAGCTCAGGAGGCAGCTCCTTTAACTCACCCACCAGCTACCCTGACAACCTGCCAGTTGTGCAACTCCTAGCTCTAAATGAGCGTGGCAGGAATGTGCGGAGCCGGGATGGAGGGGGTGGCACTCGTAGCCTGACGAGGGATGGAAGTGGCTTGGGTGAATCAGTCTTTCCGATGCTTGTCTTCATCAGGCGTTTAAAGTCGCTTCCGATGTTTATTTACCTTGGCTGGGAAGTCTCCCCTTCTAAATAATAATAATTGGTTTTTTAAAAAAATAGATATCCTATGAACTTGCCAGATGCTGTTGCCCGTGGCTGTGGGTCAGGCACCCTGGAGCAGATGTTGGGATGCGCAGCCTGTGTCTGGCAAGGGCAGCTCTGCAGCGGGAGCTGCCGAGGAAATGGATTTCAGCAACAGGCTGCACATCTGGCTTGCCAAAGGGCTTTGCTTAGAGTGGGGTGAAACGTCTCCCGGCTTAATGCTTTGCACGTGTGTCTGTGTGGCTTGATTTTTCTCAAGGACTGGCACCTCTGAAAGAAACCCCTTGTGCATGCAGTGGTTTTTTGCCTCTTCATTCATCTGGTTTTTCAGAGAGAGCTCCCTCTTGGCAGAGAAGAAAACTTACGTATTTAATATATTAAGGCACCGAGGGGCTTATTAATAACATAATGTGGCTTCTAATTATTTTTTCTTGGGGTGGGAACAAGCCACGCTGGGCAGCGTTTGCTGTGCAATGTGGAAAGAGGGCATTTAGGCTTCTTTTAGCTTATTCTTTTTTACCTTAAGGTATTTTAAACGCGAGCTGCTGTCAATTCCTCAGCAGCAACAAAGAGCAAGGGCCCACAAAGCCGGGTGGGAACGGAGGAATAACGGAGACCGCGTCCGGCGTGATGCCTTGAGGGAGCGGGCGCATCCCTGGGAGCATCCTCTCGGAGGACGCTCCCTCGGTGTGAAATAATTAGTCCGATCGTCTTGATTGCTCGTCCAGGGGAGGCTGGGGCGGCTGCAGCGATTCCTTCAGCTGGCCTTTTGACGGCGATCCATTAAATTGCTGTCACGCTGCACGTCTCTCACGTAGGGGCTGGGGAAGTCAAGCCGTCGAAGGCGCTGGCTGGGCAGAGCCGGGCGAGGGGAGGGGGATGCTCCAGGAGGGAAAGGGCTGCCGCTGCCGTTCTCCTTCTTTTCCAGGCTTTTTCCCCGTCGCTCCGGCCCGGTGGGTGTGGAAGCACACGGCGGGGATGGGCGCGTTAATCGCGCTCGCAGGGGCTGGGGCGGTAGCGGTTCCACGTGTGCGTGCGGCGGGCAGCGCAGGATCGGGCATCCCTGAAGGTGTTGGAATCGCAGCGGGAAGAAGCTGGAAAAAGGGGGATAGGGCTAGCAGAACACGCGGTCTGGGTTTGTGGGAGGTTTTGGGGGATACTTATGAAGTAGAAATGCCAGAAGTGGGGAGGTGGGTGTTTTATCCGACTTCTTATAGAAGCAAATTTCCTTCCCTTTTGTGCTCGTTTTTTTTTTTCTTGGGTTGTTTTTTTTTAATGTTGTTGTTGTTGGTTTTTTCCTTCTTCTCTTCCTTTTTTTCCCCACCGGTGAAGCTGACTTCCTGGCAAATAGCAAAAGTGATGAGCTCCTTCTAAATATCCTCTGATTGAGCCTGAAAGTCATCCCTGCCCTTGACTTACCTGGCTAGATGTTGATAAGGAGTAATGAATATGTACTGAAATCCCTGATAGCTTCCCAGCAGTGCTGAAAAGAAATGATGAATGAGGCCTTTGTGAAGCACTGGGAGCAAAACACTGGGTTCTGTTTCATCCCTGATGCAAAGTTTCCCAGAGACTTTTGGTTTGGGCTCAGATTCCTGATGAAAAGTTGCTCACTGATGCCATGGTGTTTTGGGAAGTGCTCCCCAGGTGCTTTTCCATTGTCCAGGGGGAGCCTGGATCTTTCCTTTGGCAGCAAAAATTGAGGGGAGGTCCCTGAATTAGGAGTGTTTAACTCTGTGTGTGCCCACACAGTGCCAGCCATGGGACTGTCACAGCTGTCTGGAGCCACAGGGACATGAACAGTACCCAGCATTGTCCCTGTCATCTTGGAGTGCTATTTAATGGCCCCAAATCCCCTTGGCTCTGCTCTTTGAGATCCTTTGTCCACTGGCAGGTAGGGAAAGGAAGAGTTTCTTTATTCAGGTATTGTTCCTTCCTCCTCCCTTTATCTAATAAGTGTGTGGGTTTTGTGTAAAAACAGACTTGCACAGCTTGGATGAGGATGTGAGACTGTTAGAGGGGGGAAAAGTATTTTTCTGGGTATGTTGCACAGCTCCCCTTGTACCCCAGCACAGAAAATTGGCACTTGTGCCAAAACTGCTGGGAGCTGCCCTGGGTTTTTTAAACACAGCAGGTTGCACAAAGGGAGTGAGTGTGAGGGCAGCTCCAGCATGAAAAGTGAAATTTATGAAAGAAAAAAAGAGGAAAATATCTTTTAGGTAGTTTTTCATCTCTTGCCTGCTGAGTTTGCTTTGGTGAGAAACTTGGGAAGATGATGGGTGGCTCTTCTCTGCTATCTGGGTACCAGTGCCATAACTCTTCCTTGTGGCCTTAATTTGGTTTCTTCAGCTGCTGGATTTATTTATTTTCTTAGAAGGGGAAGATAATCCCACGTACTTGGGCATGTTCTGTGGATACCTCTCAGTTTGTTTGCCCTTTCCAGATCCACACTGAGAAAAATCTACCCCAGCCCTGTCACCATCCCCGGGAGCCCCTGGCATCCCCTGGTCCCACCTTCAGGCAGCTGTGACAGGCAGGCAGAGCTCTCCACCCAGGCCATAATTACACTGGGTTTTATGGCTCTGCCACCAGCCACTCACTCCCTGCATTCCTTTCCTATGAGGTCTCTGGGCTCATGGGTGGATGGAAGGGTGGGTGAGAAATCCCCTGCAGGGTCCCATCTGTCCTGCAAATGCTGCCTCTGGATTTTCTTTCCAGCTGTTTGACATGGACTATCTTCACCACAACAACAACAACAACAAAAAAAGAAGAACCCCAACAACCCAGCTTGGGTTTATGAGGAAAGAAGGGATAAATCACTTGGCTATCTGCTTTTAAATGTTGGTAGTTCTGTCATTCTCTTGCCTTGTTTTTCTTCAGAAAATCCAGCTAGTTGGTTGTGTGTCAGCTAAAACTCTAGTGAAAGATTTTTGGAAGATGCTCTCTGTGGGTGAGGATCTTGGAGCAGACCTGGTATTTCAGCAACACTGCTGCAGGGACAGGTCCCCAGTCCTTGGCTAACCTTGAGCTTTTCATGGAATTGGCCAAGCCATGGGAATGTGAAGCTGTGCTTGCCTGGATTTTTTTATAATTTCTTTAAAGTTATTTTTCGTTTTGGTTGCAAATGAGGAAACCAAGGCACAGAGGCTGTCCAGGGAGCCTGGCCTAGCTGCTGGCTCCTTGCCTACTTTGCACCCATCAGGATGTTCTTGCCGTGGCTTTCAGGTTTCCTCCAGCTCCAGAAGGACTTGGAAGGAGCCTGGATAACAACAAGTGCCTTGTAGGGTTGATATAAGATGAGCTGAAGAATTAACATCTGCTCCTGTTCTTTTTCCTTGCAGCTTGTGGGCCCCAGCTTGCCAATTCCCCCACTGTGATAGTCATGGTTGGCCTCCCAGCCCGTGGCAAGACCTACATCTCCAAGAAGCTGACTCGCTACCTCAACTGGATCGGTGTCCCCACAAAAGGTAAGGCTTTCGCTGGCTTCCAGGGGAAAGCAGGAGGTCTGGTCCTCAGGAATTCCTCTGGGAGGTCAGTGCTTTGGGGGATGGGGGGTAGTGGGGGATGTTTCAGAGATCCCACAGGCCAAATGTCCATGCTTTCACATGCTGCTGCAGCCCAGGTTCTCCTTCACTTTGAAGACCGAGGGATGCCCTGAGCCTTTTGCTCTAAGGATGTAATTTCTTGGCCTCAGCTTGCTTTGACTGCGGAAGCTGCACAGCTGAGTTAAGCTCCTCATCTTGATGGGTTTTTTTTCCCCTTTCCCACCCAGTTTTCAACGTTGGGGAGTATCGCCGTGAGGCCGTGAAGCATTACAGCTCCTATGACTTCTTCCGTCCTGACAACGAGGAAGCCATGAAAGTCAGGAGGTGAGTGTGGGCACCACCTCCCTGCTCCCACAGGGCTGCTGAAGCCCCTGGCTGGCAGCACAGTTACCCACTTTGGGGACAATGAACAGAAAAGTCGGGCTCTGAATTTCCCCTGGATTTGAATTTCCCCTGCCTGCCCAAGGAGGGTTCTGAGAGCTCAGAACTGAATCTGTATGGGACTGGTAACTTCAGGGTGACCAGCACACCCAGAGGACATCAGGGCCACGTGTCTGTCCCCTCTTTTGCAGGCAATGTGCCATGGCTGCCCTGAGGGATGTGAAGCTGTACCTGACGGAGGAGGCCGGGCAGATCGCGGTGAGCTCCGAGATGTGCTCTGGGGTTTGGCAGCTGTGCTGGCCCCTCTGCACTCCCTTCTCTGAGGAGGGGCTCCCTGGGAAACCTGACCCTTGTGGTGCTAATTGAGATCTTCTGCTTATTAAAGGTTTTTGATGCCACCAATACCACACGGGAGAGGAGAGGGATGATCCTAAACTTTGCCAAAGAGAACGGGTTCAAGGTTGGTGCCATGGGGCTGATGCCTGCATTGTGAAGTCCACTGTAGTGTACAGTTGGTGTATCTTCTTTCCCTCATCTGTTATCCTCATGCTGCTCCTGTGTGAGGGAGATTCCACTGCTGGGTTGGATTAAAAATATGAAACTCTTCCCTCATTCCCTGTACTGAGCCCTGGAGAAGGAAATGGTGGGAGTGGGGCAGAGGGAGAGCTCTCTGGTCGAGCGGGGAGGAGGTTGGGTTGTGCAAGGAGCTGGTTGAATGTTACAAACCTTGTTGGTGGCTTCAAGCTGAGCTTTGCTTTGCTTCCCAGGTGTTCTTCATCGAATCTGTCTGCAACGATCCCAACGTAGTCGCCACCAACGTGATGGTAAGTGTGGCAAGTGTCCTGCTTTAGCTTTCCCTCCATAGAGAGGTAGGAATGGCATCACCTTCACAAGCCCTGGTCCTCCTGGTGGACTTCAGCCACCCTGGTATCTGCTGGAGGGACAGCACAGCATGGCACAGGCAATCCAGGAGGTTCCTGGAATGTGTTGATGATGACTTCCTTAATCCAGGAACAGCACCTCTCCTTGTTTTCTCTCCTGTGTTGGGCCTTGTTGTCATCAACAAGGAGGGGCTGGTGAGGACTCTGAAGCTCCAGGGCAGCCTGGGCTGCAGTGGCTGTGAATTGAGAAGTCAGGAGAGCAGATTTTGACCTGGAGTACTGTGAGATAAAAAGCCCAGGAGGGAAGAGGGGCCCGAGAAAACTGTTTAATGTTCAAGGATCATCTTCTCCAAGTTGAGCTGTGATACATTCCCAACAATGGAGCAGGCATCAAAAATGCCAGGAGGGCTGCATGGATGAGCAAGGAGCTCCTGGACAAACTCAAACACTAAAAGGAAGCCTACAGAGAAAGGATGGAAGCAAGGACAGGCAGCCCAGGAGGAATACAGAGACTGCCTGAGCAGCCAGGGCCTGGGTTAGGAAAGACAAAGCCCTGACAGAACTGGGGAACCACAGGCTCAGTCTCACATCAGTGTTTGGGAAGATCATGGAGCAGTTCATCCTGGAAACTCGGCTAAGGCACGTGGAAAATAAGGAGGTGATTTGTGACAGCCAACATGGCTTCACTGGAGGCAAATCCTCCAGCCAGGGGCTGGGGCTGAAGAGTGTCTTTTGCTCCTATTGGGAGCTGTTGTCCCATGCTGTCCCAGTGACCAACTTTCTGGGAGGCTGCACACAGCCTTTTCCACAGCAGAATGCTCAGTTTGATATTTTTTTTTTTTTTTTCCTAAACTGGATTTTTTTTGAGGATTTTAATCCCTTTATTTGGAAACTAATGCTTGAAGGGCGAGAAAATGAGCTCCTAGCTGAGCGTGGGATTTTGCTCCATGGGGAACTGCAGATGAATGGTGCTCTTAGTGCTGGGATCAGTGTGGAAAATACACCCCAGGCCTGGGATACTGCCACATATGTTGATCCACTGTGTTATCCTGTTGGTTTCAGGATTGCTTGTGAAGTTACCAATGTGTAATGCTGCTGTTCAAACCCAAATCTTCAGGAAAAACAGCCTGTTAGATTAGTTCAGGCAGGACTTAGTCCATGAGGGTTGTGGATATTCACATTGCCCGTTTCTAGTGTTTTTCAGCCCAGTAGCTTGCAGGAAATAATGCACAGAAAGGGGTTGAATGTTGCCATCCTACTGTCCTGGGATAAGCATCTTGTCTAAGCTCATGCACTTCCCTTTTTCAGCTTGAATTTGAACCTGATGGGGTTTTTTTACCCATAAGGAAGCTCAGTTTTCCTGCTGTGCTGGGTGGTGAAGTGCTACCCCAACTCCTGAGAGAATGGGAGTGGACTGATGAGTTTCTGTACTAATCATGCAATGGTTTTTGTACCAAGTTCTCCCAACTTTGTGCTTGGTTTTGGGTCTAGTTTGCTTCTTTTCTGCCCTGTGATGAGTGATGACTATAAAGAAGTCATCACTTAATTTCAGCTAATAACTGGACCTTGGCAGGACTTTGGAATTCCAGATTAGCATTGTCTGGCTTGGAAAGCTTCCTAACCTCTCCTTGTGGCACGTTTCTTTCCTGTTGCAGGAAGTCAAATTGTCCAGCCCAGATTACCGGGACTGTAATTCCACCGATGCCATGGAGGATTTCATGAAGAGGATCAATTGTTACCAAGCCAGCTACCAGCCCCTCGACCCTGATGACTATGACAGGTGAGAGACCTTGACTTCTGAGCTGCCTTGAACACCTGATTTCTCCCAGGAGAGGAGCAGTGAAGTATTTCATTGTCTTCAAACACCTGGCTGCTCTAGAATGAAGTGTGGCCAGGCCTCACCTTGAATTCAGGCATTTTTTTCTTGAAAATGCTGGTTTCCTCTGGTCCTGTGCCAGGGAAATGGGCACTGATGCCTTCCCAGGCTCTTCTGGGCACAGATGAGTTGTTTTCAACCTTGTTGAGGTCTAAATATAAAGGCTTTGGGAAAGCACTTGAGTTTAAGTGGTTGAGGTGCTTTTGCCATTGTCCCAGTTAAAGGAAGGGACTGCTTGGCTCAAACCACAGGGTTGAGCAAGCCCTGTGGTTTCTGCCTGGCTGTTGTGTGCCTTGGAAGAGCTTTGCTGTCCTGCCTGACTCTGCAGGCAGCTCCCAACCTTTCCACTGCTCACAAATACGTCTGTGTGCCCTGCAGAGATTATCCCTGTCCTGGGGAGGAGCATGTTCCCTGTTAGTCCTGTTTAATCCTCTTTACTGCTGCAAGAGGAGGGGTGGTGATTACACTGGTGCTATTCAGCTCTCCATGAATCCCCGTTACCTGTTGGCTCCCTGCTGAAAATAGCCCTCAGGAAATCCTTTGAGCCGGGTGATTACAGTGGACAGAGATAACTCACAGGGCTGCCTTTTGAGAACGGTGTCTCTGTCTGTCCCCAGGGAACTTTCTCTCATCAAAGTCATCGATGTTGGCCGGCGGTTCCTGGTCAACAGGGTTCAGGATCACATCCAGAGCAGGATTGTTTATTACCTGATGAACATCCATGTCCAGCCCCGCACCATTTACCTCTGTCGGCACGGGGAGAGCGAGTTCAACCTCAAGGGGAGGATTGGAGGGGACTCTGGCCTCTCCAACAGGGGCAAGAAGGTGAGGGAGAAGGACAATGCTCCCCTGTGGCTTCCAGGAGTGACTTGGCTGTAGTAGATGCTATGCCTTGGGTTAAGTGCGTGTTTGATGATGACTGGGCTGCTGGGGATCCATCTGTAGCTCCATCAATGAGTGTGTGGCTGCCCTTCCCCTCAGAGCAGAAGGCTGAACTGTCTGCCCGTGGAAGGCAACACTTACTGGGAAGCAGGGAAGAAGGCCCATTGGGAAGCTATGGACCAGGAATCAACCTTTTCTTTTTTTTTTTTTTTTTTTTTTTTTTTTTTTTATGTCCCACAGTTTGCAGTGGCACTGAACAAATTTGTGGAAGAGCAGAACCTGAAGGACCTCAAAGTTTGGACCAGCCAGCTAAAGAGGACAATCCAAACAGCAGAAGCTCTCCAGCTGCCCTACGAGCAGTGGAAGGCACTCAATGAAATCGATGCTGTGAGTGTCTGTGCAGCCAGAACAGCTGGATGGGGCTGGTTGGTGCTTGACAAGAGAAAGCATTGTTTTGTATGGTGGCTGTGCTGATGCTTTTTGACTTGAGCATGTCCAGTAACCTCGTGGTTGTCCTGTCCTGGCAGGGTGTGTGTGAAGAAATGACCTATGAAGAAATCAGGGAGCAGCATCCAGAGGAATTTGCTCTGCGTGATCAGGATAAATATTACTACCGTTATCCTTCTGGGGAGGTAGGTCTGCAGGGAGGCCCTCAGAGATGTGACTTTTACTTTAAATGTGTCCTTTTTGCCTTCACTCTGTCCTCCACTCTTGAGTAGGGGAGCAGTGAGAGCTCCAAGAAACTGGAATTAAAAGAGATCAGGGCTCGTGTTTACCTCTACCTTGAGCTCTTGTGAAATCTTGGTGTATTAAGATCTCACTGAGAACTATGTCTCTTAACAAACAGTCCCACTGACTTTATAGCAAATTAGTAGCAAAAGGTCTCTGGAGGTTTCTAGTCCAACCTCCATCATTATATCCACTCCAAGTGTTGTGCTGCCCCAATTTTCTTTCCTTTCATTTCCAAAAAAAGTAATTTTCACCTTGTTCTCAGTATCATTCCCTAAGGGTTGATGGTAATATCTCTGTTCCTGGCAGTCTTCTCTCAGGGTGTGACACAATGAGGTGGGAATTGACATCAGTTCTGGATGATACTTTGGGCTGTGAATTGAGCTAATTATCCCCAAATTAAAAGTCATGCCCATAAATATTTCAGAAAAATCTTTGGACATATCCTCATGACTGTGTATCTAACAGAAGAGTGTGGGGATATCAGCCATCAACTCTGGGTGTCTGGGGCTCCTTCTGCCTGCCTGTCATGGCTTTTTATGAGGCCCTGGAGTTTCTCAGGTTCTTCCAGACTTCTCAGAAGTTAGAAATCCTGCACAAAATCCAATCTCAAGATGATAGAGAGGCTCTATCTTCAAAGCCCTTGTTGCTTACCTTAATAAACTCTCCCAAGTCTGAGCTGTGATTCACTGAGATGTGAATGGCTCCTTCTCTGACAGAAGAAGTAAAAATTCTAGAGTAGCCTGAAGATGAGGATTTACTTGTTTCTAGCAGTTTGTTGGTTTACTCAGAGGTGTGAAATCAGGGGGTGTACCAAGACTAGGACTGTTGTTTTTCTGGGGTGCTCATTGCTTTGATTCCATGCCTCACCTCCCTTCCCTTCTGTCCCAGTCCTACCAAGACCTGGTGCAGCGCCTGGAGCCGGTCATCATGGAGCTGGAGAGGCAAGAGAACGTCCTTGTCATCTGCCACCAGGCTGTCATGCGCTGTCTCCTGGCGTACTTCCTGGACAAGAGTGCAGGTGAGCTCCCTGTCCTCAGGAAGAGGATTGACCCTGCTGGAGGAGGGAGGATGGGTACACCTCTGGGGAGCTTGTGTTCACATCCTGGAGCCTGCATCTCTTTGGTGTGGGTTGAAGGTGTCTGAGCCTGCCTTTGGAGAGGAGGTGGGGTAACTCTCCTGCTTTGCTGTCTCTGCAGATGAAATGCCCTACCTGAAATGTCCCCTCCACACGGTGTTGAAGCTGACCCCGGTAGCCTATGGTGAGTGAGACCTTCCTAAATGTGCCAGGGGGTTTGACTTGTACCTCCTCCTGAATCCAGGCTGCCTCTGGAAGAAAAGCAGGGATCTATGATGGGTATCTTGGTAAGATCCTATGCCTGCTGAGTTTTCATGATCTCTTTGTGCTCCTTTCTGCAGGCTGCCGGGTGGAATCCATCTCACTGAACATTGAAGCAGTCAACACCCACAGAGATCGGCCAGAGGTGAGTGTTGCTTTTCCCTGGAGCTGTCCTTTGGTGTCCCCTTCCTGTCCCCTGTGGTCAGCTGGCAGTGGGAATGCTTGGGGTGGGCATGGGGAGATTGCTCAGCTGGGTGGTTGGAAGTGCTGCTGGAAGACCGGGGAGCATCAGATGGGTTCTTGCTCTGCAAAGCCATGGCCAGTTGAGGGTTTTCCAAGGGAAAAGGACTGTTGCATGTTCCTGCTTCCCAGTGTGTTTGCCCAGGGAAAACTCCTCCCTGGTCTTTGACTTTCACCTGCACGGTCATCCACTCGCCCGAGCAGGGAATGGAGCCGTGGATGGAGAAGGTGCCTTCTCCCAGGTCTCCCAGTTGGCTGGCAGAGCCTGGGCTCAATGCTTGCCCTACGTCTGCCTCTGAGGGTCTTTTTCCTGGTATGCCTGTGGCTCTCTGTCATTCTGCAGGGTGGGAGGTGGCAGTGCTGGGCTGGGGATGCTCTGTGGAGGAGAACCCCTTGTGTGGAGAAAGACCCGACCTTACAAGAATTTATCTGCCAAGTGCTCCACTGGAGCTCAGAGGCCAGAACAGGAGGATGCCAACTTGGTGTCAGGGCTGGGCAGCCACCCAGAGTGGGCCACAGGGACCCTGGCAGCACCCGTGTCCCACGGTGCTGGGACATTTCCAACTTGTGCTTAGCGGTGGTGGAGCCCAAAGTCATGCTGAGCAGTTGGAGCTGTCCCCTTTTGGCCCACGTCTCCTTTCCTTTGCTTCCTGACCTTGTCAGGTGGCAGCACCTGAGCTGCCTGTCCCTCCCCACAGCCATAGGGGGAGGCCAGTCCTTCCCCCTGCATGGAGCCATTGACGCCCTGTTTTGCCACCCTCTCTGGGGATGGCCTTGGGTAGGATGGGGTGAGACACGTGCCACGTGCTTGGGTGCCCCTGCTCAGCTTCGCCTCCATCCCTCCTTGCTTGAGTCGGAGCTTGGCGTGGTGCCGACCCTCGCTGGCTGCTCTGCTCCCACTTCCCAAACCTTCCTAATCAGCCTGGGCTGGCTCATCTTCCCTCTCCTTGCTTTCACTCCTCTCTCTGGGTGGAGGGACCGGCTTCGAGGAGGAGACCGATGGGCACCTTTGTGTTGTGCAGAGTCATGGCTTGATTGCTGATGGGTGTATTTAGCTACCTGTAGTTACATTTTTTGTGAGCTGAGACTCAGATGAGGAGAAAATCTGTCTTGTGTTTGAGTGCAGAGCCTTTTTTTTTTCTCCCCTCCCCTTCTGTGCTCTTGAACATTTGGCATCAGGGTTTTTTTTTTTCGTGTCCAAAGCCTTTCAATGCATCCTTTGCTCATTGACAGATTGTGGGGAAAAGCAGAGGCCACTTTAAGAAAACCAAAGCAACCTGCTTCTTTTTTTTTCCTTTATAACTGTCGCCTTCTTCCTTTTTTTTTTTTTTATTTCGCTTTATTTTTTTATATTTACTTTTATTTTCTTTGTCTCACTTTAATTTAGGAAGCAAAGAAGGGACCTAACCCGCTCATGAGACGTAATAGCGTTACCCCTCTAGCAAGCCCAGAGCCCACCAAAAAACCTCGCATCAACAGCTTTGAGGAGCATGTGGCTGTTTCTTCTGCCCTGCCAGGCTGTGTTCCTCAGGAAGTGCCCACGCAGATGCCGGGACAAGTTAGTTGAACTCTTCTTTTCTTTTTTTTTTTTT
>VWZW01002943.1:2230552-2360609 GCA_013397115.1 Edolisoma coerulescens | reverse complement strand
TTTTTAATTTTATTTTATTTTCTTTGTGAGTTTGTGGATTTTGGATTTTGGGGGGTGGGTTTGGTCTGTTTTTCCTTTGGGAAAAGGCGAACCACAGTGCCTCGCGCTTCGGCCTCGTGCTCGGAGCGGCACCGACGGCGGGAGGGCGCCGGGGCCACGCTCAGCCCGTGTCCCACGGGGGTGACAGTCCTGGCAGTGCCCTGCCTGTGTGAGCTTGTGCATATGTGTATCATATTCCTGTACAGATAAAACAAAGAACACTTCCCCCCCCGTCCCTGGCTTTATTTGTTTTTTAATAGCCTCATTAAAAGCAGACTTCTCCCTGTGCTTTTGGTTTCTCTGCCTTTCAGATAAATGAATGTTTTTGGGTGGTCACTCACTTGGCTCTTTTCAGCCTCCTTCCTGGGGAGTTTTATCTCTCTCCCCCTCCTGCTGCAAAAAGATAAGCCAGCAAATACAAACATGACGTCTGGCTGCCCCGAGATCAATCCTGTACACATGTGATTGCGTGGATGTTTTGGTGTGTATTTGTGTGTGTGTGTATATATATATATATAAATATATATATAAAACAGAAAAAACCCATAATGGCCCTAAACTTTATTCCTTTAGTAATAATAGATGTCTCAGTAGGTCTACAAAAACCTGAAATTCAAACACGGCATTTTTACCAGCAATGGGAAAAATGGTCTTGAGTTCCTCTCATGCTGGAGGGGGTGGTGGGATGGTGTCAACCCTGTGCCATCACACTGCCCCAAAAACTCACTGCCCATCATTTTTGGCTCTTTAACAGAGCCAATGACTGGGCAGTGATGCCACAGCCAAGGCAGGGTGAGAGAGAACATGTCAAACCACATCAATGATTTCTTCCCTCCTCTTCTTTTTTTTTTTTCCCCTTGGTTTGTTTTCCTTTGTGATACTTGAATTTATTTTTTTAATTTTTTTTTTGATAGCAAAGTGCTTTTTATTTATTTAATGTATACTGCAAAGCTTGGAGAGAAGGGTGCAGTTACTTGGGATTACTTTTTTTTTTTTTTGATTTGCGGTATGTTAACTGTTCTGTATATACGTCTGGAATAATTGCCTGAGATAAAGCTGTGCCAGCTTAAAAACAGGGTATGCCTTTCAGAAATTTGTATATTTTGCAGTTGCTGGACCAATAAACTATCTTGTTGAAATACAGACATGACCTGGTTCTTCCTTCTGTTAGAAATTATGCTCTCAGGCCCTAAGGGTCACCATGTGCCACCCTGTGCTGCCTCACACATGTGTTCCTGTGCCTCATAAATAAAAATTCTCATAAAAGAGAAACTGTGGATGCTCCATCCCTGGAAGGGTTCAAGGCTAAACTGAAGGGTGCTTGGAGCAACCTGGACTAGGGGAAGGTGTTTTTCAAACTATTCTGTGAGTTCTACAAATGTTAACACCTACTTAAGACAAGAAAATGCCCCCCAAGCTCTACATTACTCGAATAGAAAGGTGATGGACAGGGACTTGGCCTGCCTAGATCTAAATCCAGGCTGCAACGGAGGCAGGATGAGGTATTTACTCAAACTTGGTCTGGTTTGTGAAACCAAATCCCTGCTTGAACCAATTTGGTGCTGAATGAAGGGCTGGACAAGAGCTGTCCCTTGAGATCAGGGCTGTCTTTGCCCTGAAGGCAGGACAACAGCAGCTGCCACCTGCAAGTAAAGTTCACTGTAAACTTGTGGGTTGTTTTTTTCTTATTAATTAATTTAATATTAATTTATTGTTCCAGAGAAAAAAGGGGAGAAGGCAGGGAAAAATGTAATGTGACATGATTTTCTGGAGCACACCTTGTGTGGGATGCTTCCAATGGCATTGGAGGCCTGTCCTGCTCCAGCAGTTCTATCTCCAAAAGCTTGTGAGGAGCAAAAGGGGCTAAAAAGTGGAGAATGCTGTGTATCCCAGCTCAGCTCCGTGGTTTGGCTGCTGTTGGCTCATGTGCAGCCCTTGCTCTGATTTCCCCATGGCTCGCAGAGCTTGTCAGGCCTTGCTTTGGGCCAGAGCTTGTTGGGGGTGCACAGGGATCATCTCCCTTCTTCCAACTGCTCAGTGCTCCAGGCCCTCTCACCGGGGAAGGACGTTCTCTCATTTTAACTGTGATTGAGGCATCTGCAATCATATTTTCTAGGTGGATGTGCAGAGGTGTGGGATTGTGGCGATACTCATCCCTCCGTGCATCCTGAGGGCAGGGAGGAGACCTGTGCTCTCCGGGGAAATCCAGCAGCCACAGGATTTTAATTTTTTTTTTAGCTATTCTTTTTATCTCTAGCAACTTGGCCATCTCCTTGACCCAGGCAGAGACAAAACACTTGTTTTAGGGCAAAGAGCGTAGCCTTGCACCCACCTCACAGGGAGTCCTGCAGGGGTGCGGGGGCTCTGATAACACCTCCAGCTGGGGTGGGCTGAGGTCACACGAAGCCACAACATCAGTGCAGCTCCCCTGCCCTCCCCGGGGCAGGCAGGGGCTGTTTGGAAGCCGTGATAAAACCTTGTCCTTGCGGGAGGAGCATGGGGGGAAGGTTTTGCCTCCCTGAGCATGGCTTTGGGCGGCACTTCCAAGGCTGCTCTGCAGGAAAATCCCACCCTCCAAAAGTCTGTTCTCCTCTTCCCGTGTGCACGATGGGGCTTGTGTCACACCAAGTAAGGGAGGGGAATTGATGCCAATGCCACCCCAGGCAGCATCCTTTATTTTTCTTCCATGTGATGCATTTTGTAGCAGCATCCCAGAGAAGAAGTTCCTCGAGGCAGTGCAGCTTTGAAGATTATACTCGACAGCAGGAACATGTCCCTGCTCCCAGTCAAGTCCCACTTTTACTAAAATAATTGAAAAAAAGGAATAAAGCCCCAGCTCACGGCTGGCAAACAAGGCAAGAGAACTTGTGATGGCTAAAAAAAATAAAAAGGGCAGACCAGTCACGCTGGCTGAGTCAGCTCTGATTGATGGCTCAGGAATGTGTCTGGGATTAACTAAACCACGGGCAAACCTTTACAGTGCAACACGTTGGATGAAGCACAGCCTTGGATGAAGCACAGCCGGCATCAGCTCACCTGCCTCTGGCTGGGGAGTGACTGCCCTCACGTCATGGGATTGGAGGGGATTTCTCTTCTTTTTTATCCATCTGTGAGAAAAAAACCCAAAAGAAACAGCTGTTTTCGGCAATTGCTTTGCAAGGGGCTCTAGTGAGAATTATTTGTGATATTTCTCAGTGTCTAGGTGCATTTGTGCAGTTTTGTTGCCACCAAGATGTCTTGGGAAGAAATATATTTATGCTGAAATATAGAAAATTTATTTTGTAGCTCTGTGTAAATCACAGTCTCGCTCCTCCATGCCTGAACTCTGCCAAGTGTCAGGGTCCCGTCCCCATCCCCAGGGGAGCCCGTGTTGCATTTGTGGTTAAGGGAAAGCTGGGTGGATGTGAACATTTGTCCCTCACATTTCCCTCGTTTGTGTGTCCATCTGTGTCCTCTTTGAGGCTGGGTGCTGTGGTGGATAGAAAAAGTGCATTGAAATTGAATTTATTTGTCAGCAATGCTGGAAGACACTACATCATGTGGATGGAGGAGTAGTGGTAAGAGTCAATACCAAAAGGGGTGACATAACCCCAGAATACCTGATCTAGCTGAAGATGTCCCTGCTCATTGCAGGGGGGTTGGACTAGATGACCTTTAAAGGTCCCTTCCAACTTGGACTATCCTATGATTCTATTCTAGGAAATTAATCTACAGTGCCTACATCAAGGTTGGCTTCATCTCTCCTGTTCCACCTGGAAGAGCCCTGCTCTGGGGTCTCTGGGGTCCCCTAGTACCTGTGTCTGTCTGCTCTGGGGAGGCCATGGGTGGACCCAGCAGCTCCAGCTCAGCTGATGGTGGGCTAAATGCCTTGAGAGGTCTTCTCTGGATGTTATCTCCCACAATCCCAAGGAAAACCTAATTTGCAACCTGATAAGACTGTGACAATGTTACCGAGTCTGGTGAGCTTCAGGGCAAAGAACAAAACCAGACAAAACCCAGCTGATGCATCTGTCCACCCAGCTTGTTGCACAGTGAGAAGATTATTTCTTGCTGATCTAAGACTCAGATCTAACACGGTCTGAAGGGATGGTGATAAGACAACATTCAGGATTCCCCAGGCTTTGTGAATTGCTTCTCCCTCTAGCAGAAGGTGCAGACTCTGATATTGCACCCACTCCTGGCCAGGCACCAGCAAACATTATTTTGTCTTTACTTTAAGAGGTATCTGAGTCCTCTTTGTACTGAAGCTGATGTTGGAGGCTCGGTGCAGAAGTTAGAGAAGTGGGTGGGAGCAGAGGCTGTGACCAAAAAACGCTGCTGAATTAGAGCTACAAAGAGAAACAGTAATTAAGACCTAACGAATAATTACCACGGGGGAGGGCAGCTCAAGAATGAGCACAGCCCCAAATCCAGATATTTCTAGCTGCAGCTCAAACCCCACAATTAAGCTGTGATTTCGGTCATTATGAAGAGGTATTTCCAGAGCTGGGTCTTGCCATTCGCTGAATTCATCCACCCAAATGACTGCCTGAGCATCAGCAGAAAGAAAACCCAGCATTTCGATAAATGTCATCCAAACCAGACTGGAGAGCCTGTGCTGGATGCCTCCACCAAAGCTGGGTGCCAACCTGTGGGCAGAGCTGGAGATGAAGAGAGGAGAAGGCTTTCTGGCCAGCAGGGGATGTGTTGGTTTAGAGGTTGGTGGCACCTAAAAATACTGATGTCCTCCCTTGGGAGTCCCACCATGAGGCAGCAAATGCCACCGTGCATTTCTCTGGGTCTTGGTCCATCTCTACCCACTCACCACCCCAGGGCACTGATCCAGCAGTGACAGAGGGGGAAGGAGGCTGAGGCTCTCCCACAGGTGCCTGCTCACCCCATCCACTCTGTGCTGCAGGCACGCTGTCCTTGGGTGTCCCTACAGGCAACTCACACCATCACCTGCATGTCGGGGTGATGGCACCAGTGCTCATGGCTGATTTCCTTCCTGACCCTCCCGCTGGTGGTGCTGCAAGGACTGTGGCTTACCCTGGCAGTCCAGGGCTGCTCTTTTCCCTTTCAGACAGTGTTAGTGTCACCTGCTCCAATCGGTGACACCGCACTGGTGCCCTGACTCACTCACTCCTCCCCCTGCCAGCCCTGATCCACCTGTGACAAGTTCAGATGTGCTCTCCTGCCACACATCCACCTCCTTCTCTCTGCCTGCCTCATCCTTCAGCAGCGTTTTAGTATTTTCTCCCAGTCTTTCCTATCATCCATTTGGGCACGTTCTCAGCAACACTTTTACACCATCATTGGTGTGGATGAGCCCACCTTTTTGAAGTCACTTGGGACAGGGAGGTTATTATCTGGCTATAAATTACCCAGCAAGGACAGGCTACTGTATAAGAAAGGCACAAGAAAACTATAAAGTGTTGATATTCACCATAATTAATTTGTAATAATGACTGGGATGCCTTTCCAGACTTCCTAAGCAGTTTATAGTGAATATTTCTGAGCATGGCCGTTGCACAGAGACTGACTTGAGCCTCTTCTTTTGGCACAATTTTGCCTGTGATGGGGTCTGTTGCAGAGGGGAATGAAAACCACCTGCATCCCTTAAATAAAATCACTTGCAGGAGTCAGCAAACCCTAGAGAGAGATGGGACTGGGAAGAAAGTGAATTAAGCCAGAAGAGTTGTAATAAAGGCTTTTCAAGACTCATGGTTACAGCTGGCTGAAAACCAAGGATCTTGGTTCACCAGAGGTCTTCTTTTTAAAACATAAATAAAAATACCTTCCTGTCCAAATGGGATCGAAAATGATATTTTTCAAAATTTCTAAAGCTCCTTTTTACCTCATGAACTGACATATCATTTTCCCTGTTTTGCTGAAGATGTTTTTAAAGAAGCCTTTTTTTGACAAAACATTCCTTTGGTGGAAAACATTGCACTGGAGTAATGCTGGGGGAAGAAGCATCGCTGATGGGAGAATGGGGGTGACCCTTTATCACTCATTAAAGATAAAGTGGGGTTTTCATTGCCCTTATCTTGCAGAGGGCTGGATGCCCACCTTGTCCACACACCAGGTCACCCCCAGGCACCTCCTGGGAGACCCAGCCGAGAGGAGTAACCTCAGGAATGCAGATGTGACTCAGCGTGGTGTCTCTGGCACCTCACTGTCATCCCTGGAAATGCTCCTGGCAGCTCTGTCAGCAGTGCCCCAGAGAGGGAGAGAGGCTGGGAGGGGTAGGCTCAAGCACAAAGCCCACCCGTCTGCCCTTGGTGGTTTTATCACAGGTATTAATTACCTTCCTATCTGCTAAGCTGATCTGAGCCTGTCTGCACCTTCCTCCAGAAGCCTGTCCTAGCAAAGCTCTGCTGTCCCTGTGCCTGCACGGGGCCGGGGGCTGATTAAGGGCTGTGAGGGTGTCAGCCAGCCCGGGATGGCTTTTTGCCTTGGCTGTGAAGCTGATTTTCCTGCAGAAAGGCTGACGCCGCAGAGCTGGGAGGGTTAAGCTAAGCCAGGCAATGGCAGGGCTGCCACGGCGTGAGCCCGTGCACGTGTTGGGTTTGGCTGATGGGCTGCCATTGCCATGGTTTTGTTGTGTGTCTGAGACCATAATTTGGGTTTTGCAGCTTCTTTAGGAGCCTCCTCAATTTTTATTTTTTTTTTTCCACAAATGCAACCTAGGAATCTGATACCTACTTCCCGATGGCAGTGCAATGCATTGCAAAGTCTTTCCCTTTCTGGCTGCCCTGGAGGGTTTTTGTGCTAGCCTGGGGGAGAGGATTTGGCTTCATGGCTTGTCTTTGGCACAGCCAGGATTTTTGGAAAGCATGATGTTTGCCAAGAGCATGCAGGAACCCTCACAATCCCGATGTCCAGCCCATCCACTGGCTGTGGATGGAGTTCTCATGTCTGTGCGTCTCTTGCAGGTTTATGGATCAAAGCTGTGGAAGTGTAGAACATCTCAGGGTGGAAGGGACCCATATGAATCATTACATCCAACTCCTTGCTCCTCACAGAACCACCTAAAACTAAACCATCAGTGCTAAAAGAAACACAAGCACCAACTAATAACCATAAACTGTCCAGAAAATCAGTGCTGAAGTGCTAACGAGCACAAGCAAACTGTCCCTGCTCCAAAAGGGGATGTGCTTGCCCCTGTGCAAAGGGAAAGGGAAATAGGAAGCAGCTGCTGAATTCCTCTATTGTTTTGCAGGGCTGATTTGAGATAAACAGCTGTGGAATCCATCTCTGGAAGAGGTCCTAGTCCAGTTTTGAAGGGTGGAGTTCAAGGCCAGGCTGCGTGGGAGATCCACTCTCACTCACCATCACCTCACGCTTCAGTAGGCAAATGCCAGAGATCAAGATACCTCTGTATGAGTAAACATTTACTGGGAGGGCTTAGGAATAAATCCACCCAAGGAAATGGACCTAATGGCTGTACCAGAATCAGGCCTGGTGTCCTCATGTGAACTGGATGTGTTTCAGATGGATCCCATTATCTGCAACCCTCTCTGGGTTATCATCACCCCTGCTGAGACACAGCACAGCACTGAAGCCATCAAAAACTGATGTATTCCAGGGTGGAAATCCAGTAGCATCCTCTCCTAGGTAATTAACCAAAGGACCAAAGCAACTGTGTGCAAAGAGCAAGTTAAATCACTGTGTATTGGTCATGCCTGCAGTAAATAAATCTGTCGCAGAGGTCATTCCTGATGCTGGCTGGGATTATTTATAGCCACTGTCTGTAGGAGCTCATCCGAGCAGGCAGGGATCACAGCAGGGCTGTGGCTGCTGGGAGAAATCATCTGTGTTTAAGTCAGGCTGGGAATGCAGGCAGAGCCACTCAGGATTCTGCTGGGTGAGCTTTTTTCCTAGCTGAAAATGTAGGTTTGTCAAAAATTGAAGCTCTCTGCATCCACATGCCAGGCTGTGTTTGTACTGGCAAACCAACAGGGTCAGGGCAGGGGTCATCAGTGGTGTTTTGGTGTATCCCTGGTGTGAGGCCTGGATTAACCAGGAGCAGTGCAGGGGAGGCCATGGCTCAGGGATGCAGCCACACTGTTCCCATCACCCAGTTTGGGAACATGCATCTGCTATGGGGGGGTCTATTGTCCAAAGATAGCCACCCAAAATAAATCAGAGTGCTCAAATCAGCTCCTTATTTGAGGCACACTGAGAAGGATCTTGACCACAGGTGCAGCCTGTGGACCATAGGACTGTGTGGGTTGTAACTACAGGGTCTGTGAACACAGCTGAGGGCAGCATTCTGCTGTCAGGGGGACAATAATCATGATGGATGAACGGGGTAGGACTGGGAGCAGCTGGGGCCACATGAGCATGATGCACACCATGGCCACACCATGCACAGCCCCAGGAAAGTCCCAACACTCAGAGGGAAACTCCGTCCCCACAGCTCCGTCCCCACTCCTTGCACGTGGAAGGGGAGAGCTGTGGGAAAACACCTGGTTCTGCCCACACAATTTTGGGGCAGATGCACAAAATATTTTCCCCCTCAGCTGCCAGCTCTGGTTGTTGAACCACTGAAAGTTGCCTGTTGTGCTGGTGTCTGAGCCTGTGCGTGTGTAAATCACCCCAAGGCAGGTCTGGCCTTGATGGACAGAAAATTGTATTTTTATTACTGCTATTATCATTGTTGTCTTTGTTACTATCACTGCTATTATGTCTGGGAGTGGCATGAGCTCGTCTGTGCTTCTTGGGAGCCAGGAGGTCAGAGAGGGATCCAGAGAGTGGATTCAGGATAGATCTGTTGGAGCCCAAACCCCATGTTCGGTTTATTTGTCCAGGAAGGGTCTGACAGAAGTGGTGAATTGCCTCATTTCTCACCCTCTGTGATCCCCAGGGATACTTCACTGATTCCTGGAGGGATAAATTTCTGTTACAGCCTCTAGGAAGACTCACAACCCATCTGGATCTCCAGCAGTTTGAGTGATTAATGAACCTCTATGGGAAGAGATCAAAGCCAAGGCTCAGATGTGGAGCCCATTCTGCTTTCAAACATAGACAGGGCATCTCTCAAAAGTGAGATGAGGTGGAAACAACAAGGAGCCAACATCCCCCTCTTCCTTCATGGTCCCAGTTGTGGATTTTCTCCAATCCTGAGACCTGCTGTTAGGCAATCCCAAGAAAGCAGTGTTCCCACAGGGCACATCAGCCTGGTGCTCTCACCTCACTTTGGTCACTGCCTTCTAGTTTAGGGTCTGCTGGGCTTGGGGGATTGCAGCAGAAGGGATGTTGTCTAATGGGGCAGATGCTGACAGAATCACAGAATGGTTTGGGCTGGAATGGACCTTAAAGATCATCTTGTTCCAACCCCTCTGCCATGGGCAGGGACACCTTCCACTAGATCAGATTACTCCAAGCTCCATCCAACCTGGCCTTGGACACTTCCAGGGATGGAGCAGTCCCAGTTTCTCCAGGCAACTTATTCCAGTGCCTAACTACTCTTTGAGTAAAGAATTTCTTCATAACATGTAATCCAAATCTCTCCTTTTTTAGTTTAAAACCATTCCCCCTTGTCCTATCACTATCTGCTGATGGACCAGTGGAGTCATAAAGCACAGGAGAACCTCTAACTGATGTCCAGACTGGATATTTACCCTTTCTTTAGCTTCTTGGCATTGCATTTATTAGTGCTGATGCTTTGATTTACAACCTATGCCTCGCCTGGCAGGTGCTACTGCTGGCAAAATTTGTGGCTCCTTTTGCAGTTGATGACCAGGCTTTAATTGTTGTATTCCTAACTCTCCACCAGGCTGGAAAAGGTTAAGAGCAACCAGCCTAAGCCATAAAACTGCTGGACTTCAGGTGCATTCTGTCCACCCATTTCTACAAAGCCTGCAGAAGACAGGCAAGTTCGGCTTCTCCTGGGAAGGAGGAACCCTGGAGGCAGACAGGGGCTGTGAGTGCAGCGGTGTTTCAGGCTGTGGGTAGTTATTTCTCTGGCAAATGCAGCCCTGTCACACGTGGTGAGTGGAAGAAGTGACTGAGATTTGCATCTCTGCCTGGCGCTGGCTCAGCCGCGCAGAACCGGAGTCACGGCTGCGTTCACACGGGGGGAGAGGGGAAGCGAGGGGGAGGAAGTCACCACATGTCACAGTCAGCCTTTTCCAGTAATTGGTGTGTGCTTAGGCAAAGCTCATGTTTAATTTACCAGCAGGCAGATGGTGGAGAGCTCTCCCACTGCTTGGTCACAGGGCTTGAAGTCTCCTTTTTCTACTCTGCAGCAATGCTGATCTCGTGATCCATCCCTACACGTGGCCTCCTGGTGAGAGGGTTTCTTCCAGTTAATTCACCAGAGTTGTGATTGAAGGGCATCC
This sequence comes from Edolisoma coerulescens, assembly GCA_013397115.1. Classification (NCBI taxonomy): domain Eukaryota; kingdom Metazoa; phylum Chordata; class Aves; order Passeriformes; family Campephagidae; genus Edolisoma; species Edolisoma coerulescens. Next base: position 2,350,242 of record VWZW01002943.1, on the reverse strand, counting down.
TGGGCTGCATCACAAGAAGTGTGGGCAGCAGGTCAAGGGAGGGGATTCTCCCTCTCTGTCCTACTCTGGTGAGACCCCACCTGCAGAGCTGCCTCCAGCTCTGGGGTCCCCAACAGCAGAAGGACGTGGAGCTGCTGGAGAGAGTCCAGAGGAGGTCATGGAGCTGCTCCCAGGGCTGGAGCACCTCTGCTCTGGAGCCAGGCTGGGAGAGCTGGGGGTGCTCCCCTGGAGAAGAGAAGGCTCCAGGGAGAGCTTAAAACACCTCCGGGTACCTGAAGGAGGCTTATAAAAAGGAGAGTGCTTTTTTACACCGGCAGATGGTGATAGGACAAGGAGGAAGGGTTTTAAACTAAAAGAAGGGAGATTTAGATTAGATATAATGAAGAAATTCTTGGCTGAGAAGGTGGTGAGGTCATGGCAAAGGTTGCCCAGAGAAGCTGTGGCTGCCCCATCCCTGGAAGTGATGGCCCTACCACTGCCCCACATCTAAATTGCACGAGATGGGGTCAGGTGCTTTGGGTTACCTGGAGTGGGGCTCCTGGCACAGCTCCTTCTGGCTTTGCTCAGCAGAAGGATGTCAGAGGTCCCAAACTGGCTCCCTGACTCCAAGGACTCTGCTGCCTTTGGGAACTCAGGTCCTCAAGTCAGTAAATTACAGGACAATTAGGTCACGAGGGTAATACCCAGAGGCTGACCAAGATTCCACCCTTGGTGCACGGGGACGTCCATGGGTGTGGAGCTGCAGAGAGGCCCTTGCCACGCTGAATTACCAATCCACGTGGTTTTATGCAGAGCCCAGAGGCTGCACTGGAAAGGCAGTGTGGGTGGGTGGGAGGGAAGGAGATGAGGAAGCAAACCATACCTATTGTTTAGGTGCATAAATCTAGCAAATTCCTTGCCAGCCAGTGTTTGCTTTACAGAACAAGCTGGGAACAGAGTTCATTAGGTATGCAAAGCTGCTTGATTATGAAAATAAAATCTCAGATAAGCCAAACTTACCTGTCATGAAGTCCACAACAAAAACAATAACAACAATAGAAAAGAAGGTTTTAGAGAGATGAAAAACCAGCTCTGTGCTGGGAGAAATGGCCTGGCTCCTAGTCCAGGACTGTGCATCAAGTCCTATCTCATCTCCCAGACACTGCAGCAGCTCCTCGTCTCCTCCTCCTGCCCACGGGATGTTTTGACTCCGGCACTGAGCAAAGAGAAAGGCATATGTGACCTAAATCAGGTTTTACTTCAGCTCACATCCCTGCAGCTTGAGTAAACAGCAGAGGATGTGACTGAGAGCACATACGGTGCCCTGTCAACGCCTCCTCTGCTCCAGGTCTTCTTCTTCCTTCGCCAGAGGTGAGTTTGACTCACTCTGTATTTAGGAAGATGCTTCTCCTTTCCCCACACTGCTCATTAAACCTCCCTGATGGGCTGGTCCCCAGCCCACCTCTGCAGCTTTTCTTGTTACAGCGAGCAGTGTTGTCCAGCCCTGCCTACCAAACCCCACCGGAGGGCTGGGAAAGGACGGGAAACCCCCCCGGAGACCGACAAAACAAACACAAAAGGGACTCATTTAATCAGCCTGGGTGCCAGCCCCACCCTGGGGTGTGGAATAAACACTGGTAGGTATTTATTTATTGCCAGTCAGCATCCAAATATTTGTTTCTCTGTGTCACACGGGCACACACTCATTCATGGATGATGGATGCCTTTGATCCCAGCAAACCTGGGCACACTTTCATCTGCTGAGGCAGGGGAGGAAAGGAGCCTGCAAGATTTGTTATAAATATGCTTGGATTTCTAGCAATTTGACATCTAGGCGCACAAGGAGATTTCTTTTTGAATATCTGATCTTCTCTTCTGCACCACACATTTGTCTATCCATTTCTAATCTTGCACTCAGAAGTTTTTACATATTCATGTGTGTATGCCACAGTATTTGACACACACGTATATCTATCCACCCACGTTCACCTACGTATGATACACAGTGCTGGAAACGATCATCTGGGTGCCTTGGCATTAATAATGCATAAATCAGATGTTTGCAGGAGTGAGTGCATGACAGATGATGCCATTTCAGTCTTGGCACACACACATGTGCATCTTTTCTCCATCTGTCTAGTTATGAACGTTTAGGTGTGCTTAACACCAGCATGGGCTTTTATGGGAATGTTTCTGGGATGAATTAAGTTAGCACACGGCACTGGTTATCCCAGCCAGAGTAAACCTCAGCAGGAACAATTAATTAAAAGTCACAGAATAGTTTGGGTTGGAAAGAACCTCAAATTCCATCTCATTCCAACACTCTGCCAAGGGCAGGGACACCTTCCACTATCCCAAGTGGCTCCAAACCCTATCCAAGCTGGCCTTGGACACTTCCAGGGATGGGGCAGCCACAGCTTCCCTGGGCAATTTGTGCCAGGGCCTAACCACCATCACAGGGAAGAATTTTTTCATAATATCTAATCTAAACCTACTCTCTACTAAAAGCCATTCCCTCTTGTCCTGTCACCACATGCCCTTGTTCCTGCATATAAAAAAACCCATACACCTGTTGTACTAGGCAGAATCAATATGATGAATCCAGTGCAGGTGTCAATGTCCTGAGCATCTCGATGTAACTGCCATGAGAAGAATGAAATGTCCTCATGTGACTAAAGAGGGTAAGCTCCTTGCTTGACCCCATGACCACTGAAGAGTTCCATCCAAGGCCCGATTTAATGAGGCTGCAGGTAAAATGTGGAGGTGTTGCACCTGTGAGCAAAGCTTCCCATCACCGTGAGGACACACAACCACGTGATAACTGTCCTTTGATCTGTCCCAGCTTTATTGATGTTAAGGGAAATGTCTTTAGGGCAAGCAAGGTGGAAATATTGACCATGGAGATTAGATAAGGGGTGTTTAGAGAGAAACTTGATTTCCTGTCTAAAATGGTCACAATGACCTGCGATGTGATGAGTAACCATGGGCTGCTGGAGGTCAGGGAACTGGCCCCAGGGGAAGGTTTTTTCCAAAGTCTGTAAGGGTGTGAAAGGGAGGGGATTTCTCAGCTATCCTGAGTACTTTATGGAGCTGGGGTTTATTCTCTTATGATCCTCAGGGTATTTCTCCACTGCCCTGGTGAGACTCCTGAATTTGAGCAGGTAACTCAAAGAAGCATTAAGGGCAACGTGGAGATTCTTGTCTGGCCCAAGTCTGGCTGCTCCTGTCCTCACAGGCAATTAAGGACATATTTTATCCTTATCTACTTCTATAGCCTTTATGACACCAATTTGCCAGGAACACACGGTACTTAACTGAGGTGCCCCAGCACCTGCAGTGCCCACGCTGCAGTTTAACTTCAAGGGAAAGATGGGTGATGCCCAGTTTAGACTTAGGTGACAAAATGCCCACGTGCCTTTGACTCAATAGATTGGACAGGGAGCCAGGATCACCAAATCTGGGCATCTCCTCTCCTCTCTCTGTTTGAGGCACAGAAGGCACAAGTCAGTCCACACCAGGAAGTGCTTCAATATGACACATGCTCTGCCTGAAGTCATCCTTCCACTGCTCCTTGCTGTGGGCACCTGGAAATGTGCATTTCTTCCACCCACCAGTGGAATAGACACAAATTTGCATTTTTTCAGCTAAGAAACCTTTGTGGTCCCAGGCCTGAGTCACCATAAGGTACAGCCTCCTCCAGCCACACCACCACATGTATATCACCTCCAGAGCAGGCAAAAGGAGTGTCTTCCTCTGCTCTGTTCTTGAAACCATCAGAAGAACAGGCAGGGTAGACTGGGAGGTCACAACAGTCTTTTTTCAATCAGATGTGTCAAGTTCCACCTAAGATACAGCGTGTTCTACCAGATAAGAGGAAGTAGGATGGCTCCTGACCTGGGAGATGTCACAAGTCCCCAGAGGTCTCATGGTGACAGTGGCACACAGTGCCTTGGAGCCGCCTTGCAGCACTTCTATAATTGGAGACGCACTTCTGAAGCTATAAATGTAAATTGCCTCTGGAGAGATTACTGAGATCACAGCAAGGAGCCATCAGCTGCTTTGTGGCCTTGTGGAACCCTCCAAATAGACTGGTAGTGGAAAAGGCATTACACAGGGCTGCTGTCCAGAACCAGGGATCTTCTGTGGTCCCTGGCTTGTTGCCATTTTCTTACTTCCAGTTAGACCCTCTAACCATCATCCACAGCATGTGGTCCCAAAATGTCCCAGGTTTCAGCGACAAGGTCTCCCTGTGTTCTGCCGTAAGAAGGGAACAGAGTGGGGGAAGGTTTTTGGGAAGCCCTACAAGGTGGGAGTGGGTTGATCAGGGCTTTTTGATGGGCTCCAAGGTCTTCAGCGCCATCTACTGCCACGCCACGTCTTGGCTCCCTTGTGATCCCTCCCGGAGTGGGTTTAGAGGATACTTTCAGGATCATCGGATTGAATAATTAGTAGTTAGATCCTGTTTTTATGGGCTGATGGCAAATTAAAAAAAAAAAAAAAAACCACAGCAAAAAATCAGCATATGGAGATAAAAACCTGGTGCCATTTCCCTTACAAATTCATAGAAAAGGAAAAAGAAAATACCTAAGGACTGTTATCTGACATTGAGCAAGCTCCAAGCAAAAGATAATGACTGGGAGCTATTGTGCTGTTCTTTCTGATCTGTGTCTGCCTATAGGATGTTCTCCACTGTCACCACAAAGTTTTGAGGTGAAGATTGAGCTGATCATTCAGTGGTGGTCAGAAGGAAATAAAGATATGTTTCCCAGAGAAGCTGTGACTGCCCCTGGATCCCTGGAAGTGTCCAAAGCCAGACTGGATGGGGCTTGGAGCAACCTGGGATAGTGGAAGGTGTCCCTGCCCATGGGAGGGGGCTGGAACTGGATGATCTTAAAAGTCCTTTCCAGCCCAAACCCTTCCACTAGACCAGGTAGCTCAAAGCCCCATACATTTGTTTGCACTTAATTCTTCTGGTTAGTGAAACAGTTATCAGGAACTTGGATCAGTTTGACCAAATGAGAGGGGCTGTGGGATGGCTCCAAGTCACAATTTTGACAAAATGTGCACATTCAACTTTATATTCCTCTACTGTGATCCATGAACAGGTCAGGGAATCCTGCAGGTGGCCTAGACATCATCTAACATCTTGGTTGAGAGAGTTGGGAGCAGATCTCAGCATGCTCCCGCACCAAACACTTTGCTTTCCCCAAGGTCTTTTATGCTGTCAGATTCTCTGGGTCCTCAAAAACTGAAGAAAGCAGCTTTAGAGGAACTTGTAGCCCCGAAGGAGGGTAGATTTTGGAGGATGAACTGAAAAGTGGAGATTGAGGTTATTAAAACCAGTTCGCTTAGTGACACCAGCAGTCATCTAGGAGTGCTTGTGGACTGCAAGTTAAATACAATGTCAGGACCTCTTGCTTGCTCTTCTGGAGAGGATCTGATCAATCAGGACATCAGTAGATATTAGAAACAGTTGGGAGGCTCCCATTAATGAAGGTTCAGAACATAGTCTGGCATAGTTGCAACCTAAAAGCTTCTGCTGAGCTCCAGCTGGTGTTGATTCACCACCAGCCTTCTGCTGCAGATGGTTGGGTAAATTAGGAACGCTGTGCATAGCAACCTGTAGGCTTTTTCCAAGGAAAACAAACAAAAAACCTCAGTGTGGTTTCTGCAGGAATGAAACTCCAGTTGAAACATTGGCTTTGTCCCTCTTCCGAAGACCAGTCCTGGAGACCAAGTCTAAAAGGGCATGAGAAGTGCAGACTCCTCTCAACCATGCATAACCTCCTAAAAAAACATGATTTTTACCAAATCCTGAGTAGCATCTCTTCTAGCTAACGTGCTTGTGCTGCTCCTCCTGGCATGCTGAACGTCTGGATGAAGGTACACTTATGCAAACACGCCCAAATTCCTCATGGGCATTGCCCAGGTCTCCAGCTGGGAAATTCGACATGCAAAATGTGACCTTGATCACACGCTGAATGCTCCAGGGATGAGGTGTTGCAAGCAGCCTTTCTGGGATGGCTTGTAGGCATGTGATAAGATTGTGTTCTCACCCACCTTGGGTGTCCCGGTGTACATCCCCCTTTGGCATTCCAGCACCTTGGCATGAGGAGAGCTGGGTTTCAGAAGTTCACAGCGACCTCTCTGATCCCAGACATGCCTGTGACTGAAAAGGACAGGCCTGGGGTTGAGTGATTTGACTTTCCAGTGCTTCCATTTACATAGATGTGAATTACTGATAAGGAATCCTTGGAGATCTCTGCAGACTGCATCGTGCCTTGCTCATGTAGGAGTTAATTATTCTAATTATTATATTCTTCTTACTACCAGTGATTCAGCACACAGGAATCTACCTGAGGTGATGGGACAAGGAGCTTTTGTCAGTGCTTCACCAGCAGGATTTGGAGAGGAGACATCTGAGATGTTTCTGAATCTGTGGCTCAGACTCCTCCAAGACCTTGGCCAGGACGTTTAAACATCTCTGTGGCTCACGTTACCTGTGTGTAAAACAGGAGGAACACTGAGAACTCTGCAGGAAGGATGAATTCCTCACCGTCTGCGGCATGACTGGAGAAGCCTTTCGTGCCAGGGAATGCAAAGATCCTTATCATTTTCAGTTTGTGGCTTCAGTTTGTGACCTCAGCATCCACGCTGTGCTCTGGAGTGGCCTGTGATGGCAAATTTGGGTTTGGCTTATGACAGCCAACAGTAACAAAAGGATCCACACCTTTGGTAGCAAATGCTCCAAAATCAAGGGGCAAAAGTAAAAGCTTGGACTTCTCTGCCCTATTCAAGGCCAGGCTGGATGAGGCTTTCCACCTGGTCCAGTGGAAGGTGTCCTGCCCATGGCAGGGGGGTTGGACTGGATGACCATTCTAAGGTCCCTTCCAACCCAAACCATTCTGTGGTTCTGTTCCAAACACACAATAACAGAGATTTTTAAAGCTTTATATATTAATAAGTTCTAACTTGATGAACAAGTGACTCCTCATGAGTAGCCACAGCAATCAAATTCTGCTGACGTGGGCTCTGGTCTGAGCTAAGACTGCCTGTCATGTTGACTCTACCCGTGGGTGGTTTCCGCAAGGAATTTCTCCACTGAGAAGTTGCTTCTCTTTTACTCCAGCAGAGCTTAAATTAGTCAGATGATAACTTCAAGCCACCTTCCCAGAGATGTGGCTATTTCCAGACGTATGGAGATAGACATTTCCAAGTAGAGAGTTAAAAGCAGCTCAAATTTCCTCTGTGGAAGAAAAGGGACATGTTTAATCTGTTCTTATCCACCACAGGATCATCTCTTACACCTGCCCTTCATCCTTTGCTGTCAGTGCTGCTTTAGCAACTTTTTTTCTTTATTTCCTTTTCATTTTGGTTTTCCACATTCTTTCCAGTCAATTCTGAGTTCTCTGTGGAAGAACTGTAAGAGTAACAAAAGATCCCAAAGGACACAGTTTGCCATGTCTTTCACCCATCTTCAAGGATGACTTGGGGCAGAATTGCCTTTTCAGTGCTACTTTACACATGGATTGAATGAAATGGTGGGAACTTGCAGTGAGAAATCCCACCAAAATCATAGGGAATAAAGATGAGTCACATGTGTGGTACAAAGTTATCCAACAAAGAGTTTCCATTATTCTCACCACTCCCTCATGTTTAGAGCCTGCTAACATGGTGATGCTTGAAACAATAGTGAACAAAAACAATTCAGGGAGAGGTGTGATGTTGAACTTGGCCAGAGCTTCCCACAAATTCTAAAGCACCTGAAGATTCTTGGAAGAAAAACCGATTGTAAGGGCAAGAATATCATTATTATCAGTTTAAACTCTGCTTTCCAGGCACATGAAGTAGCAAGATCCCAAGGTCAGGGTAAAAGAGAGCTGCACACCACATGCAGCAGTGGAACTTGACCCTTGCTTCAGGGTGAGCTGCTATTTGGACTTTGTACCACCTCAGACAACATTTCCAGTCATAAGTTGCTTATAAGAGTTGAAAATGGAGTTTTAAAGCAAGTAGATAATTTGTCAGCCCAGGCCAAAAAAATCCTGAGGTTTAATTCTGAGAAGTTCTCAAAGACACAAGGCAGAATAACACTGTTCTTAGCAAATTATCTCAAATAATAAAAATAATAAAATAAAAAAATCTCTTGGTATGGGAGCTCACCCGGACTTAGACAGCTCCTGGTATATTGGAAAATTTTATTCTCACCTTCCAGACATTATTAGGAAAATAATGTATTTTGTGTGCGGTTTTGTTTGTTTGATGCTTTTGCTTTCTTTTCCTTCCACATCAGAAATTTGAAGAAATAAAACCAAAAGTAAAACTGTATTTGGCAAATGAGGGGCTACAGCTATGCATTCCTGACTCATGGTCATGGAGCAAGGAAGGACTTGATATGGGCTACATTTTGGAGCTCATTGCCTGGACCTGAGGACTACTGGAGGAACAATTTAGGCATGCCCTCAACCATGAAGTGCTCCAATCCCACACTGCAATTGCCTCTGGCTGCAAAATTAACTGACAAAAGAATAATAAAAAAGCCTTCTTTTGACTCCTTGACCAGAAATGCTTTATCTTCAGCAGGAATGGTGATGTCAAATGGAATGGCTTTTGTCTCTGGCTCTTCCTCTTGAGCACTGCACAAGACCCTACAGGAGAAAATCAGGTTATTTGGTCCCAGGCGCCGCTGTGGTGAATGCATTGACAACCTGAGCTGAGAAGTGATTGTTTGCAAAGCCCAAAGCTCCTTTCTCCTCTGCGTTATCCCCCCTCAGATCTCTGGAGCTGGCCCAGCTCCCCAGGCTCTGTGAGGTCTCCTGGGCCTAAAGTTCAGGGTGGCAGGAAGAGTCAGCTCCTCTCCTGGAGATAACCAACATGTGGAAAGGTGACACCTGGACCTGGACCTTGTGCCTGCCAAAAGGAGTCTTCTAAGAACTCCTGAGATAAAACCCAGGTGTGACTGTACAGCAACAGCTGGGTGATCTTCCCATGGACCTGCCATTTCCTTGGGCCCAGCAGAGCTCAGGTGGGAGACTTTCCTTCCCAAAAGCTTCCATTGTCTTGGTGAGAACAGCACTGGGAACAGAGCTGGTCTTTCCCTGGTGGAACCTTTCAATCTTCCTCCCCAAGACCTCCAGAGGAACCCTTCCAGGTGAACATGTGGCTGGATGAAGCCCACGTTCCTCCTGAGGAGGAGCAAACCTGTCACCTAGAGAAATTCAGTGTGAGATCTCTTCAAGGATCAGCCATGCTGGGTCTTAGGACTTACAGCCCTGCAGAACAAGGGGAAGGCTGGAGAAAGCAAGGGAGACATGGATCCACAGTGGATCCTGCAGCCTGGTGGTCTTAAGTTATTGCTACACATCTGCTCTAGTTTGTGCAGGGGCTGAAGATTATTTTGCATAAGAAAATGAGACAACATAAATGAGAATTTGTCCCCAAGCTTTTGGTTTTGGGTTAGCGTCACTCAAAAAATGAGGCTGGATTCTGCTTGGCTGACCCTGAAGGCTGGAGAGGGACTTTTTTGCAAGGACATGCAGTGATAGGACAATGAGGGATGGCTTTTAACTGATGGAATAGGTTTGAACTGGATATTAGGAATAAATTCTTCACTTTGAGGGCACAGGTTACCCAAAGAAGCTGTGGATGCCCCATCCCTGGAAGTGTTCAAGGCCAGGCTGGATAGGGCTTGGAGCAACCTGGGACAGTGGAAGGTGTCCCTGCCCATGGTAGGGGGTGGAACTGGATGGTCTTTAAGGTCCCTTTCCAACAAAACCATTCTGTGGTTCTGTGATGCCATTTCTGTCACATAAATTCTTTTGGGCCCATGGTGCCACTACAGCAGCTGTCCAACAAAACATGGTGCAAGACAAGTGACAAGACTCATTTTCTCAAGTACTTGTGAGCTATTTCCACCCAAAAGGAGAGGGACACAATAACATCACCTGCTGCAGTCCCAGCCTTTGTGAGGCCTGGGAGGAGATGTTGATAATTAGGCTCGTGACTCAGGCCTTGGGTGCGAATTTCTGCTCTAACGCTCTGCTAATTAGCGCACACTTCCTGATCAATGGCGGGGTAATTACGGGATTAGGGTTAATGGGTCAGACTCATTGAAGGCTTCCTCCTCTATGTCAGATTAGCCCTGCTGTCATTAGCGTTACCTTTCCAGGTTGCTGGATACAGACAGAGGGAAGCACCCACAGGGACAGAGATAAGGCTCCAGGGACCAAGTCACTGTCAAGGGAGTTTTGCTTCCACGACTGTGCCAAAAATCAAACTTAAAACATACTGAGGTCTTCCAAGTGATGCTTTCCGCATACCCACGGAATCCTTTGCTTCTCTGCTACAAGGCAGCCAAAAATATTTCCTCTGCAGGATTATTCCAGAGAAGTGGTGTGAGGGGACCTATTTTGCTTCAACAGGCTCTGTTCAAGCAGCAGCTTGTCTGAGAAACAGATATTCACCACACAGGTTGGCAGTGTTCATATTTCCCTCGCAACAGGATCTGAACCAAATCTTGACATTGCCTTGACAGTTTCAGTCATTTTAAATAATTTTCCCTGTAGTTTTTAAGGTTTAAAGAGGAGTATTTGATCCTGTAATATCATAGAATCATAGTATCATTAAGGTCGGAAAAGACCTGCAAGATCATGAAGTCCAGCCTTCAAACAAACACCACCATGCCCACTAAACGATACTGAGAAGTGCCACATCTACAAAGTTTTTTGAACACTGACAGGAATGGTGACTCCACCACTTCTCTGGGGAGCCTGTTCCAGGTTCCTTTTCACACTTCCTCAAGATTTTTTCCCACACCATTTAAATTCCAAAATTATTCCGTTGCCTTTAAAGTCTCAGATTTTTTGTTGTTGCTGTTTCCAAGAGTCACAGCCACGCTGTAGCCTCTTTTCTGGGATATTTGCAGCCAAACACTAAAACAACCAATGTACCTGGCAGAAAAATCTCAGGTCTGCCCATGAGGACGTACAACACAGATGTGACAACTTTTGGGGACACAAAGAGTTTCTTATCCAGCACATCGAGCAGCTGGATTCACCCTTTGCTGCTCATGCAGCAGGACTGTCCTTCACAGAGTTGTTCCAGTAACACAGCTCAGGCAAAACCCTATTTATTTGATAGTAGTGGTCCCATTAGACATCCCCAAATAACCCAAATCTGACCTTAGTAAAGAAACAGTGTTAACATCTGAGGCTTTCCTGTGCTGTGTGCTGCTCTTGTCCTTCCCTGGGACCTTCACCCCTATCCTGGTGCTGCTCTTGGAGCTGCAGCACCTTCACCTCAGTCTTTTTAAAGCACAGGGCATGAAAAAGCAAAGCTCTGTGTATCCACAGATGTTCTCCATTGCCAGGGACATATTTTCCATCACCAAATATGCCACGGACAGAGTCCTGCTGCTTTCAGGGTTTTGAAAGTTATTTGCACAAATTCACTGGGACGGCATTCAGGAAAAATGTGACCATATGTTTATCTTATCATATTTTCCCTTAGGTCACTTCTGTCAACCAAAGTACTGGGCTAGATGGCCCTTGAGTAGTCATTTTTATGTTGTTTTCTACAAATAAGTACAACACTTGTGTTTGTACTCTCTGGTTCCAGCCCACAGTGCACAGGATGAGCACAAGAGTGGGATGAGAGAGGATCAGGCCAATGTCATCCCTGAAATTAAAGGAAACAAACATGTAAGGACAGGATGAGCACGAAAGCAGCTGTACAGGATCACACTGATGGTCCACATGAACCACTGCCAGCAGTGACTGAGCAGAACATGGGAGCCTTCTCCTAGGACAGCCTTCCAGGGACCTGTGGCTGTGAGTCACAGAATACTCAGGGAAGGGCTGAGGCTGGAGGTAAAGTCTTGGTCTGAGCTGCTTGGGAAGTGAGGTTCATCAGCTCTGGACTTAGTTGCTGGCTGTTCTGAATCCTGTTTCTTCTGCACTGGGTCTCAGCTGTTCAGTGTAAAGCACTGACCTTCAACAACAGCAAGGAAACTGCAGAAGTTCATGGGGACCTGTGGGACTGTGAGCAACAGATGTCAGGATGGTCACATTAGACACTGGAGAAGATAAACTGGGAGAGCTCAGAGGGCTCAGGGCAGAGGACACCTTTGCAAGCGCTGAAGAGGTGTTTTGGCACCTTCAAGCCCAGTCCCAGAAATGTGGGAAGCATCTGGGAGAGATGCTTCAACCTGCATCCATGACAGAGGGACAGAGGTGCTGCTGACCCATTTTTGCCATACCTGGCCAATAAACCACCAGCCCTGGAGGAAAAGCCAGCCCAAAATCCCTGCCCTGAAAGGTTAATATCAGCCAAAATCTCCCATTCAAACACCAGGCAAGATTTCCTCACCTGGACATGTCTGCTCTGATCCCTCAACCCTAAATTCCCCAAATAGTTTAGACATTGAAAAAGTGCCTGTTTGCATTTGCTTAGAACATTATTTCTACCTTTTATGAGCAGGGTGGCAGTTTTCACAGAGAAATAATTCCAGACAGAGTTATTAAAAGATTAAAAAACACACCCAAAAAGGAAAAAAAAAAAAAAAGAAGAAATCCAGGCTGAAAAAACAAATATCTCTACCAGAACTCCGGGGCGTTTCTCATAACATCTTGCTTATGTTATGAAGTCTGATTTTTTTTTTTTTTTAGTTAGCTTTTTTTTTTAATGGGGTGAGGTAGATTCAATTACTTCGCTGAAATTCATATGACCTGCTGATAAATGAGATTAAAAGTCACCTGTTGCAGCCTTGAAGTGCTGCAAGAACCTCCCCAGCTCTGTAATCTCGCTGGTTCCTGTGCTGACAGGAGATGCCTGGCTCGCATTCCCAACAGGTTCATGCCTCATTCTCGTGACAGCTCAGAACTCACCCCCTGTGTGGACACGTGTTACCTGTGGCCTGGCAGGTCCCTGGGGCTCGTGACTCCTGGCTGAGCTGAGTCACAGCCCCAGGTAGTGCTTGAAGGTGTGTCACCTTGTCCTGGAAAGAAAAGGTGACGTGGTTGCAAGTGGCTCTGTTTGCACTCTGGCTGAAGAATTGAGATATCAGGGAAGCAAATGTGAAAACCCTGCAAAGAAAAATAAATAATTATACATTAAAAAAAAAAAAATACAGAAAAGTTGTGATTTCAAGTAAATCTCGGTGGAAACTGAGAATCTGCAAAATGATGAAGGATTTTAGGTGGCTTGTGTTTAAGCTGGTGCAAAATTTGCTGTGCTGAAACCCACTATAAATGGTATCAGTATTGGATTTACAGGGACTTTCCATGGAATTGTTCAAGGCCAGGAGGGACAGGGCTCTGAGCAAGCTGATCTAGTGGGTGTCATCCATGGCAGGGGGCTGCAACTGGATGATCTTTAGGGTCCCTTCCAACCCAAACCTTTCTATGATTCTCTGACACTTAGATACTGCCCCAGCATTGCTTCACCTTGCCCATGTAGGATGAGGTATTTGCTTTTTTTAAAAGGAAAAAGTGAGTATACAACATCAAGCAGGGAAAGCAGATGTATTTATGTTACTAATGCTTGCTTGAGCCGGCAGATGCTGGGCATGTCTGAAATATCTTCATTGTTTTGTTTTGTTTTTTTTAAGTCGCTGAGTCTCCTGCAGATGAAGTCACTCTCAGAGGTGACTTCAGGACACGGAAATCACCTCGAAGCTCTGCTGGACTTTTGCCTTATGCCTATACCAGGTGTTCTGCAGCACAGTTTGCTTCACACATACTTCTGTCTCTTGAGACACCCGGGACCAAAACAAAGCCCTGTGATCCCCTTTCTCTCCTTTGGTCAGTAAAATCACAGTGATGCCTTACAGCAGGCGTGCTGCAGCTCAGGTCTAAATATGGTTTTAGAGGAAACTCAACATCCTCACTCGAAAGAAAAGCCAAAGAACCTTCCCCCGCCTCCCCCGTAGTTACAGTTTGACACAACGAGTGGTGTTTATTAACTTCGGCTCTCAGAGCTGATGTCACTGCCGAGTCGGGGTCCGGGAAATCTCTGAGTCATGTGGAAGGTGCAGAGCCAGGAAATGCCAGCAGAAGGAAAAGGAGTAAATGTCAAGGTGAAAGATGTTAGAAGCTGCTGGCAGCTTCCTGTAGGAAGCTGTGGGAAGCTGCTCAGTGCTCGGAGCAAATCGTGGCCTTGGGTTAAATGTCAATATTCAGCTTGGTTGAATATGAAGGCAGAATATTTCCCTGCGATGATTCCCTAAGGGTGTAAAGGAAAAGGGAGGCAACATGCTCGAATGTGACCCGAGGTCCTGGATAGCAAACTGTCCTTTTTCTTCACCACTTCAGACAATTGAGAAAGCAATCAGTGCCTCCGTGGGGTGATGGGGAACCCATTTCCATCTCTGTTCATTTTCCTACCAAACCCAGCCTTGCGAATGTGGGTAAGGACTGGATGATGCTGAGGGCTTTGGTCTCCCAGTGGCTTTAAAGGCTCAGGACTAGGGCTGAGAAGGTGGTCGTGGCATGAAGCAGAGCTTCAGGTGGGCAGAAGTTCTCTGTGGATTCTGTATGGATTCAGCAAATGATCGCAGATGAAAAAGAATTTGGAAGCATGAATTTTTTTTTTAAAGCTGGGGTACAAGCATCTTTTAACAGTCACTGCCTGCTAAAATCCAGTTTTAATTTTTCTTTCTCATTTTTACCCACTGTATTGGTGGGAGGTATTTTGTCACTAGATAAGTATAAGTAGAAGAGAAACTGAGGACCCATGAGACTCTGATGCTCTGCACTGAGTATAAATTCAGACTGAGCTCCCCCTGTTCCAGGTGGCTTGGTGGGGTGTCTCAAACCACATGGGACTAATGCAGACTGTGGCTTCTGAAAAAAGTTGAAGAAAACCCACAGAACGAAACCAGGAACAAAACCCCAAGGCTGTGGTCTTTTAAACTTTTCTCTCATTTTAAATTCCAATTTTCCATCATGAGGTCATCTTAGTTACAGGGGTGCAGGGCTTTGTATAGACAAGCAGAGGACCAGGGAAGCAGAGAAGATTTGTCCTCTCCTGCATCAGTGAAGAGAAAATGTCTGTCTGACAACTTCAGGTGAAGCTGGAGTGTTTCTGCTTGATCTGGTGAAGAAATTCGAGTTTCACTTCACTGTGGGAATTTTGCCTGTGGTCTGAGTTTGCCGTCACTGGCAGCATCACATAGTTTTTGACACAAAGCTTTCGTTCGTCTGTGCTGAAGCATGGCAGAGTTTAATTTGATTTCACTTCTGCATCTGCAGCCCAGACTGGGAAAATGGTCTGTGAGCACAGGGAGAGCCCAGGGCTTTGGTTCCAACACTGGATGTGCCTGGCCATGGAGCAGGAAGGACAAGTTCACACTTTCCTGTTAACCCCTCGTGTGTGGCAGCACACTGCAGCCTGCGACACGGAAGAAGCTGCTGGTTTGAGTTTCCTGTCAGATCCGTCTTTTTACAGCATGACTCATTTTGTGTCCGTCTCTGCCACGTAATTTCTAACATCTTTTTTGTCTAAAATAAAAAACTCTTTAGCCACGAGGAACATCTCTTGCCTCTGAGGGATGCGTGTGTGCACTACAGAGGTGATGGAGTGGTGTGTGAACAAATTTAAGAGGGGTGTCCCAATGAGATGGGCCTGCACCAGAAATCATGAACCTTTCTCCAATTCCTCGAAGTTACTGAGAAAAGCTTTTTGTAATCTCCAGCCTCTCAGAAATCCCAAAGCTGATGCTGCATCTCTTTTTAACTGAGCTCTCTGGATGTAAATGGGTTGAGGCAGATGGGAATTGCAGGAGCTGCTGTCAGACCATGCTTCCCCCTGCTCTGCTGCTGCCCTCCCTCTGTCACGTGTGGCTCCATCCCTCACTGCAGCTGCACAGTCTAGACAACCTGCCCTTCCACAAGGTTCAGAGGGAGCGGATACAGCTGCACTTGATGTGCCTTTCTGCTCAGTCTCATGCATTTGCATTTTTTTATCGTGGATCCTTCTTGCTTTTCGTCCTCATTCTGCTCTTTTGAACTCTTGCTGACCTCCTGCGAGGCTTTTCTCTGCCTCATGCCAACTTGTGATATGCTCTGGGAAGCTGGAACAGCTGACTCTGGATAAGGCAGTGAAGGTTGGCATAATCTCTTGTAAGTGCATCTGGAAATAAAAAACTTTGAATAAAATCAGGAGAATTCAGGTGTTTGCAATTTCCCTTTTTTTGGCTAGCTCTGAAGAAATCTTTGTCCTGTTTTGAAACACAGTGAGAACAACTGGAGGTGCTGGTTCTCTCCAATTCATCATATTTGATAGAATGAAAGTGGTTTTAAAATCACACGCAAAGGGCTTTATTCCCCAAAAGGCTGAGATCAAAGCCCTTTGCAGAGTAATTCCTCTGAGACTCAGATTAATGCTATTTACAAGATGATTAATGATTAAAGGACAAGTTTAGCATTAAGCTCTCTGGTGCAGTAATGCCACATGACTTCATGTAGCTCCAATATTTTGGCCACCCTGCAATCCCAGTTTTATCTCTCATTGCTATGGCCCAGTTGGAAAAAAAGAGCCATGGGAGACAGCAACAGCATTTCTGGTTGTTCTGTCTCTAGTAAAGAGCCTAAAAATGTGGCACACCTTGTATTGATACGTGGTGGAAAGGTGAAACCAGGACCTGGCTGATCACAACTGCTCATCTGCCCTTCTAAAAGGATCAGCCACACTCAAGGGGTTTCTCAGTGCTTTTATTTAGTCTGCAGGACATGCATGTTTCTTACCACGTGATTTTTAAAGTAAAATCAGCACCCACAAAATTGTGTTCTCTGCAAAAACAGAGAAAAAAAAAAAACCCACTGAAGGCTGGTCTCTCCTTCAGCCCCACCAGGTCTTCTGGTCATTAAGTGGTGACACAACGTGCACCGATCCAAATTTAGTTTCCGTTGAACTTTTCCCTCTTGTTTGTTTCCATTATGGGATGCGTCATCCTAAAACAGACACTCCAGTGTCTGTTTAAAGGAGGTGTTTGAGTAAAGACCTGACAAGCAGGGAACAGGGTGTCCTGAAGGAGGAATTGGGATGTGGATGGAGGCATGGAGTAGCTTTATTCTTGAAGCAACGGCTGCGTTGATGGGAAAGGGTAGGAAATGAGAGCAGATGTGTAACCCTGTCCTGATTGGAAGGGATTTGTGAATGTGATGCAGAAAGTGAATGGAAGCTTAGAAGTCAGGAGAAAACGGATTCCATCTGATGTATTTTGGGGGGAGAAATATGGGGGAAGAGGCAGGAAGAGTGATAGGGATTCACACTGTTTTCATTCTGATGTCTAGGACTTATGTGTCTACTATAGGACTATTTCTATATTTTAGTGTAGGATCCTGAATTTTTACAGATATTTGCTCCAAAGTGGGACTTCCCACCTTCTTCATCTGCTCCTGACCTCCCACAGATGATGTGCCACATCTGCAAGTCCTTTGTAGATGTTTCAGGTACCCAAGGGTGTCTCAGATGGCGCTGGGTTCCTCTGTGCTATTGAAACAGCCGCATCAAGCTCCTGGATTTGATCTCAGCCAACTCCACGAGGTAGAAGGGACTGTAAGTGGGATTTTTGTGTCTGCTTGGAAGAGCTGATTAGTGGGATCTGGATGTGTCAGGACAGGGAGTATCAAGGGAGTGAGGCCACACAGCTATGAGCGAGAGCAGAAATGAAGGGTGGAAGGGAAGTGCTGTGGTGGTTAAAACAGTTCTCCACGTTCCTTCTGTGATTCCTTCCTCATTTCACTTGTTTCCTGTTCCAAGCACTGGTGCTGGTACCATGGTGGACCATGAAGAAAATTGTGTGTTTTGGGCACAGAATTTGTGTTGTAATGACAAATTTCCTTCCTGACAGTCTATGAAAAAGTCAAAGGAGGACACAGTGTGGAAAACACCATCAGTGGACACCTTCCCCGCTTTAAAGAGTCATCCCTGCTATTTAGTGGTTCTGTAAAACCCTGAAGAGTTGCATTAAAGTGCAAATTATAGCTGTGACACTTAGAGCCCCATATGCTGTGCCGTGGCTGTTATTTGAAGGCTGGGAAATGGCACCTGCAGGGCAGAAAAGTGGAAATCTCACATTTGGAGGGCACAGGAATGTGAAGCAGAGATGAGTCTGAGTCAGTTTACAGCTTATTCCTGCCCTGGTTGGGAATTGGCCTTTTCCATCACTGAGATGCATGATGAAGAATTAAAATTAAATGAATATCACACCTTTTTGAGGACCTGTGGGTGAAGATGCCAGCACAGCTTGTGGGGATTGCTGCTGGCAAGGCTGTCTGCCTTATTTTTGCACTCACCAACACCAGGTGAATCGTCCAAAGACGTTTAGGGATGGGGTTGGCAGCAATCTCACCCCACTTCAGGACCTTGATTCATGAGCTCAAAGTTGCTCCAGGTATGAGACATCCACGTGGAGCTGGCAGATACAACCCAGGATCTACAGAACCACAAGGCTGCCTTTGGGATTGGCAGCTGGAGGCCAGACAGGTCATGCTGGTTGACCCTGGATGTCCACTTCAAGGGATTTCCCCACCATAAGGGTGGTAAGAGTGGAATTCTAGGGGCTGGATCCACAGGAATAACGAGGTGTGGTGCTGCCTTTAGCACTCAGCCATCCACAGGTCTTTCTGGAGGCTTTATCTGACTCACCTGCACCCAGGGAAAGTGGCTGCTCCAGCTAAAGCTGAGAGAATCAGTCAGAAAATTCTTAGGAAGTTGCCCGGGAAGCCCCAGGGATGTCTGGCACATTAGGAACACAGTGTGAAAAGGCAACCTCTGCTCTGAACTGCTGTGCGTGGGGCTTGAACATCAGCTTTGAAGAATGAGGCTCCTGACCTTTGTCTCAACCATCTCACAAATTTAAAAAAAAAAGAAGGAAAGCTACGGCTGTAATTTAATAAAATAAAGTACCCTTTTTCCTTTTTTTTTCTTCCCCTCCTAGCTAAACTGCTTTCCTTATTCATCTCAATTTTCCCAGACTTTTCAATGCAGCAGCTGAGAGCAGTTTTTATATTGAACCATTTCCACTGACAGTACCTTTCTTCCAGTAAAATCACAGAACATTCCCTTTGTTTTCAGACTCGTAGACAATCACATTTATCTGCTCACTGCCCTTCAATAGCAAGCAGCTTCTAATGGATTTCTGCATGAGGACTGTACCCCCTACCCACTAATTGAAATTCAGTGCACAGAGTCACATCAGTGCACTGGGGTGGTGGAGAATATCAATGCACGCAGCCAGGAGGGAGAACGGGCAGAGGGAATTTTCGAATTTTCAGAGCCCAGCAGCAAATGGGAGCGGGAATTCCGGGTGCATCAAAGCACTGGGATATGGTCACGTGCTTCAAACCTTCCTCTGAGGGTCCCAAAATGTAAATGAGAGGGATATCTGTCCTCCAGTCACTTCAGGGGTGAGGCTTAGGGGCTTAGATAAACTGAATGTTGGAAACTTCACTGCTTTTCAACCTCCAGTTACGGGAAAAAACGCAGCCTCCAGCCAGCAGCTGGAATGCACTAACTCCTGTGCTGGATCTGAGGATCAGAGGCTGGGATGCAGAGCTACACCTCGTGGTTAGAGGGCCTGGATTAATGGTCAAGAGAACTGGGCTTTGTTCCCAGCTCTGCCTTCTGGATGACCACAGGCATCTCAGCTCACCTCCCTGTGCCACACTTCCCTCACCCGTGAAACAGATCCTTTTACTTTGGAAAGTCATTTGGGATGCTGCTGGAAAACAGTCACAAGAACAGATGAGCTCATAAGAAAGATGATGAGAGATTTTTATGGCCCAACAGGGAAGCATGCACTGGATGGATGGGATTTCTCCCATCCAGAGGTTAGGGACATGATTCAGCTTCCCCACAGAAGTGTCCTGTGCCATATGTGAAGCCCTACAGTACCTCCCACCTTCCAGCTGCCACTCCAAAAGGGAATAATTTTCCTGAAGGTCTTGTGTATTTGTGCTGCTTCCATGTTTCAGATAAGTCAGAACATCTCACCTGACTCTTGGCAGCTCCAAGTGCTTGGTGGAGCCCTAGGTCTCAATTGGTTGTAACAGGAGGTTGGGAGACACCTGCACATAGAGAAGGATCTGCTGCTTAAACAGAGGTGTCTCTTGTCACTTGAGATGTCCCCACATGGGGCAGGCAGATATGAGAGAGGTCCATGAGATATCCATGCCTTGGGGAGCAGCAACTGGAACCTTCTGGGAAAGTGTGGGGTGGAAAGAATGACACGCAATGCTTGTCTTTACTCATTTGAGTCCTGTCCCTGTGTCACCTTAGGCCCCGTAGGTCTCCCATACTCCCCAATGCTCTGGTGCCCTAGAAAACAAATGCCTGTTTTAAAGTAATCCCTAAAAACACCGACTGGGCTGTGATTGGCATGGAATCCCTAGGGAGACCAGCCCAACCAGATTCCCTCAGTGAGTCTCTTTGGAAGCTTGACTTTAAGAGTTGGGTTCTCCTGGGTCAGGTGGTCCAGGCAGTGACATCTGCAATCAAAACCTCCTGTGACCAAACTCCAGCTTAGAAGAAACCAGGTTTCTGCAGCCTCTGAACTAGGAAGGCTGAGCTTATGGAGATCTTCTGGTAGGTTTTGGGGTGAGTTGCTTCATCTCCCTGTGCCTCAGAAGGAGATGGTAATACTTCACTCTTTCTTTTCTATTAGGAGATAAAACTCCCTGATAAGAGGAGCTATCTCTCAGATAGATAATTTGGGCTGTACTTATCTGAACTTTCTTGCATATCCTGAAGTCCCCTCTCCTTGTACACAGAAGGCAACCTTGCTGTTACTGAAAAGGAACAGTTTTTAATGTTTTTGTTTATTTTTGCCCTGGGAGAAGGGACCGTCTCTCACAACAGTTGCGGACAGCCCTCGCTAAAAGGAGATCTGATCTCAAGCACCGTCTCCAACCAGAACTATAATTCGAGTGGTGATAATAATAATAACAAACACAGCAATAACCGTGCCCAAATATAGCACTTGGCACCGCTTTTCCTGTTCAAATCCCAGTTCCTGTGACTGTCATTCTTTGCACGCTTCCAAATGCTGGCATTTGGAAATGGCAGCTGCTTCCAACAACGCCTTTTGTCCCAAAGAGATTATTTCCAGTCGAGTGCACTGCAAACTGCGATGCTGCACTTCATCCCTCCCAGGTAGTGATGGGGACAGCGTGTGACTCATGCCTCTCATATGATCCTGGACAGGGAAGGTGTCGTTGGTGCAGGCTTCAGCTGAGCACTCTAATTTCAACTTGTGCCTTCCCCTTTTAGACAAAGAGAAGTCCGCTCTCATGATTTCCTCTTTTGGCCCTACAAGCTCTCCACACATCCTCTTTCCCCGTTTTTCTTGCAGTGCTTTCCTCAAGCTTGCTCCAGCTCTTGTACCCACCAGGACAGGAACCAACCTCCAAAGAGCCTGGGCAAACTGTGTTTCTCATGAAAGATGTGGATTGCGTAGCTCCCAGAAGGACTGGAGATGGTGAATGTGGGGCTGCATTACAGGCAGTCGAAACAAGAGCTGCAGGCCCAGAAAAATGCCATTATTTTCTTCCCAAATTAGTCAAAACCAGTCTGAAATAGTCTCATTTCCAGAACAGCTGTCCCTCCCTTCAAACATGTCTCTGGAAAGACCTTATTTTGGCATTTCTAGTCCAAAGGAAACATTTTCAAATTCCTGGATTTAATAATGTTTCTGTTTGTTTGGGTTTGGTTTGTTTCTTGATTTTTTTTTGAAATTATTAGGTTTTGTTGTGGGTTGTTGTTGTTTTTTGGGGTTTTTTTTGGAGTATTTTTCCATAACAATTAACCTGAATCTTTCTGAGCTGTCAGAGACCATCTGTGTTTGGGTTTAATGGTATCAGGCTCCCTTCTACCCCCAACCAGGCACTGCATTCCCCTCTTTTACTGGATGAACATGGACATGGTGCAAGTCAAGGTCTAGGGCGTACCAAGGAAAATGTTGTCCATTCTGGAATGTTGCCTCCCAGCTGAAGGAAAAGGTCTAAGACACTGGAAAGCATTTTTATGAAGGCCCCGTGTAATGAAAACAGGCAGAGCATGGGGTCAGCATGACCCAAGCGAAATGCTTCGTTTCTGCTTAACAAAACAAAACAAATGGATTCAAGTGATTTTAAGCAGAAATGAAATGATTTGTTTTCATTTTCCCCAAGGGGAAAGAGTAAAACTGTGCATACATGTGGGAATTCAAATTCACAGCCAAATTATATAAACCTCCAGCTACACAGAGACTGTATTTTCCATTAACCTAATGTACAGAAATGGGTAGAAAACCCTCCAGCTGATGGAGCGATGGGATTTCTCAGACATGCTTGGTTTCATGAGCATTCAAGAGAAATTAATGACATTTCAAAAAAAAAAATTTAAAAGCCTCTTTATCCAGGAAGAAGAGTGGATTGCCAGCCTCACTCAGAACCTGGAATGCAATTAGGAGAAATAAAATTACATCATCAACAACCTCCTAGGTGTGTGGGAATGTGGAGGGCCAAGGATAGCAGTGAAAAGGGAGACGAGTCCAAGAGATTGAAGGAAAAAATAGACAAAGCAACTTCTCTCCCTACACTGTTTTGGATAGGATTTACTGGACAGGTAGAGAGGGATGGACAACACTAATGAAGTTTTCATCTCTTCTGCTCCACTGTGGCAGGTGTAGCTCACATTGATGGCATGGCATGGTCACACAGACCCTGCTCTGGGCTGGATGGAGGGGTCTGATGCCTTCCCAGGACTCACAGACACGAATTCCCTGTGGTGTTACGGCACTGGAGTGCCTTGGCCTTGCTGTGAGGCAAATGGAATGACAGAATCACAGAATAGTTTGGATTGGAAGGGACCTCAAAAATAACTTTGTTCCATCCCCCCTGCCATGGGCAGGGACACCTTCCACTATCCCAAGTTGCTCCAAGCCCCTTCCAACCTAGCCTTGGACACTTCCAGGGTTAAAGCAACCACAGGTTCTCTGGAAAACCTGTGCCAGGGCCTCACCACCCTCATACTGTAGAATTTCTGCCTAATACCTAATCCAAACCTGCCCTCTGACAGTTTATTTGCCACATCCAACACACCCGTTACTGCCAGGATTTATTGTCTCCCTTATCAATCCAAGATTTTCAGTGCCATTGAGCAGGTTCTGGGCACGATTACAGTCACCTCCCTTAGATCAAGGGAAACCAATGGGGGTTTTTTTGTTGTTATAACTGATATTCTGGATGTCAGGTGAAATAGCTCAGGCTCAGAAGTGTCTTTGCACTTCAGCACTGAAAGACCAACCCGTCAATGTGGGCTCTCTGACCCCTTTTGGAATGCTGGTTTTTAAACAGTCACAACTTTGTAAGACAGGAGCATCACGATAATCTAACCTGGCCTTCACACCTGTCAGAAACCAAGTGATTTCCTCATGTGTTTTCAGTCCTGCAGCAAGGTCTTAGATCAGCACTCCTTGGCATTGCAGTTGGACCTATGGCCTAGAAGAGGAAAGTTCTTCTCTCTCCCCAGACATGGAAGGACCAGAGAAGAGATTTGAAGGTATCTCCTGACCCTATGTTTCCCTTTCCAGGAGGTGAGGAGGAATTCTGGACTACAAAAACTGAAGCAAAGGGACAGATGTTTTCTTTTCCTTCTCTCCTAATCCCACTGCATCCATGTGGTTCACGTGCCATCCCAAGAAGAGGGATCTCCACTGAGAAGCCAATGCTGACCACACCTGTTGGTTTTACTCACATTGGGAAGGCTGTGTCCTACCTGCTGTCCTGGGTGAGGGAAGGCAAGGGATGTGGGGAGCTGGCTGGAGGCAAGGACAAGTTGGACCTGCCTTCCAAAATCTGTGGAGCTGTGGGAATCCAAGAGGGCAGTGTCTGAAACCCAGCCGTACAGCTCCCACCTGTGCTTCCTTCCAGGGCTTCACTCATGGTGAACACTTGACTCTCCTGCAACCCCAGGAAACCACACACATCCAGGAATGATGTGTGAAAATGGAGGGGGACAACATGTACTTGATTTGTTATCCCCAGACAGCAGCGTTTAGTGTTAAATTGCACTTTCAGTGTCTGCTGTGCAGACGTCACCTCGAGCTAACCACTGACAGCTTCCTTCTTCATCCCTGGAAGACATCAGGCACTCGGAAGTGTGATTCATTTGCCCTATTTAGATTCCATAACCCTCAGTCCCGACAGTTTCTCTTTACTGACATTGGAAAAAACTGGCCCAGATGTTGGTAGAGTTGACTGTGTTTGAGCTGTTGAGCCCCATCCCTACACTTTAAACCAAGCAGGATATTTTCCTACAAAGTGTCCAGCTCGATCAGGGCAGCGGAGCTGAGTCACTACCAGGCTGATGAGATGGTCACAATGACCCCCTTCAGGCTCCAACCTTTGTGTCGGTGAATAATCACTGCTGAGGGGCAAACTCAGGGTTTTAATGAGATCCAGGGTTCCTTTCTTGGATCTCAAAGGTCAGTTGTCGTCCTGCATCTCATCCACCCTGAGTCCAAGCTACAGTCAATAATTGCAGAACTGAGTGATCAGACCAAGAGTGGCAAGATCCCTCCTCATTTGTCCCTGCTCTGTTAGATTTACTGTACGTATTTATACAGGGAGGGGGGGAAACATCAAATTCTAAGATTTTTACCTTTTTTTGTGTGTGTGCTTATATGTGGTTATTTTACCCTTGCTGTCAGTTTTTCTGCTTTAGGAAATTCCTTGAAAAAACCTCCTTTTCTTGTCTTATCTGCATTGTGAGGTGTTTGATGGTACTGACTGTGTCCATAACCACCATCAGTGCAAGCCCCTTCAAAGGCTGTTGGATTTATCTTCCCCTTGCATCTTGCCCTGGATCTGATGGTGCCTGATGTTATATACTTTAGCATAAGGTCAAACAAAAACCTGTCATCTCCTTTCCTCACTCATCCCTCTCTTTCCCCTTTTCCTGGCCACTCCAGATGGGTTCGGCTCCATGCTTTGGCACAGGTGTGACTCTGTGCAAGCAGATCACTTGCCTTGCCTCTCATTCCCCCAGTAAAACACAAAATTTTAAATTATCCCAGCTCAAATCTTGTTTATCACCACTGCTGACAAGTTTCCTGTTACCACAAGCTGTGATTCCCACATATATTTTTTCATTTCCATTGTTTTTGCCGCAACAACCCAATCAGATGGGGGTGGTTCTTGTTCTGCATAAGAAAACTGTGTCAGGGAAGCTCAAGGGGTATTCAGGTGAATTGTTTTCCTGGATTTAGTGAGGAAACCTGGAAGCTCTTCCCAGCAGCTGGAAGTGCTGGATGACTGGTTTGTTGAGACTTAAAAAATTCTCTGTTAGGGCAAGATGGGGAGTGGTTACAACGCCAGAAGAGAACACAATGATAGAGGAAACAACATTAAGAGTGGCAGAAAAGAGAAACAAGTTTTTTTTCTTCCTGCTTTTATTTTCTAGGCTGCCAAAGCTCCGCTTTAAATTAAGCTTAACCTTTACTTTCAGAGACAGCTGAGGAAATATATTTTCAGCTGAAAAACAGGCGGTTGCTCTCTGAGACAGACTTCCCCTTTGGGGCTGCCAAATCTCAATGCAGCTCTCAGCACTGTCCTCACTTAACCTCTCCCAGAGCCAAAAAATATCCAAATAACTGGCTGCCTCCTGCCCTGGCCATTAACACAGCTCACACCGATCAGACAAATTAATTCCAGTGCGTTTGAACGAAACCTTCCTGCGGCTGTCAGACAGCCAGTGGAGTCTCCCAGTTTTATTGGAAAGAAAGTGGGAAAGGTAAATAATTCCAGTCAAAAGTCCTCTCCAAGCGTGTGAGCGTGGCTGTCCTGGGAGTCCTCTGGAGGTGGAGATCCCATAAGAAGGGGGACCTTGTTGTCCTTGAGGGGCACATCCATGCTGACCTTTCCTGTGCCAAAATGACCCCAGACATACCTGGATTTCTGTGATACGGCCAGGGGTTCTCTCTTGGAATTATAGAATCACTAGGGTTGGAAAAGACCTCCAAGAGCATCTAGTCTTCTTTGTACTTATCAGTGTTAATACACCTGAGATCTCAGTGTGAGCTTTTCAGAAAATTGCTTTTCAGCACATGGTATCTCTTAGGTAGAGATACAAGTACTGAAACCCATTTTTTTGTATCTACATGTTGTGCAGGAATGGGAAGATTATTGTAGAAATCCCCTAAAGGCTTCTAGGCAAAGTGTTAGGGTAAATCCCAGTTAGAATCTCCTTGATAAAAATAAGTCAAATCTCCTGAAAAACGAGATGTCCATGGACACACACACATATATAGATAGATATATAGATAGATTGATAGATAGATAGACAGATATTTACCCACACACACTCTGCATGGGTGTATATGTATAAATGTATCTGATAGTGGTTAAATATCTGGTGATATATTTCACTTCTGATTAGTCTATAAAGTCAGAATAATATTTTAAGCCCCTGGTGCAGTAGCTTTAGTTCAAAGCACTGGATTACTAACAAAACTCATGTTTTATATAAGTGGCTCCTGCAGACTGATGTCTGGTGTGACCCCAGAAAGCACCACCCATCTCATCTCATCTCATCTCATCTCATCTCATCTCGTCTCATCTTATCTCATCTCATCTCATCTCATCTCATCTCATCTCATCTCATGCCTTTTTAAGGAAGAGGAGGCACTGCGCTGAAACTTAAAATGAGGACCTGCCACAGAGGAACATCAGTTCTACATCTGTCAGCAGATGCTGCAAGATGGACAACGTTCCCTCAGCAGAGCGTGGACAGCGAGTACAGAAGGGCTTGTGTGCTCTCTTAGTGGCCCTAATGGCAAAGAGCTACTTCAGACGTAATAAAATGGGAGAGATAAACTATAACCAACACAGATAAGGTGGGAGAACATTCCCAGGCCCTTGGCACTGCTCAGGCAAATATCTGTGTGGAAGCTTGTGTTTGGGATCCCTCACAGGGACTGAGGGAATCAGGCACTGTTGTCCTCAGGGTTAGGTTGTCCTCCACCATCTCACTTTTGCGTTGGCCAATCCCACCACACTTTTCCCTTGGTTTTGCTTGGTTTGCTGCCTGCTCAGAGGTCACCACCTGCCCCTGGGACAGAAACCCTGGCAGGGCTGAGCAAGCTGCTGCCCCAGTCCAGCATCCCTTGGCAAAATGAAGCTGTGGAGTGGCATGGTGCCATCTGCAGCAGATGGACACAAACGTGTTGTCACCCCTAATGCAGGCCCATGTCCCTCCCAGGGGAGCTCAGTGGGAGGGCCAGGCTTTGTCTGGGATGTCACCTTCTGTCCACCCATATGCTGGTTCTGCACTCACTGAGTTAACCCAGCTCAGAATAAACTGTGTCGTGTTTTGTCCTCCTGAGAGCCAATATTTACATCCACAGCACTGTGGAAGAAGTTTAAGGTCCAAGCAGATGGTCTCCAAGGCTGAAGGCAGCTCTGCCTCTTCCCTCAGCTCTGCTCTGATTTAATTTCCTACTGTCTTCTCCAATCCTTCTGACTCACTGATGTCACCTGCAGCTGGGGCCACCCTGGCTCATGGTTTCTGTAGCCACTATGGCTTGAAGAAAACAAGCAACGTGGGACTTTTGTCCCTATGTTCTCCCGGGTGCTCTTTCACCCATAAAAGATCCATATCCTTAGGGCCAAGGACATGCCCTATTCACCAGGACAGGGAGTTCTGTGACAGCTTCTCAGCAAGCTTGGGGAGTGGGGAAAATGATCCTGGCACACACCAGCTTTTAAAAAGATGCTGTAGAAACTTAAGGTGGGGATTGGATTATGGGATGACTATGGGATGGACCCTGGAAGCACTTTGTGGCTTCATATTTCTGGAGACATTGAGTTTAGGGGTTTAATTGAGCCAACGCAAGAAGTGAGCAGGTGCCAATCAGGAAAACTGGTTGTTTGGGAATGCCGAACGGGTTAAATTTGTCCAGCAGGAACTGGCGGTTACTGGATGTCTTTGATTCTCTTTCCCAGCTGCTTTCATAAAGGGTTTGTTGCTGTCTGAGTCTGCCCCAGCCTGACTGTCTGCAGCAAAGTCAACAACCCCGAGTGGGCTCCGGCGGGAGCGTCTCTGCTCGCAGGGGTGGTGGCTCTGCAGTACCTGCCCTGGGCTACACGGGATGAGATCCCCTCCTGCCCTTGCCCTCCAGCTCTCCGCTCTGGCAGTGACCTGGAGTGGCTGTCCCACAGCTGTGCTGAAGTCCCCTGGCTGGGTCGGGCTGCAGTGATAAATTTTTGTAGTGAATGAGGGTGCTATGAATGATCTCACAGTGTTTTGTTAATTTATTCCCCTTCTTGCAGGCTGATAACACACACACACACACACACAAAAAGGATGAATTGTGCATTGTTGCCTAATTCTGAATAAAACCGCTGCGAATTTCACAAGATGTGCATAACATAGACTCAAGGGGTCCTTTCTAGCAGATGCCTGAAGCCAAAAGCAGATAAAAATTTTTAGCAGGGTCTGATTTATGGTCTGGTTTGACAAATATTCATATGGGTGTGAAAAAGCTTCTGAAGAAGTGCCATGGAGCATTGCATCCCCTGTCATCTTCCTCGCTGCCTGCTCCCCCTCAAATTAGATTTGGTAATTCAAGTGGTTTCAGCTTCAGGCTGATTTTTCTTGCTTCAGTTAAATCTCAGGTTTCAAGCTGATGATGTTTCACACATGGCAGATTGGCACCTGTTATCTAAAGGTCCAGCAATGCTGACCATGATTGAGTTTGGCCCAGACAACACGCTGGAATAAATCAACATGATGGGTTGGAAGGGCTGTTGCTGGGCTGTTTTACACCAGGCCGGTTTTACTCCCAGCAGGATTAGTAACAGGCAATTTTCTAATGAGCCCATAAAGCTCTGCCTTGGTGTAACACGAGATCTTTGCCCTTTGCTTTCTGGAAACCCTGCAGCACGGTTCTGTGGCTCCAAATGCCACGGGTGGCAGAAGACAATCTCAGTTTAATTGCCCGATTGTGCAGGCAGGAGCCACGCAGAAGGTGCGTGCCCAGCACAGGCATCCGAGGACACGGCAGGAGGAGAAGGCAAAGGAAATGTGTGGTTATAAAGCAATAGAAAGCAATGCAAAGATAAACATTTCATGCACACACAAGGCACCTTTGCTGCCTCGAGTGATATCCAAAAGGATGTCAATTATTTCTGAGTATTTTCTGGAGTGTTTTCCTTTTTTCTTTTTGGCCTGAAACAATGAGCACTGGAAACTCAATTTCATTATGTTTTGAAACAAAAGCAAGGCAGCTCTCACAGTCTCTCACGCACTGTGTAGAGTTCTTTTCCAGCGTTAATGATTCCGTGATTCTCTAACAGCAGCAATAATGGCTGACAATATTTTCCTAAGAGAAACACCTGAAGCTTGGGTAGCAGGTGGATTTAAAAAAAAAAAGTAAAACTTGCCCAACAGCTTGATTTTCTTGTGTGACTAATTCTGTGCCTGTTCACAGACTCTTTTCCTGAAGAGCTGGGCAATGACTTAAAACCAAATGATGTCTTTGCAAGACCAAGTTCCCTTGTTTGTGCAGGTAAATAATAATGTTGTCAAGGCTTTATGCAGAATTTTCAGCCCCTGAGCTCATAGATCTTTAAGAAGCAAGGGGTGAAGAACCAGGACCTCATTTTACAGAGGGTAAAACAGAAGCATAGAGAAGTAAAATGTCTTCTCAAGTTCACCCTGAAGGTCTCCTGCAGCTCATGCTCTGGCTGTGCTGCTTCCAGCAAAGACCTATTTCTTCAAAACCTGAAGAGAGGAGGTTATCCAAATCCCCCCTGACCTGACTGAACTCCTTGAATCTCACTTCCAGACAAAATATCTGAGTTTATTTATGTGAGAAAAAAATTTTATGCCTACTCTAGGAGCACAGACCCGATGAAAGACATAAAGTCATTTGGAAGTCTCGTTTTAAAATCATTTAGTGACACACACATTTTACCAGAAATGTTTAATGAAGTCTTTCAGATGGACAATTGCCCTGAGCATGTGACAGCTCACACTGAGTTGTTTTTGGAAATGAATACAAGCAACAGGCCAAGACGGGCAGTCTGCAAGAGGCAGGGCCAGGAGTGGGTCACTGGGACACCCGGAGCTGGAACTGGAGCACAAAATGGGTCTATGAAATCAGCTCCGGACTTGCAGGAGGATGTGTGGATACAGCCTCTCTTTTTAGCCACTACCCTCTGTGTCCTACCTGAGAGGATCAAGAGAAACTCCCTCCCCAAAAGCCTCAGAGCACAAAAACCTTCACAGAAGCCACTGTCACCCATTTTTTTTTTCTCTGTTTGGTGGTATTTCAACTTTGCTCAAATTTCTGAGAAATACTGGCTCTGCTTGAGTTTGTCCCTGGGCACAGTTACCAACCCCCTTTGTGGTTTGGGATAGGAAGTGTTTAAAATAGACAAAGTGTAACGATAACACATTTGAAAACTTTGACTTTGTCAAATGTATCTGTTGGGTGCAGGAAACAAGGAAATCAGGATGAAAAAAAAAGGAGAAATAAGTGGCAGAAGTGTAGCCAGGATACCCCTCATGCATTTTTCCCTGTTGATATTTTCTCCCATGCCTGCTGAATCAGCATTTTCCATCTGCCAGCCTGTAAACAAGAGAATAAAGAGGCTGGTGACCTTGGCCAAACAAGCCCATTCCACTCTCCTGGAAGTCCTTGGATCAAGGAGAAAATCTTTGTCCATCTCGGGGCACAAAGCCCAGCCAGCCCTCCTGGAGTGCCCAGCTATTGGTGAAAGGCTTTCCAAGCCTGCAGAGCTAAGACCTTTGAATCCCTCAAGAAGGGGAGTGAAGCCAAAATTTCAACAGAAGCTGCCATCCTCAGCTGTCATTGCCACAGTAAAGATTGTGTCTCAATACAAAAGAGAAAAAAAAAAAACCAGGACAAAGAGAAAAAGGCGTTTCAAGGCAAGAGAAGGTCTTGGAGGAGAAGTTGCTTCTAAGTTCACCCCGAAGCAAAATGTAACACCTTGCAGAACTGAGACTTCTTTGTGCTTTGCCATGTAGGGATGAAAACAGCTTTTTCTTTGAATTCAGATGCTAAGTAGACCCAGAGCTGCTCAGTGCTTGCATGTGAAGACACCACAGGCAGAACTGGGGAAGTCGGGGTCAGGCACCCTACTCCAGAAAATGCTGAGATTAAAAAACCCAAAATCCACTCAACAACATTGACAACAACAACAACAACAACAACAACAACAACAACAACGTCTTCCCAGCAGCTTTGGGCTGGCAGAGGGGGAATGAGGAGAACTTTGCCATGCTGACTCACGGGGTACAGCCTGCGTGTCGTTGACTTTGCTCTCTGTTCCCAGGGATTTCCCTTCTACCAGCAAAGGAGCAACTGGGCCTTAGCAAAAAGGAGAAACTGATATTTTGGTCACATGTCTGTGGCAAAGACAGGCTTGACAATGAGCTATTTTCTTCTTGCATTGAACAAGGAGCCTCAGTTACAGGGAGAAAACAATATCATCTGAAAAACTCTCTGTTTCCTAGGCTGGCAGAGGCTGTCAAGGGTCAGGCTGGCTGGAAAGTGTCTGGACAGGGTTATTTGCAACTCCCAAATCTCAGACCAAGTGCTTCTAAACTGTGGTGACCATGAGGTGCTGGAGGCTGAATAGGGATATGGATTTATTGTAACCTCTGTGTGACATATGATCTTGCCATATACTACTAAATTCACAGAGGTTTTCATAGTGAATGGTGGGGATTCTTCGCCTCAGAGCAGAGGGAAAACCTGCTGGACCAGTGTCAGTCAGCAGGGGCACAAGAAATGATGGGGACCTTTC
This sequence comes from Edolisoma coerulescens, assembly GCA_013397115.1. Classification (NCBI taxonomy): domain Eukaryota; kingdom Metazoa; phylum Chordata; class Aves; order Passeriformes; family Campephagidae; genus Edolisoma; species Edolisoma coerulescens. The sequence goes on along the minus strand of VWZW01002943.1, from coordinate 2,318,449 downwards.
TGTTTTGGGGGTGAGAAAAGTTCTACCAGGAGACAGGCTGGCTGTGTAGGCTCCCATTTGAGGGCTCCTGGAAAAACTGCTATGAGCATCCTTGAGAACACAAGGAGGGGAGCTGCTTTCCACTGTTTTGCCTCGTCATTGGGTCAAGAAGCCGAGTGGCTCCCAGTTTCACCGGCTTATTCATCATCTGAAGGATGGGTATGAAGTGGCAGCTGCTCAAGGAGCCTTTCCATGGATGTGACATCAGGACTGCGTATTAGCCAAACCTTCTTCCCTCATAAAACCACTTAATTGATGACACATCATTAGTGGAAATTGTTTAAGCCTCTTTACGTTTCCGCAAAGATGCTCGGACAAACAGGGCTTAGCATTCCCAGAAGGATAAAAATTCCCCCTCCCTCCGTGGCTCCTTTTGGAGGAGGGAATGTATCTGCGAGTGTATGAGCTGCAGTTCACAGCAGATTTGCTCAGGCTCCAGGGCTGATGAGTTTGGCAGCCTCGTGAACTTGGTCCTTCACCAAGAGAACGTGTCGGATGTGTCGGGGTCGGGAGGAGGTTTCACATGCTCTGATCCCTCTCCAGGCTCCATGAAAGCAGCGCTGTCTTCAGTCAGAGCCAATTTGTGGGACACCTCATCAAAAGGCAGGCAGCAGAGAGCACCCACAGGCTGCTTCCAGGGATGGTCTGGAAGAGCTGAGGCCTCCAGAGAAGTGGGCAGGCACCTTGTTGTAGTGTGAGGGAGAATCGTCTGGCTGGAAGCATTGAACTAAGAAACCTTTCGGAGCAGATTCTGAGACCAAAGTTCTGTGGCTCCATAATGATCTTGAGTGGAGGCCACATGGGCTGCCCAGATGCTGTTCATGGCCCAGCCTGAGCTCCCCAAAGCCATCACACAGTCAGGTCTTCTTACCCCAGTGGAGGGACTGTGAGTGGATGGATGCGTGGCTCACTCCGGTGAATTTGGTGGGTGGGAGATCCACTTCCCTGGAGACTCCTGGTCCGTGCCCAGGGGCAGGGAAGGTCGGTGATGTGTCACCTCCTGGTGTTCATGCTCTGGGGTTCAGCTGGGGGCCTATGGACGTGTGTGTTCGTGCCCCCATCTAGTGGCTGTCCCCAAGGCTGCACCGTCCTCTCCTGTTCCTCAGGTGACATGCAGCTCCGAGGGGAGCACTGTGACTCTGCTGTTGATGTTTTTGGGGTTCTATCTGGCTTGGGACTGTGCCCTTTTGCAACTAGGCTTTGTGGCACATTCCCTTGTGGTAAATTAGGGTTATTCCTTGGGGGGCAAAAAAATCAAATTCTGATAAGATGAAATGCCTGTAAGTGCAACAGGATTGTGTCTCTTACTCCTTTCCATGTTCCCAACACACGATCTGGCACTGAGGAATGTGTCCTTGCATGGAGCCCATCACCTCAGAGAGAGCTTCAAAGAGGGGAAGAAAACATTTTGGTGATGATAAATCAGGTTTTCCCTCACCCTCATATTTATGACTTGCTTTTGTGTAAGCAAAATTCACTTTGCAGTGTGGTTACCTAAAAGAAAAAAAGTAATAAAATCATTGAATGGTTTGGAAGAGATCTTAAAGACCATCAGGTTCCAACCTTCCTGCCATGGCCAGATTGCTCCAAACCCTGTCCAACCTGGCCTTGGACACTTCCAGGGATGGGGAAGCCACAGCTTCTTTGGGCAACCTGTGTCAGGGCCTCCCCACCCTCACAGGGAACAATTTCTTTGTCATTTCTTACCTAAATCTCTTCTCTTTTAGTTTAAAATTGTTCCCCTATGTCATATCACTGCCTGTATAAGAAGACTCTTTCCCTCTTTTTTATAAACCCCCAAAAGTCCCCTAAAACCACCACAGCAACAAAACAAAGGACTGTGTGTTCAGATGTGAGCTGTTTCCCCAGGCATGGGGTGAGCCTTCAGACAGTGTCTGAAGTGCAAGTGGAAGTTGTGTGTAAACATTTGGGTGCTCTCTCAGAGGCTGGGAAACAACACAATGTGATTTTAGTGCTGAGTGTAACTGGATTCTCCCAGTGAGCCTGAGACACTCCAGCAGTCATGTGCCTTTCCCACAAGCTGCATCACATATCAGCTTCAGTGGTGATAGAAAGGGATCTCTATTTTCTGTAGGTATTTTTACAGCTCCTGTTACAGCATTATCTCAGCTCTTTACAGCCTTTATTGTATCTCCCCCAACTCTTCAGGCAGGTAGTTAGAGTTATTTCTGGGAAAATTGAAGTGCACAAAGAGATGTAATGAAGATCCCAGAGGAAATAACCAGCAAAGGATGTAGGGAGCTGAACTTAGATCTCTGCTTACCACTGAGTTGCCTTATCTTAAACAAACCCTAAACAAAAGCCATGGAACCTCTTCAGCAAGAGCAAGCTCCTAAAGATCTTAAATTTGTGAAAAGATATCATTTGGGTGCATCCTTAGGGCTTTCTGGTTGGTTTTTCATAGCGTGCCTTGGCTGCTCTTGCAGGCATAAAATAATTTCCAACAGGAGAAAACCATTATCTTTCAGCTATGCCTGCCTGACCTAGCAAGTGCAATCCCTTGTGAAGAAAAGCCACTTGTCAGAACACATGGACTGGGGACTGCCAGCCCTGTCAGTCAAGCACAGTGGCACAGCCAAGGCTCAGGAGCTGGAGGTGGGGTTGGTGTTCACTCTGATTTGTTATCTAACAGCTCTTTCAGGAATTTTATTCCACTTGCAACACCCCATTTCTAGCTGAAATGCTTGATTTCTTGAAATGCAAGGTCAGATCCGTTGTCTCAGCCCTCCTATTGCTCCTCTCTGTATCTCTTCCAGTTTTGCTTGTCTTTTTTGGAGAACCAGAATTGTGCTTCATATTCCAAATGTGGAGAACGGCCTGGATGTCTGTGGTACCCTGATCTTTCCAGTTACATGCTGACTTTAATTCCCATTATTCCAATGTCCTTCTTCACCACCCACCTTGAGTTGTCCCCAGATTTCTCCCCCATCTCTCCAGGTTCTCACATGGCAAAGGGGAGAGGTGAGTCGTTTCTGATATACAACCTTCTCAGGCCTTTTTCTGCCCAAAAGAACAGCAGCACTGAGTAAAGTCTTCCAGAATGAAATCAGTCAACACCTTCCTGGAGGCATGGAGGGGAGCAGGATGATCTCGTGAATCTGTTTTGCTCTGCTCTCAACCAAAGGTCACTGGCTGGGGAGCTGTCTTGGCAAAAACTCCAATCCAAGGGCTCATAAACAAGCCCTCTTGGATGCAGTATGGTTTAGAGCTGGGCTGGAAGAGAGAGGAAGAAAGTTTTCTTTCCAAGCCCTGCAGCGATCCCTGATTTGATAAACCCACTCTTTTCCTTCCCTCTTCTTCCCTCACCTCCCAGGGGCACAGCTCCAGTATTTATGAATGCAAATGCTTCTTGGGTCAAAAGCAGGTCAGAAGATGCTGTGCAAGCAGGATAACACGTCCTCTGTTCCACCAGGGCACGTGCTGCAACACAGAATATGCTGCCCATGCCCCTTAAGTGCTCTGTTCTCACTCCCCTGCCCTGTCCTGCCCTGTGGAGAGTTCGGCTTTCTGAATTTGTGAAGGCTGAAATGATCAATATTAGCCTGATCTGCTGAGCCCTGGGTCTGCGTTTCTAAAATTGGATGGGGTTATATAATTCTTTTGGCCGGGAAGAAAGTAAAGGATGGAAAATCACCACCAAAAGCTAAGGCTGTTCTCATCAGCTGCAGGCCACTGCCAAGGCAGAGAGGTTTCTCTGTAAATCCACAAACCTGAGACCCCTGTGGCAACAAGCACTTAGTGCCCATGGATTTTGGAAGAGAAAACACGATCCTTGGCTTCCCAAGGCACAGTGCCTGTGCAGACTGTGGGCTGGGCTGAGCTCCTTGGCACCTTGTTCACCTGCCTAAAAGCCTCTTGAAGCCACTAGGGAGAGTTTTGACCCTTACTCCTTGCATTTGCCAACTGAGTGTAGAGGAGCAAGGTCTGCTCCTTGGCAGGAAGCAGCCGGAGCCTCTCCTTCCATCCCTCTTGATCTCCTCAGCAGTGCCAGTTACTCAAGCAGGTTCCTGTGCTGTGTGAATGGTGCTGTGAACTCCAGAAGACACTTTAGTTTGGCTTTCATTGAAGCATGAACCCAGAGAAAACCCTCCAGATCCATGCCAGCATTCCTGCCTCCACAGAGAGCGCATCCCTGCGTCGTTCCGTGCTTCTGCCTGCCTGGGGGACATTGGCATCTTATTAATTAATTGGTCCTCATGACAGTCCTGTGCTGCGTCAGTTCCAGGTCACGGGGAGGGGAAAGCTCATTTCCATCATTGCCTGGGGAGGTGATGGGGAGCACAGATCCACCCTGCCCAGCTGGCAGGCGCCCAGCCCTCTCCCGTCTGCCCGTGGTGCCTCCAGAGATCCCCCAGTGCTCGTAACAAGGTCATTGATGAATGCTCGTCATGCTCAGCCCCCTGCACGGGAAATACAGGCAGAATCTGAGCATGATCACAGCATATTTATACACTGGTTATTCCTTTAACCTTGGTCACCATCTGTAAGTCCTGATCCTATTTATACACTGGCTGTCATGCTAAGCAGTGTTGTACTGACCCAGCTGGCCTCCTTCCTGCAGATAATGATGAGATAATCTAACTTATCATCCTGCTTCCTGCTTGTAAGACTAAGAAACGTATTTAAACACTGGCAGCTGGGAGGGTAGGGTTAATTGTCACCCTCACTGATGCTCTAAGAACCAGCTTGTAGGTAACCCAAGAAATCTAAATCATCCCTTCCCTGTTTGTTTTCTGCTGAGCAATAGCTGACACTGGTCGCGCTGCTCAGTGAACAGTGGAGGCCACGTTCAGTGGAGAAGAGAGATGACTCTTGAGATTGTAAAGTCACCTCTGGACCAAATTCAACTCTTGATGTCAGTGGAAAAGCATTTCGAGCCTGGGCTGCACATGGCACTGCCCTGCACTAAAGCGATCTCTGTGTAAATGAGCCTGGAGTTGCACTGGTTGCTTAGAAAAAGGCAATATGGAAATAATACATAAGACCTTGTAGAACTGATTAAATTGTCATCCTCAAAGGTAAGGCTAGCAGGGGAAGGTCACCCTACAAAGCAAGGAGTTGCTCCTGTCACTTTTACTTCATCACGGTTCTTCCTTCCCCAGCAGAACACTGACCCATCCTTGAAGAGCTGCTCATCCCGTGCGTGGAGGATAAAGACATTTTGGGGGAGAAGAAGCTGATGACCTCGTCCTGGTGCGTGAGAAGGCCAAATTGCAGTTTCCCAAGCATCAATCATCTGTCAGCTTCCAACACTTTGCCATCACAGCCTGACAGCTCACTTATCTGATGGAACACATCAGAATGTAATCCACAGTCGCGCAGGCACAGATTAACTTCACTAAGAGCACTCACGGCCTTTACAAAGAAAAGGACAGCCAAACGAAATGCAGTGGATGTATTTCTACTAAAACCCATGTGCCTGCAACTGTCTGGGTTAGAGCACGCACAGCCTGGCTGCAATTCCCCTCCAAATGAGGTCATTTGAAACGGTACAGCAAACATTGCTAATGCTGCTGCATCATGCTGGGCTGTCAGACAGATCCCAGGGCTTTAATGCAATGCTATATATATATTTATGCAGTTGCCCGTACTTATTTAATTGGGAGATGCAAATGCTGGTGAGAGACAAAGCAGAAAATGCCAACAAAGGCAGACCACGCTTCCGCTCGCAGGGAGGCGTTCGCTGCTGGCGGGATACAGCTGCATCAGCGGCTTCTTTGGGGCTGTATCTGCCTCTGTTAAACCCTATTGATTAGCAGTAAATTGTCTGGAGTGATGTCATTTTCCAGGGGAGGCAGAGGGGTAAGGGTGGAGGGGTGGGGTTGTTCCTAAGCTGACAGCTCTGTGGGGGGCATGTGCTCATACAATCACAGAATAATTAGGATGGGGGAAGGCCTCTTATATCATTGAGTCCAACCATAAACCCGACACTAAACCATGCCCCCAGGTGCCACATCTACAAGTCTCTTAAATCCCTCTGGGAATGCTGAGTCCAGCACTTCCTTAGGAAACCTGTTCCAGTGCTTGACAACCCTTTGGGTGAAGAAGTTTTTCTTAATATCCAGTATAAACCCCACCCGGCACAACTTGAAGCTGTTTCCTCCTGACGTATCATTTGTTACTTGTGAAAAAAGCCTGACCCCCCCTGTCTACAACCTCCTTTTGGGTACTTGTAGAGGCTGATGAGGTCCCTCCAGAGCCTCCTTTCTCCAGACTAAACAACTCCAGTTCCCTCAGCTGCTCCTCATAAGACATGTGCTCCAGACCCTCAAGGCATGAGATAGCACTGTCTGGTCTGGAAAAGCTCATGATCTCAGAAGGAGCTTGGGAAAGGTTGGGAAAGGCTGCCTGGCACAGGACAACACGGAGGTGGCTGTCCCTCCTTGGTCTGGTCCAAAATTTCCTGGTGCTGCAGCTGTGGGTGGGCAGGGGCATGAAGGGGATGAATGTAGTGTCCTTTGCAAAGCACAGAGTAGATGTGTGGGATGGGGCTGCAAGGAGTAGCTTGGACGAAAAGAGCTTCGGAACAGCTGACCCTGATCGTAGAATCACAGGATCAAAGTATCATAGAATCATAGAATGGTTTGGGTTGAAAGGGACCTTAAAGATCACCTAGTTCCAGCCCCCTGCCATGGGCAGGGACCCCTTCCTCTAGGCCAGGTTGCTCCCTGTCTTCTCTTGGCTGGGCGTGCCCAGTCACCTGGAACATGTAGTGTTCATCAGGAAAAGCCCAAAATTTGGATAAGGAGGGCTTGATACTTTTGCTGTTTGCTGTGAAAATGGGAAAGAAAGGAAGAACTCAACTGCAAAACCTTGTCACGACGTCCAGACACCATCACTCATCAAGTTCCATAGCAGGTCACGTCTGTCCCAGTCCATACGGGGAGGCATCACTCCCCCAGCAATGGTGTAGAGACAGATCCTCCAGGCACAGTGCCCAGATGTGCAACAGGGACTTTGTGGACAAGATGGAGGTTGACATAAGACAACCTGATGAACTTTTAGGACATTCCCAGTGCTCCCACTTGCCATAGCTTTCCTCAGGAAATTGCCCTCATACCATTAGGAGCAGAGTGCTTGAGGGATGGGACCGATTGCAAGGCTGTGTACGTGCTTCAGACTATGAAAAGGGGGTTGGGATAGATGAACTTTATGATCCCTTCCAACCCAGGCTATTCTGTGATTCTATGAATTTCACCATAAGAAAAAAAAAAGCAAACCAAAAACCCAACATGGAAATAACCTGAAAGCTCAGCTGAATTTACTTTCCATCTTGAACAAAAAATAAAACTACTGCCTGTCACCATATTCACTTGGGTCTGAAGAAGAATCTGGAGTGAAACCTTCAAATTAAAAATATCATCTCTCTATCTACTGATCTTGAAGGCTAACCTACCCCATAGCTGTAGGATGTTCATATTCTGCTGAATGGCACAATTCAAAGTGGAAAGACTAAATACTCATGATTTCACTTTCTCAGGGACATGTCCTCATGGCGTTTAGAATAAATGTTGCTGACTTTATACAGAAATGATTCATATACCAAAATCAATGTGGCTGCAGCAGAATGATATTTCAACTAGAATTCTAGTGTAGACAAGCCCTTGGTGCAGAGGCTTAAACTAGGATCCAGCTCTGGTTGAACTTCCAGCCAGCCTGACATTTTTTACTCCTTTAATTTTCTTGTAAAATGTGTAAACCCTGAGGTTAATATGTTTGCTTCTCCAATCTCAGTGAACTTGATGTTATTCCCTTGAAACTGTTGGATCCTGAAGTGTTCATGTGTACTGAATCCCCAGAGAGTTTTACTTTGAAGCAATGGTGCTGGGATAATATTTGGTACCCAAGAGAAGATTAGGGGAAGACACATCCTTCTGCCAAAATTAAAGTTTATCAGAATTGCTGCATACAGACTTAGAACAGAGTGAAACTTTTTGGAAGATTTTCTTAGCTTTAGCTTTGGCAAACCCTGCTGTTTTGAGCTGCCTCCTATTCCCCAAAGAACCCTGAAAGTAAAAGAGAAAATTGTTTTCAAATAAGAATAATTAAAGCTTGCATAACACAGTCTTGCATTCAGTTACAAAGTCAAAGAAATCAATCAAGGCATCTCGCTTGTACAAACAATGTCTTAAATTGCATGGAGGAATGTTTCATGATACCCCCAATTTCAAAAAATATCCAGCTACACTTTGTTCTAAGTTTGAAAGTTCAAAAGATTCACGAAACCTAAACAATACTCATACCTTGCCCCACTCCCTCTTGCTAAAGACCTGCCCTGAAAACCAATCCTTAAAGTTTTGGGTTGAGAAAATACAGGTAAAACCATCAGTTTTGCCCTTGAATTTCTCTGTGTTTGCCCCAAGGTCTTTTGTAAGTAAATAATTTTGCACTCTTACACACTGGTTTCTTTTCTCTCTTTATTTATTTCATCTTTTTCAGGCTGTACATGTTTTAGGTGATGGATATCTGTGTTTCAGGTGTTTTCTTTCTAGTTGACTAGCATGTAGGGAGACAGGGATCCCTGACTTCAATACTCTCAATAAACAAATAATGAACAATTCAGCAGTGGTTAGTTCTTTGGGACAGGATACTGTAATACAGCCCACCCTAAATAACTCTGTCTAGACATGTTTTGGGAATAGGGGCTCATATAATAATTCTGGGGAATTTTTTAAATGAAAGCAAAGGCATGCAGAGCAATGCCCTCCTACTCTGAAGAGCATCTGCCAACACCCTGGGATGCTGCACGGTCATGGCAATTATTGAAAAGATGGAATAGGCTGGCAGTAGTGCCAGCAAATTCCATCCTGTTGAGAAGGAGGGGTTGCAGTCTTGGTAGGAGCTGGATCAGATAAACAGAAGGGCTGCTTTTCAATAGCTGGTGCCCAAGGGCTGGTGCAGTGTAGCTCTGCCACTCAAACATATCGAAACCCAGCAGCCTGCAAACATTTTTCTGGTGAAGGAGATCAGCCCAGGGCAGGGTGTGCAGCTAGGAGTGAAATGCAGGTCCTTGTTCTTTGGATACAAGTTAGGGTGTGATGTGCCAGCGGATCTGACAGCAGTTTCCATGGTTATCCACAATCTGGGATGCCTGGAGCACCTGCCTTGTCCTCACTGCCTGTTTAGAAACCAAGTCACCATTTCCAACTAACTGGACGTCCCTTGGGAAAAGTGTAGCTCTGTTCTCCGGCACTGGGCGTCATTCTTGGGGCTGTCCTGTGCAGAGCCATGAGCTGGACTCAATGATCCTTGTGGGTCACTTCCAACTCAGGACATTCAGTGACTCTACGTAGGTTCAGCTCTCCAGATTTCACCTCCACCCATTTCCAAGTAAGAGAATATCAAGGTATTTTCCTTGGTGGTGCCATTTCAAGGAAGGAGGAACACTTGGTTCTTGCACAGTCATGTTGGAATTGTGTTACACAACTTACCATAAAGATAATCTAATCTGGTTTTAAAAACAGCTTCTAGTTTTGCAGTGGTGATAAACTCACCTGTTGTGTCCACAGAACACTGAGGGATCTGCAAATCCCAGGGCCAGTGGCAAGGCAGGAGAAATTTCCATTTATCTTTTTTTCCTTCCTTTCCGTGGACGTCAGAGACCACAGGGATGTTCCATGCTGTTCTTTCCACCTCACCAAGCCAACACAAGGATCAGATTCTTCTTACTGACATGGGCACCCAGTGTAGGCATCCAGAGGTGTCTCCCTGTGATTCAGGAGCCCAAAGGAGATTTAGTTAAAATAGCCAACAGAATCTGGGCAGGGATCCAACCAGTCACATGCAGGTGCCTGACACAGAGGGAGTTATGTCACTGCCCAGGTTATTGACTGCAATGTTCGATTCGGTTTTCCAAACACAGATGTGTAGCAGATAAATTGTGTGCTAGAAGTGTTTCACTGGCTGTGGAGGGAGTCTAACCCCGGTGGTTTCTATGCAGAATACATCTGTGAGGGGCTGGTTTGATGAGCTCATCACAGTAAGGAGGTGACAGGAGCAAACAATCTCCATTGCATTACTTTGACAAATGTGCAGGACAGACAGATGCTTGTCCTTCTCTTCAGATCATGACAGGAAGAAGTTCATCTTCATTCTGCTGCTTAGATAATTAGGGATAAATATCTCCAGTTCTCTTGCCTGTTCCCTCTTCCTCTAAACCCAAGGGGAAAAATTAAAAAAAAGGATTTTTTACATCCCCAGGGAATATTTTCAACAGAAAAAGTGAGTTTGAGTGGGGAAATCTTCTCAGCCAATGCTCCATTTTCAATTAGTTTTATGAATTTCTGTGGTTTGTGTTTATTTCCAGAAGATATTAAGGCACTGACCTGATCCAACATGAGTAAGACCCAGGTCCCGTAGACACAGGATGGTGTTCAGTACCATTCATGGTTTGCTTGAAGCCCTGGTCACCACCAACACACCTTTGCCTCCTGTTGGGACATGGGGTTCAGTGTGACACCAAGAGCATGAGACCCAGGCCTGGGCAACAGGAGAACCAGGGCTATGGGGCACAGCCCATCCCCACAGCCAGGGATCCTTCACAGTCCTCCTCATGACCTTCTTAAACTATCCAGGATCCTTCCAGGACAGAGGGAGCTTTGTGGGCACAAGCTGGATAGTTGGGGAAACCCAAAAGAGAGAGTTGAAGGTAAGACAAGGGCGTGAACCCTATAGAAATCCCTCCTAAGGGCAGAAGAAACACTCTTCTACAGCCAGGAGTGTCAATAATGTGGGACAAGCCCTTGTCCCTCATTTTCCATCAACATTTCCCGTATGGGAAGCATTTTACACTGAAGGTTTCCTTAGTTGCAGTGTACTCTGTGTGCGGAGCTGAACACGGGAATTTATTTTGCTTTGGGGCCGTGGCTCAGCTTGAGAATAAATTGCCTTTGGGTGGACACAGGAAGGGGCAGGGTACATTGTGTCCTCCTGAGCTCCCCCTTGCCTTCCAGGCCGGGCTCAGGCAAGAACAATAAACAAGATCCAGCCCCAGTGCCCCTCCTGCCTGAATTCCCATGGCACGTGTTGCTCTCACGTGGCTCCTACCTGAGACTGAGGAGTTTCGGAGCGAGTTACAATAGTTCCAGTCAGTGCCTCCCCTCTGCCCCTGCACCCTGTGATCTTACCTGAGTGCGAGAACCAAAACTGAGAGCTCTTTCTCGCAGAGGGGAAAACATCAGAGATGTTATGAAATGTGTTCCTGGCGCGTGCCTCGCTCCGCGGTAGGTGGAAGGATTGAAAAACACCAGCGCTTTCCCTCTCTTACCTGGCTCCTCTCCCCACCAGCATCCAAAACGTCGCTGGAGGGCATTGAAAAGCCTCCCAGCTGGAAATGCCTGAGTGTTTGTTGTAGCTCCTTCAAAATTGTCTCCATGCTTGGGCCCTGGCCCTACTCATCTGCCAGCAGGGCAAAGCACACGTCCGCCAGCTTTCCCCATGTGCGCAGCGAAGCTCAGTTCCCTCTGCCCGGTCCCAACATGTTGCAGGTCAGATTAAAAGCCACAGAAACCTGATGCTGCCTTTTAAGTGCAGAGATGTGGGTTGATTGTCAGGGAGTGGTCACTTCACTCCTGCTTTCTTGGCAGAGGTAAGGGAAGAGAGGGAGGAATACACCAGAGAAGGGCGATTCACTCTGCCAGAGCCTCCCTGTCCACAAAACAGAAGCATCTCAGGTATGCAAGCTGAAGCAGATACTCAGGCAACAGCTGTAGCTCTTATCCCAGGAAACCTAATTTTTTTCCCTGGAATTTGTGAGGCTGGTGACACCGACACATTCATGGGAACTGCCTCGTTTTTGAAGCCTGTCAAAATCCCACATTTTTCCAGCTGCATCCCCTCTTTCTAGCTGTGAGGATGCTGGACAGCTGAGGTGAGTCCTTCCTCCCCAATAGCTTTGGGATGCTACAGACTGTTTAAACTGAACCTGGCAGAGAGAAAAAGGCTGCAAAAGTACTGATTCCAAGGAGTTTAATGAAAGTAGGTAGCCCAAAGGAAGGCAGGGAATGTAGCAATTCCCCCACTGAAGGAAGGTCTATGCCATGGAATCATTCCTTACAAGGCGCCAGAGAATTCAATTTAAAACCTGAGGTGGAGGGAAAGCCCCACTGGAAGCTCACAGGCATTGAAAATCTGACCAATCTGAGATTCCAAACAACAAATCCAGGCAGGCTCTGCCATCCAGAAACAGCTTGTTTAGCGCTGGTTAGAATAAAATGGATGTAGAAATAATAAATAAACTTTCCCTCCTGCCCCACCCAGCTTAGGCTCTGCTAGAGGCTGAGATGGTTTTACGTTTTCGTGGGTGCCTTTCACAATAACCTGAAGGCTCTGGGCTGCAGCTGCTCAGTCTTGTGGAAACGTTGCCGAGGTTTTTGTGATGATAAACATGGTATTATTAAAATGTCTTTCTGTGATTTGCCTGCCCGTTAATAATAAGGTGTTGTGCCTACACAATGATTCACTTTTCGACCACTTCAAGGAAATAATATTAAAAATTATGGCTTCTGTCAGTGTGGGGGAGAGGAAGGAGTCTCTCTCTGTTCTTCTTTCTGAGAGAATAGATGAAAACTTGGGAGGAGCAGGTCTGGAGGAGAATGCTGAAGGAATGTATGGAGTCCTGAAGATGAAGCATGAACATATGCTAGAGGAGGTTTTAATCCATATAAACTAAAAAGGTCTGCAGGACTTAAACTGTTGCATGGGAAAGGAGAAGAAGCCAAGAGCTCAGGGTCCCTGGCAGGAGAAGGAGGGTCTTCCAGATCCGGACACTGAAGACACAGGCTAATAAAGTCATTTAATGGGAAATTAAATGATGAATGCCTGGAATTTAATGAAGAACCTCAGCTCTTCCATTGAGAAGGCAGTAAAACAACTCTGGGAGAAGACTGGTGGTCTGAGGGTTGACTGCAGCCGGGCTGTGGAAAAATTCAAACACTTGGATGTGCAACAAACAAGTTCTTTGGCCTTGGTTTTTGTTTCTTTTTGGTTTGGTTGGGGTTTTTTGTTTATTCTTATTCTTATTCTTATTCTTATTCTTATTCTTATTCTTATTCTTATTCTTATTCTTATTCTTATTCTTCTCTCCTCCCCCCAGTCTGAGAATCATTCTAATCTTTATCAAGGACTAATCAATATTGGTGGTGTTATTAATGACACACAGACACTGAGAGCAGAGGGATTTCCAGCAGTCCAGGAGAAGTCTTGCTCAAGGATGTAACCCAGGGAATTTTTTTCTAGCACACGTTACAGTGGATGGAATGAAGGGGGGTTACAGCTCCCATTGTAAATGTCTGGTAAATGAAGCCCTTCGAGAAGTGGGTGATGATCCCAGTCCTGGAAATTTCTTCATTCTTTCCACCCCTGCTTATTTCATCTCCTTTGTCCACCCAGTCCTCTTCTGGATGAAGTTTTGGGAGAAGTGATCAGCACAACTCCTTTTCTGGGCTCTCCTGTGTGGAAAAGAACATAATTGAGGGTGTGGCTCCATCTACTGCCATAAAGGGAAATATCAGTCCTCCACCAGCATCTGTCTTGGGCCCTTCTGCTGGTGCATTAAACAAAGTGAACTCAGCATAGAAATGTCCAATTCAGCCTTTTTTCATATAAAAATAACCTAAATCTATAAGAAGCAAATTATCATTTTTCAACATTCAAAATTCCAATGAAAAAAATTATTTTAACATAGCAAATAACAGTATGCAGACTTTTTTTGGTGCCTAGACCTACAAAAGCCATTTTACCTGCAATGATTATCCAAAATTGAAGAAGGTTCTGAAAAATTGGGCCTGAAACACTGTGGCTTAATCTTGTGTTGGCCATGGTCAGTGGGATGGGTTTGCTTTCTGTGGGTGAGTTTTCCTCTGGGTTCTGTCAGTGAAAGGGCAAGGACTTAGTGCAAAATACTGGTTTGGTTCTCCTTGTGGTCACTATGGAGAAGATGACAATTCCAGAGGGCAACTCATCCTCCTCTTGGATCCCTGGCTCAGGATTTCATGACTTTATTTTTTAATTTTTTTTTCCCCCAAATCTGAGAATCATTCTAATCTTTATCAAGGACCAATTAATACCAGTGATGTTATTAATGACACAAAGATGGTGAGAGCAGAGGAGATCCCAGCAGTCCAGGAGGAGCCTTGCTCAAGGATATAACCAGGGATTTTTCTTCTAACACAAAAACAGATTCTTGGATAGTTTCAAACAGTTAGCTGCTGTTTTTTTGCCTGGTCCCCCATTTCCCAGCTCAGTTTTTGCACTGGAAAAGATGTTGCTGTACCCGGATAGCAGTTTCACATCACATCAGAAGAGCTTCTAGGAGATCTAAGGCTTTCAAAAAGGGTGATATGGGAGTAGGACAAAGGAGTTCATGATCCAAGTGTGGTTGTAAGAAGTCCTGCTGGGAATAAAAGGCACCTAAAAATGTTTAAAGCCTGCTGAAAATCTAAGCCTTTATCCTGCATTCTCTGAAATATTCAGAAAAGGGCGACCACGGGTTTCAGACTCCTGAGGGACACGCGCCGCGGCCCCGTTTGGATTCAGCAGCGCCCACTGGTAATACTTGTATTGAGTTCAACAAAAGCAGGAGCCAGTCTCGTTTTGCAGAATCCAGGGACAGTGCATTGGTCGCCAGAGACAATGACAGCCTTTCTATTGACTTCACTGGGCTCAGGCTAGGGCTGTGAAAGCTGGTCTTGTGTTGCACAGAAAGGGAATGGCTTTGGGACTGCATAGCTCCAGGGATTAGTGACAAACAAAGAGCCTTTAACTTCTAGGTCAGTGCTCTGAAGCCCTGCCAAGCTTCTGGCCAGTGAATGCTGCTGCCATTTGTACAGAGGCAGCTGATGAATGAGTTTGACAGCTCTTGGCGTGGTCCTGAACAGAAAATGTCCATATCAGTGCGAGGCCAGCATTCTGTGCCTTCCTTTAGGAATCAAGGGGGCTTGTGAGGTGCATCCCTGCTGCTGGCAGTGTTCCCAGGCATGTGGTACCTGCTGACAGGGAGCACACAAGTGCTTGGCCTCTGAAGAAAGATGCCCCCACTCATTTGTCTGGCCACTGATGTGGTCTGGACAACGTATTCCTGCTCAGCCTCTGGTGATTAACAGAATAAATGAGCAGCTGTAAGGACCTGCATTTCTGATCAATCTGTGTTGTCTCCTGCTGGACAATCCCTGTTGCTGTCTGTCTCCACTCAACAGGTGGAACCTGGGCTGTGTGTACATCCTTGCAGGTCTAGGCCAATCCTGGATCCCTGAGCTGATGCTCTTTGAGTTGATATTCACTTTTCCCTGCTCAGACATGTTCTGAACTTCCCTGATTTAACTCTGTTTCATAGAATCATTGGATAATTCTGTTGGGCTTGTAGCCTGCTCATCCTCCTCATGGGGAAGGGTTGGACACAGTGGTAGGACATGATGTACAATCGTGGTGTTGAGAGGAATCACAACCAGGCTGTTTCCCTGGAATTTCTTTCTGGCAACTGGAAGTTCAAACGTGTACTTTTCCCACTTATTTTCCACTGGTTTCCATCCCATCCAGTATTTGCCCTTGCTGGTATCATCTACCTGTCTTAAAAACAATCCAGAGTTTTGGACTAGTGAGCTGTGTGTGAGTTTGCCTGTGAGTGACTTTCCCCACCACGTTCCCATTCACACCCTATTTATTTTGAAAGTATAGGATGTCACAGAAATAGGGACAGAAAGGGGGATGGATGCTTGTGTGACAGCAGAAAAGCCTTTCCAGGAGGGGCAGGTCTTTCCAAAAAAGTGATCCTGAAGATAAATCAGCACAAAGAAACAGATTGGTTACTACAAAGATCAAGGTAGTTGTAGGGAAGGGATGGCATTCTGGGGATCTAAAAAAGGATGAGGATTTGACCACAGGATTCAAGGCCCATCCACCAAATTGGTGAACATCTGAACCATCCTGCAATTTTCTACTGCTTGGTTTATTCACCTCCAACCATCCAGCCTTCAATGCTGTCAAATTGCAGGTGAATCTAAGAGACCAGACTGAAAAATTGCAGCCTGAAAATTTAAAGGCACGTCCAGGGGAAGATTGGCTTTTGGTAATGTGTGTCTATGCCTTGTAGGAGGAAACCTGGAGTGGAGACTTCTAAGAATGGCTTCAAACCAGTTTGAGGGGTCTGAGAGGAGAAGGTTGGTTTGGTTCAGGGTCAGAAATATCAATATCAGCTTGTGGGTTTTCCTTGTGTCACTGACACCTACATGAGCTGCAATTTGGGTGCTACCAGGATGGCAGCTTGAGACACCTCTACTGGAGCTGGACTTTGGTGGTCCTTGTGGGTCCCTTCCAACTCAGGATATTCAGAATATTCCAAAATCCAGTGGCATGGCTGTGTGAGGGGGAAACCATTTGTATTTTGATGGGAAAAGAAAAACACCTGAGGAAATGTTAAAGCCACATCTGTACAAAACACAGCCGCTGGTCCTTCCACAGCAGATGGGCAAGACAGAGATCTAAATGATCTACTCTTGACTGGGAAGCCAAGAAGTGAGGGGTGGGACAGGGTTAAAGCAGTACGAGTCACTCAGAGTCCAAAACCACAGAGCAGCTCTCCCTCCTCATGGAAAGAACATCTGCATTATGTTTTTTAATGTGTGGGAAGGTCTCCCCAGTGAGGAAAGAAATCTCCCTTTAGCCTCATTTCCTTTGGAAAGAGACTTACCCAGGGCTGTGGGTCCCACCAAGAACCATTGAACCACTTGGCTGGTTCCAATCACAGTCGGCAGTGAGGGAGATGTCTCCCAGGAATTGACATGCCCATGGATTTTGCAAGGAAGGGGCTGGCTGGGAAGAAGAATCTCCATGGGAGCCTCTAATGAAGGGGAGACAAAGTCCCTGGGCACAAAGAAGCCCTGTGCAAGGGCAATGAACATAAACAAGTGGTTCATAAGTGTCTCAGTCATGTGCCTACAGGGTTTAGCCACAGAAGACAAGTGAGGAAGGATTTTGACTTTATGAGGAGTTGGTTTCCTCATTTTCATTAAAATTTGCTATTCTGGCACGTCTTTTTCGGAGTGAGCCTCACATAATCACACGACTCTGGGAGCAGGGAGCTGCCATCTGCTCCATCTCCCGGGTAGATGATGCCTCTTTTCCCCGGGTTCTTTTTGATGTTGGCTCGGTGTTGTCCAGTGGCTCAAGTCTCACATCAGTCAGAGCTTTTCCTTAGAGAGGGGCAAAGAGCTGGGAATTTGCAATGTATCCACAGACTGAGAAGTCTTTCCCAAATGCTGACTGGGGTGGGAACACTGCCGACACAGCAGCTCTGAATTTGGTTACAGTATAATCCCGGATAGGGCATTTTTTGTTGCTAGTTTTTGCTCAGCTTGTGTTGCGTTTGCCACCTGGCACTTTCTGCCTGGACTAATGAGGATTTTCATAGAATCAGAGCAACATTTAGTTTGGAAAAGATCTCTAATGTCATCAAATCCAACCATTAACCCAACACTGCCAAGTCTGATGCTAATCCATGTCCCTAAATGCTGCATCTACACGTCTTTGAAATCCCTTCAGGGATGGTCATTCCACTACTGCCCTGAGAATCTCATTCCAATGCTTGGCAAGCCTTTCAGTGAAGAAATTTTTTCTAATATCCAATCTTAACCTCCTCTGGTGCAATTTGAGGCACATGCTGGGTTTGGATGCACTTCATTTGGGTTATTGATCCTACCACATTTTTGGGGGGAGAAGCCTTAATTTCTATGTGACCATTCCCAGGCATTTCTAATAACTCTCATTTTAAACACCTCAAGAATGAGAAGCAGTGTAAGGCTGCAAGCAAGGCTGGCACTTGGTGGATGGCAGCACCATCTTGTGTTCACTTCTGGAGAAGGGACAGAGGCTTTTTTCTTCACTGAACAGATTCTCAATCCCTTTGGCAGCTTTCCTGAGAAAAATAATAACTATTGGCAAACCCTGGATCAACACATGACAGGGGCATAAAGTCTAGGCCAGGCTCAATCTCACCCAGGGCCTCCACATAGTACTTTTGGGTTTTTTGCACGTTAAAGGTGTGTGCCACTCATATCCTGGGAGGGGCTCCAGCTTTGTGCTCATTCCTATCATAAATGGTCTGGCAAGTCACTACAACCACCCTTTAAAACGAGACATCTGATTATTTTTCCCACCCTGTAAAGTTTCAGTGCACAGGAACTTTGCATTATCTAGTCTGATGGGCTATATCTGGACTTGATTATCCTGTTATTAAATCCAACCAGCAATTCCCTCCCAGGAGGAGCTCTTGAAACTATTAAAGACAGCTTCAGCCTGTTTTCAGAAAGTGAGGCACTGCCAGGTTAAATCTTGCCCAGGCAACCTACAGGTACAGAAGAGGTGTTCACAGCACCATTTGTGTTTGTCATTCTGTGTAATTCCTACCACGTTCTCACCTCAGTGCCCAGTTTCTGACCCAGACCTGCACTAGACATTTGCAAGAGAAACCAGGTGACATTTGGCCAGATTTGAAGCAGTGACAGATTTGCTGCTGGTTGCAAAACACGTGTGTGTCAGAACTGCTCTTGTGAATACTGTGAGATCAGAGACTGTGGTTTTGAAGCAGGGGTGAGATCAACCGCAATTTAGTCATTTATGTGATCTGCCTTGATGGATAATTAGGAATTCCCACTGTGGACCAGATCTCCCTGGACAAAAGTACACCAGTACAGGCATACACCCCATGTATAACTATGCAGATAAAACTGGTCAAGGGTGCTGGAAACATTATTGGGCACTGCCAATGTTTCTGAAACATTAGAACATCCTCTGGCAGAAATTTGGCTTATTTCTACTAAGTTACCTCCAAACCATTCCCAAATCTGGCAATTAGTCCAGTCCAGGGACCATTCCCAGCTGGCAGTTTGTTCACAGTACCACAGAGTCAAGCCATGACATTCAAGGTGGTCCCAGTACATGGGAGCATCCCCTGGCACACTTATTTCACTCATTAGTGTGAATGGTTTTAACCCCAGTGCACTGGGAAGGCAGGAAGTTTTACAATCCAGATGGAAAACAGGAGAGGAGAGGTTGATACAGGGGAAAGGAAAATGCAAACAAATACCATGAGTGGGGAGAAGGTTTTGCACTGGCATTTCCTGCCCTGTTGCCCACCAAACCATACCAGTATGGGAAAAGATAATAAAGCTGGAGAACTTTTGGAAAAGCCTCCCCTTTCCTTTCCAGCCACAAGGTTGGGTCACTGTGTTTAATGACAAGGGGACCCCAAGGAGAGGAATAAAGGAGTTTGGAAAGATATGAGATGTGATATAAGTTGTCGTATTTCCCAGCCATGCAGCTCTTGCACAGGCAGCACGGAGGACGTTCAGAGAGAAAAAAGTCAATTGTGGCCTTCCCTGAGTGCATCATCACAGAACCACACAATCATTTAGGCTGAGCAAGACCAACCATTTAATCATAAAACAGTTCAGAGGGGTGTGAGTGCCCTGTTCTGCCACCCTGAGCAGGGGTGGAAGCTTTTGCTCCCTCTGAGCTCCGAGGGGGCCTGGGGTGGTGCACAATTCCCACCCTGTGGATCTGAGATGAGACCAACCTTGCTCATCCAGCCTGAGGCTTCTCTGCAGGGAATCATGTGAGGGTTGGGAATTATTGTTGAGGCCTCTCGACAGCAGGAAATGAGCTGTGATTGCAGCTGATTTTATTGTTACCAACAAATGGCTGTCAGATAAAAATGACTTCCTTTCATACCCGACCTCAACTGGATTCAGCAGCTGTACAAGTGAAGTGGATGTATAGAACACACTCAGACAACTTCAGCACTCAGGAATCATGGTTCCAGGCATAAAAATGCCCCAGATTTAATACATCACAGAAATTACTGTCAAATCAGTGCAGTGGATATTCATTCTAATTTCTAGACACGCTCACAACTGATAGATATTCTTCTGCATTTACCTTCTATGCATATTTTAGCAAATGAGTTTGCTGGCAGAAAACTCCACTCAAACAGCTAATTAAAGCAACTCATTTGGAGAGCAGATTTCAAATTTGTGAGAATCAAACAGGCACACTGGAAATGTGCTCTAAGTGCAACACTCACCCAGGTGGGCACAATAAAAATGCTGTGAGTGACCTTGATGGGGCTCACAGTCTCACAAGGATGGGCACAAATCAGCAGGCTCGGTCACCCAGAGCTGCAAAATATCTTCTTTAATTCTTGTTTTCTCAGGAAAAAGCTTTGCTAAAGGGCTGCAGCAGAAGGTCATGATCTTAGAGCTATTTTCAACACAAGGGCATCAGATCCAAATTAATATGGTCCACACTTAGAGTCAGACTGAGTTTGTGACAGAGAAGTGTTGCTTGTGGACGAATTACAAATAATTCAAGGGAATTGGGCAATAACTGACCATCAGCTGGGATTAGAGTCTGAAGAAAAATCTCCATCTGCTGATTCCAAGAACAAGGGAAAAGAGGGAAAAGAGCTATTTGAGATTACTGGCTGTGTGCTCCCTGTGTAGCTCGTGCTGTTCTCCACTTTAGAGCAGTTTGGGAAGGATCAGCTTCTTTCAGAAAAGCTCTTCTCTTCCCCCTTCAGGATTCTGTGAACCTTTGAGGCTCTGATGGGTCAAAAGCAGAGATATGGAGTAATCTGGCAGTACAAACATGGTTCTTGACTTGCCATGAACAGGCACATTTCAATCACATCTGTCTGGTTGTGTCCATAGCAAGAAATTGCACAAGACCTGGATTGCAAAGGTTCAGTTACCAAAATGATCAAAAAAACCCCCAACAAACTAAACTCTTGCTGGCTGAGGTTCCTCCAGACAACTTCCAACATCCAAAAACTAGCATGGGTCAAAGGGCAATTCAAAAGTCAGTTTTGATGGGATCTTTCTTGAAGGTGAATGAGTTGCACTTGATGGAGATGAACAGGTTGTTGTCTGGGACCTCAGGGCTACAGGAAGAGCCCTGACCATGGTGACTTTCCTTGTAGGCACTCTCCTTTTACTGTTTACTAATTTTGTTTTCAGTAGATCCAGAAGTTGAATGGAGTAAAATGAAAGAAGATAAGCTGAGAAGAAATCCAAGAGCAGGATTGTGAAGTCTTTTTCAACTAGAAAAGGAGGAGGAAGAAAACGAAGACTGAAATTCTACCTTTACTCAAATTGATTTCAATGCAGTGTCTGGTGTGGTAATTCTATGGGTGCATTGAATTATGTTCAGTCTGCTGAGTTCTTAAGTCTGGGTTGTGTCCTAAATTCAGCTCAGGTGCCTGAACTTTAATTGCTTTTTCCTCTTTACTGTACAGGATGGCAGAATCTGTTGGACTCATGTTTTAGGTGGCTGTAATCACTTACTGGAGGTGTTAAATAGCCATGTTGATCGAGTTGGTGTTTAACTTTAGGAAAAAGGTAATTATCCAGGTGATTGGAGTTAGGCTCAGGATCAGGCTGAACTGGAGTCAGAGTTCCACCCCTCTCCTGGCTGTTCTCTGTTATTCCTTCTTTCCTGTGCCAGGAAGGCATTGACACAACAGTGTTTTGAGGAGAAAAAGGTGACTGCAGATGGGTATTGCTGGATCTGTCCTTTTCTATGCAAAGGGTTTAAGTAGAGAACTATTTAGAGCCAGTACAGTAGCACCAAATATGGTTGAGAGTAGTCCCCTTGAAGCCTTTCTCTGAAATTTTACTGGAAATTGGTTGATTATGAGCCAGCTCTGTCTTGGAGAGCCTTCTTTCATGCCATTGTTTAGGTTTGAACTTGTCTGTTCTTTATTTTTGAATCTGACTCAAGTACACACAAGGGTGATCAACTTGCAATGTGGTTTTCTGTTTCAGAGAAAAAAAAATTCTGTGAACTATGAAAAAAGAAAAGGCTGGTGCCATTGCCATGGGAATAAGCTGTTGTAGTTACAAGGAAGAGGGGTTCTGAGAAAATAGGACATTTCTCTGGCACACAAGAACTAAAAAGTTCATAAGAAGTTTTCTGCAAGGCCTTCCTTTGCTAACAAGCTCAGACTGGCAATGAGATAACCTCTGCAGTTTTAGCTTGTTTTATACTTTTTAAAATTTTGTTTCACCCCGTTCTCAATCTGAGGAGAACCAGCTCAGGAGAGACAAAATCCACAGATCAAAGTACCAAACCTAAATCACTACCCACCAGGAGAAGCTTACAGTGGACATGAGTCTTGGATTTAGAATTATCTCTGTGCTCAGGCAGGGCTGCAAATAAAATGGAAGGGTTGTAGTGACTAAACACCAGGGATTCATTAGATGAAAACAAAGCACGTAGATATTCCTGGAAATAGAGCGTTCCCCTTAACCAGAAGAGATGTTAGTTCCAGGTTTTGGGTAAATAGGGCAGCCTAAATGTGAAGAGTGTTATAGATACAGAACCAGCAAACAAAGGGAAGATTTACAGTGAGACCATCACCCAACCAGGCTAATTAAATGCAAATAAAGACAGATGTTGCAAAAGAATAAGCTACAAAGATCAGTGATGAGATGGCTGCTTAAAGCACTCCTCAAATAGCTGTGACTGACAAATGAGTTGGTGAAAATTAGAAGTCTGTGCACAGACAATTCTTAATTAGAAGACGCTGTGATCTTTTTTTTTCTCCACTATTTTGATTTTTTAGCTGGCTCCAGACCTCCAACATCCAGATGCTGGATGTACAGCTCTGGAGCTTCTGTCTTTGCATATATTAATTACTATGTATGGAAAAGTGAAAAACATTATTTCTTAAGTTCCAGTTATGTCTAGAAAGTCCATCCAAGTCTCTCCTGAGTTTTTATAGAGGTACAGGCAGGGACAGAGTAGATCTGTGCCAGAGAACTTGGGGTAATTCCATTCTGCCATGTCATCTATGGTGAGTTCAGGTTTCCAGTTTCTTAAAGGAAGTTAAGCATCTCAATATTCTGAAAATATAAAGCAGTGAGTTACAGTTGATATTGAAATGATACCTAATTACATGAAACCAGTATTTCTAGGCAGACAGCATCTCTGAAGGCTTTGAAACACCACTGGGAAACACAGAACACATGGGCTTGGGAGAACTTGGGCTACCTAATCCTGTCTTGAGGGAATTTGATCCTATTTTATGTGGTGGCCTGGGTATCTAGATGGTTCAGTGATGGGTTTTGTGCTTCCATTCTCTGAGCACTGCTGGAAACACATCTGCAAACAAGCCAGCCATGCATGGGGAAGGCAAGACACGTATGAGAAGGGTTGAAGAAGTCAGATGGCATTTCGAGTTCTCACGTGTGATTCCTTTGTTGAGCTAAAATCTGTCTGTGCTCCTTGGGCACCCAAAAGTCATCAGTTCTGTTTCTTTTCCATCACTGCACATGCTTTTTGCTAGTCTGATTTTCTCTACATCTTCAGAATTTGTTTACAGACATCCACACTTAACGAGATTAAAAGGAAATACTGAATAATTCATTGGAACGAAGAATTGAACTGCAGTGACCTTTATGTTAATCCAAGTGCCCCTTTCCTCTGTGCAAACACTTTAGCCTTTGCAAAGCAGGGAATCCACTGCATCTGTTGAATTCACAAGTGCCTTTCTTTTTTTTTTTTTTTGTTTCTGTTTGTTTTGTTTTAAATAACTGCCTAATAGCTGGAACCAGCATTGTGTTCCTCCTGCTGACTCACTGGTTTGCAAAAGCTCTGCGACGAGTGTGACATCTTTAAACACCACAGAATATACTGTTTCCTTTCAGCCAGGCATAATCTGCAACGATTCAACTCCTGTAAAAGAACCATGTGGGGAAAAGTATCCCAGCTGAATACGTCCCCCTCCATACCTCCAGCCTCTGTGCCTTGAACCCGACGTGCTGCTGTGCCATTCAAATGCTACTCACTGTGGCAATCCACGAAAAGATTCTGCCTTTGTTTCAAAAATCCTGCAATGGACGTGGAATTTGGCTGAGGCAAAGGAGTCCGTGCTCATTAAAGTGGATAATTCCAGTTCTTGCCTCTGCTAGGGTGTGGAGTGCACTACACTAACTACAAAGTCCTTGTGTAGGAGATGTGATCCAGGGGGACCTGGACAGGCTGGAGAGGTGGGTCTGTGCAAACCTTGTGGAGCTCAAAATGGCCAAGTGCGAGGTCCTGCACCTGGGCTGAGGCAATCCCAAGCACAAACACAGGCTGGGGGGAGAATGGGTTGAGAGCAGCCCTGAGGAGAAGGACTTGGGGTGTTGGTGGATGAGAGGCTCAGAGTGTCTGGGCAATGTGCACTCACAGCCTGAAAGCTCAGCCACATCCTGGGCTGCATCTCAAGTGTGACCAGGAGGTCAGGGGAGGGGATTCTGCCCCTCTGCTCTGCCCTGGTGACACCCCACCCTCAGTGCTGCTTCCAGCTCTGCAGCCTCCAGTGCAGGAATGNGGTTGGAGCAGCCTGGGCTGGTGCAAGGTGCCCCTGCCCACTGTAGAGAGTGGAACAAAATGGTCTTTGAGGTCCTTTCCAACATGACTCTAAGATTTTACATAGGGAACTCTTTATAGGGTAGCACATTGTTTGGAGATATCAAAGAGTGAAAGGCCAAAAATCCGTACACTAAAAAATCCCTAAATCACTGCCTGGCAAAAAGCACCGAGATCTATGTGCAAGGATGGGTATTCAGGGAGAGCAGAGGCTAATTTTGTGATTTTTTTTCTATTTGCTGTCTAATTTAGAGCAAGTCTCCTCTGGGGTCAGCATCAGCTCCCTGTCAGGAAAATGAGGACAGTATTGGATCATTTCGGTTTTTGAGCACTTAGACCAAACTCTCCACTGAGGAAGTAATTTCTCATCTGTGCATCTACAGAACTGAACACAAGAGGGCTTTTCTTCTGGGTGAGATTTCAAGGTACCGCTGCAAAATAAAGAATCTGTGAGTTTTCTTGTGTTTATGTGCAAAACCTTTTTATTTGCTTTTTGGAGACTGTTTGAATGTTTACGTGTAAGAATGTCTGC
This sequence comes from Edolisoma coerulescens, assembly GCA_013397115.1. NCBI lineage: Eukaryota > Metazoa > Chordata > Aves > Passeriformes > Campephagidae > Edolisoma > Edolisoma coerulescens. Next base: position 2,293,455 of record VWZW01002943.1, on the reverse strand, counting down.
AGAAAGTTAAGTTGTCAGGAGAATTGGTGAGAATAAATATTCATGAGAATACTCTCGTTTCAAACACTTTTGCGGCCATCTGTAAAAGCTTTTTTATTATTCAAACAATGCTGAGCTTTTTGCAGATAATTTGCCAACAAAAAAAAAAAAAGGAAAGGACTTTTTTTCCCCTTTTTTTTTATTTTTGAGAGGCAGCTGATGCTGTAGTGGCAAAATCATAATTTCTGATGTGTGATTTAATATCCAACAGTGACACAAATAGCCAGGAAGGAATAATGAGAACACTGCTGATGCGCTATGAGAGAGATAAAAATATGTTTAAACCAACTATTTTGAACGGAGAACAAATTAGTAAAAATACCACCTGTTTGTGAATAATTAAGGCAAACAAACAAAATATTCTCAATATATCAAATAACTTGTTTATAGCAGCAATTCTCTTTAATGTTGCTGTCATGCCTTAGTGTTGTTACACAGCAACCTTCTGCTCATAAGGAAAATTTTTCGCTGTGGGAATTTTCTTCTCTTTTTTTGATGTGAATCAGGAGTAACACAACTTAACTTTTCCTTTATTGGTCTTTTTATCTAATGTCTGTGTTTTTCATGATCGTATCAGCAGATAATCTCCTACGTGCTCTGGCTCTGTACTTACCACACCTGCTTTTTAAGGAAGACTGGTAATCTCCTTTTCATAGGAAAAGAAGTGTGCAGAGGTAAAATTTGCCCTTTGTTAAAGGCAAATCTGGAAAATAAGATTATAACCAAATCTCTTCTGTATTGCCATTGCCACAAAATTGTATTTTCTGTTGGTATTCTATTCCTTCTCTACATGAAGTTTGGAGCTGAAAGAGAAGGAAAATTAGGAGGATCACTCTTTTTTTAGATTTTCCCTGCACAAGGACTTCTCACTATGGTCAGGGAGATGATTGTGCACTATGACTTCTATTGATCTGACCCAGCTATGAGTTTTCTTGTCATATATTTTCCCATTCCACAAATGTTTTTGCTAAAAATGACTAAAACATTTGGTGTGCTGTTAAACTCCACATTATCCTTCAGCAGCGATTTCCACAAGTTAATTATTCATAGCAGGCAGTTTGTTTCAGAATCTTTGATTTGTCTTTTTGGTTATGAGGCAGTGTAAGAATTTTTGCTTCCCTGCAGTGCTGTGTATTCCGGTGTGCCCATATCTCAGATTCCTAGGCTGTCGCTTCTGCTGAAAGTCCTGGGGCCAGGTATTTAATTTATCTCTGCATTGGGAGGTTGAATCTGCTTTAAAAATCTTTGGGATCTCTCACTTTTTCTTTAAATGGGGATTTTTCCAAAATGCCTTGCATCTGTAAGAAATTTCACCTGAAAACATCCCAAGGGAATCTGTCCAGGGCATTTTAATTTTTCTGAAATCAGTCACTGAAAACTTGAAGAAACCGTAGGTGCAAAGGAGAGAGTTTCCTCCTGGCTCACTGCACCAGGGTGGGAGGAAAGCAGGGAGCCACTTCACGGTGCCCAACCCCACATCGTGGGTGAAATTCAGGGCTCAGGAGATGAAGGCAGTGGGATTCCAGCATTTCCTTCTGCAGCAGCACTGATGAACACTTGAGGGAAGCAATGTCCTTCCAGAGGAGGCATCCCCAGCATCCCAGGGGACAGGGTGCACCTTGTCCTCGTGCACCTTCTTGGGTGAGACAGGTCAATGTGACAACAACAGGGAATGAGTCCACAGGAAAACCCTGTTTTCTCCCTAACAAATAACTTACAAGGTTATTTTTTTCCCTTCAACGCCCCCCCCCTTATTTTTTTATAAAAATATCCTGTTCCTCATCTTGAACTAGTATTATAATTTTGAACACTTCTCCTGAAGTGACTCGGTCTCTGCTGCAGACTTTGTCCTGATTCTGATTGATCAGCAGAGACATGGATCAGGAAAACATGGCATTTACACGAGGGATAATAGCAGCCCAAGCTCAAAATGAATTTTCATTCTCCAGATCTCCTCTTTGATACATAACCTTAGAATTTTAATCTGTTTTTTATATCTACCATGATAATTGGGAGTCACAACCAGCTGGGTACTGTGTGGTTTGTGGATGGAGGAACAGATGGATTTTAAGCACGGACTTCACAAAGCTCTCAATTCTGAAGGACTTTGTACATATCAAACCTGAACCAAAATCAATAAGGATACATCTCATCCATGGCTTTATACCATGCCCTGCCTTAGACCCCAATTTGGATGTCACACACAGCACTGAGTTTGGGCCCAGACTCTGAATTTATGATGAAAAATAAATTTCCCTCCCCGTTCCAAACAAAACTGGCTTGCACTCTGCAGCTCCTGTCCTCCTGCTCTCTCTCCCTCATCAATTCTCTTTTCCCTTTCACACATCAGCTGCAAACATCTCATTTGGCTGGGATGCCGAAGGCAGCCTCATCTCTGGCAGTTCCAGACTGTTGATTCAATCAGCTCTTACATCAGCACTAACATAAGTAAGTGAAAAAGGCTCTTGAATTTCATCACCTTGCTAAAACACTCCGATGGATTTCTGGAAGGATTATTCGATTTGCTTCACTAGGTTTTACAAAGGTTTGTACACAGCATTTAAACTATTATTATTTACTTTTAACAAGCTATTTATATCCTACTCTCAACTGCCTAATCAATACTGCTCTCCCATCTGTTCCGAGATCCTGACATCAGCAAATTTCAATTCTCTGCTGAGTGCCTAAAAAGGAAGGAATAATTTAAACACAGTGAGTGAATGAGAGAAAAAGAGCCTGACAGAGACTGGGATGAACAAAATCTCCATGTCCAGAGATGGCCAGACATGCAGGAGTTGTGGATCCAAGTCCTCAACTTGCTAAGGACATTGCTGAGAGCATTGAAGGAAGATGCTATGATTCAGAGTAGATAAAACTGATTTCTTTCCCTCACAGGAAGAGTATTTGGTACACATTAAAGCTTCTTGAATGAATTTTATTTCAAGTTAATTTATTGAGGCTTCTGGATTTTTCTTTACTTTGCCCTGGAGCAGAGCCAGAGGCTTCACCTGGGCATTTCCAAGTGCATGACTGGCACAAAGTAACTTCTGAAATAATTCTGGAGAGATGAAATCCCCCCTCTATAGGCTGAAAGGTGAGAGGAGGATGAACATCTGCAGATGCAGAAGAGCAGAGGGGTGATCCAAAGGGAAGAGGTCTCAGCCCATTGCTGCCTTGCCGTTGTCAAGGACTCAGGAGATACCTGGAATGTTTTACAGTGGTGTAAATCTGGAATAATAACACTGAATTTTTTTGGACGAGGTTCCTTTAGCATGGGCTAATTTCTCCTTATTTGGAGATAGCAGGTCTAGGAAGTGAGGGATAAGGGCAATATCTTCAGCCTGTTGGAGTTATCACCAGGAACTTAGCCAGGGTATCACAGAGATCACAACTGGGATTACTGCACAGCATTTTTGGTGCTTGCTATCGAGGTAATAAATACTTAGCACTCCAGGGGCAGGCTGTAAGAGGGTTATAAGTTTCTCTGACAGTAATAATTAGTCCTTAGTGACTGTAGAGGGAGCTGAGGTTGTGCTTATTCAGGTACGAACACCTACACTGTACACACTCCAGTACAGGTATAAATCACAGTCCTGATTTCTACAGCACTTTAGTGTTACCTGGGCTGCAAATGTGTCACAGACACAATATTGGCTCAGTCCTGGTGTTGGTCTTACAGGCAGCTGGAGAGTGTTTCATTGGAATTGTTTGTTGATCCCCCGTTTGGGGTGGGATCAACCTCCCTCTCCACGTGCCTCTGCTGATCGTGTGGGGAATCTCCCTGTCTTGTTGAGCTGGACCCTTGGAATACCTAGCAGTGCTGGATTAATGGCTGGAATCCATGGCATTAGAGGTCTTTTTCAGCCAAAACAACCCTATGATTCCATGATCCCTATAGCTAAAGTCAGATGAAAGAAATATGTCTCATCCTATCATGGCAAATAGATTCCAAACTTAGACCATGAAGAAAAGGGATCCTCACCACATTAAGCAAGGTTTATGTTGTTTGCAGAGCCACACTCACACAAAACCACTTCCCAGACCTCTCCTCTGTAGCAGCAGCAGAAGCACAAGATTAATCCAAAATCTCTAATCAAATGAACAGGCAGATGTCTGGGGCTGATTCCCTGGTGTAAATCAGGCATTGTGCCAGGGACACTGAGCTACACCTGTGGTGAGGAGTGGTGGAAAGCTGCCTCCAGCAGAGTGCTGAGTTACTTCTTGGGAAAACAAAGAGCTTGGTCATACTTTCATCACTCTTCAGTGTCAGGGTTTGGCTGAGCACTGGTGGCAAGGAGGAAATGTGCATTTCAGACAGTGACTCCACAGCGACCAGACTTTGTTATTTCTTTATACCAAGAAAAAAATGCACATTTTCTCCTGCACTGGCACTCTGCAGCCCCAGCCTTGAATTTTCCTAGTCACCTTCTCACCTATGTCTAGACATAAAATTTTGGAAGACTTTGGAAGCATGAGATCTTAATCTCCCATGTGCTCCTATGCTGATAAGAAACCCCATCACAGTTCCCCAGATCTCCATTGGAGACTCTCCATTTGGAACATGGGAAGTGCTGCAAGGTGGCTGCTGCTGCTAAAAGCAGTGGCTTGAGCTGATACAGCTGTCTCCCTTCAGTGGTTACTCACATAAATCTGTGAAAGTGTTGCTGACTCTCAACAAGGCATTTAATTGAAATATTAAGGCACTTAGTCCTCATTTCAGAAGGTTCAAGCCTTGCTTTTGGCTGTTTTTTCAGCCAAAGCTGCTGTGGTCTTTTGTGGAGCTTTTCTATTTATTCATTTCTTTTCAGTACACCCAAAGAAAGAGAAGCAAGTCTGTGATTTGGTGTGGACGCAGCCCAGCACAAAGAAACAACTCTTCCCATCTGAATTCCAGTGTCACTGGATCTCCTGAAGAACCATACCACCTTATTAAGCTTTAACACCTTCACAAGAAAGGTCACTTGGTGTCACTGCTGGCTTCTACCTCACTGTCTCAAAAATGCCACTGTGCCCAGGGATTTATTATCCCTATGATAATTGTGTGCTCCATTTCCCCCATTCTGTCAGGTTATTTCACTCTTTTCATTCTGCCCAGATTGACCAGAACTGAGTTGATTTGCTGGGTGGATTATTGTTCCTTTTGAATGAGTGTTGCTATTTTGTCCCTTTTTCTCCACTGCTTTGGCCCCATGACATTTTTTGGGCAGGAAGAGGGGAGGCAATGAGAGGTTATATCTTGAACAATTTCACCCTGGTGGAAAATACCAATAACTTAAAATAAATATGCTCACTGAGATATCCCATTATCCTGCTGAGCTCATGTACAGCAGAGATAAAATGGCTTTTTTAGAACTGATTTTCCTTTCTCCACTGGCTGAATGGAATATCAAAATACACAATTTGAAGTAACTGTTAGAAAAAAGGCTACACACAATGCTATCAACAGAAGGGAGCTGAAAATTAAATGGAAATGATTACCGGAGAACTCATTTCCTTTGCTACTGGGAGGCTAACAACAATAATAAAATAGAATTTAGAAGTGAAGGCTGAGATTCTTCCTTTGATGTCTGAATATTTTCAGTTTATGTTCCTTTAAAATAAAGGGCCACATCATAAATTAAATGTGATACTTAATTTTTATTTTCTCTCCACTCAAGCAGCATGTTTTCCTCTAGGTGATTATTAAAATAATGATTCACCTCTCCAGCTCCTGTGCACTGGCAGGTTTTGTTTAGGCAGAGGAGCAGCATGAGTTGAGAGATCTCTGGGTCCCAGACAGGCTGAATCCAGTTGACTCTTGGAACAGAGATTAAGGGTTTTTTTTTTAACTCAACATGTGAAAATGCAGAATGAGAAAGAGCTGAGGACCTTGAGCTTAATCTTAGCTGAGCATCTCCTATGGTGTATCTCCTGTGATCGAATCACTGAATGGTTTGGGTTGGAAAGGACCTTAAAGCTCATCTCAATCCAAACCCCTTGCCATGGGCAAGGACACCTTCCACTATCCCAGAGTGCTTAAAGCCCTGTCCAACCTAGCCTTGGACACTTCCAGGGATGGGGCAGCCACAGCTTCTCTGGGCAACCTGTGCCAGGGCCTCACCATTGTTTGAGTAAAAAAAAAATTCTTCTTAACATCTGATCTAAACCTACCTTCTTCATCTTAAAAGTGTTTCCCCTCAAGAGCAAAGACAGTTCTTAAAACACCATAAATACCGAGCTTGGTGTCTCTCTCATAATCATTGTTTTAGTATGGGAGAAGGGAATATGGAAATGGGAATGCAGTGTCCTCTGGTCACCCTTAATGAGGACGTACCAGGAGGATGGAGGATTTCCTTAGTGAAGTTTCTTTAGCAACTGCAGAAATTATGTTGGTAACTACTTTTTGATGATTCTCCTTACAAGACTTGACTGGTTTGGTGCAGGTGCCTGCTGGAGGGTGAACTCCAGGACTGATTCTGCTGCTTACAGAGAGGTGTCCATGGCTGTTAGGGGTGGGATAAGTCACAGGTCATAGGAGAGACCCATGTTAGAAGAAATCCTTCAGGATAACCCAAGCTGTCTCAGAGATGCTGCCTGACTAAAAGTGAGCTGTTAAACTGCATTCCTCTGCTACAGACAGCCTAATTAAAATATTTTAATCAGGACCTGAATCCAGATCCAAAGCAGAAATATCTGGACTTCTAGGGAAAATGTCAGAGTGGGAGTGGCAGCTCTGTGCTACTTGGGAGGCCAGATCAGAGCCATTCTGGTCTCAGGCTGTCCCATCCTCTGAAATCTCCAAAAGTTCTGTGCTTTGGCTACAAAAGCAATTCTAGGATGGTACGGGTGGCTTTGAAGGAAAACAGCAGAGCTCTAATTGAAACCAATGGACGAAGGGAAGTGCTACATAACATTACACCAACCTGTATCCCTCTTTTCTTCCTTACTTGCCTTTTCTGCTCTTGCTTCACCTTCCACAACTTGATGCTGTTTCTTCCTTTGTTTCAGTTCTCATTTATTTTTCAATTATACCTTTGTGTACATAAACATTGAGGGGATGTAGAGGATAAAGAACTCCAAGGGGCCTGTTATCAGCAGTGGAATGAACTACATTACAGTGGATACAGTTACTGGGCTGCACCCAGTGCCAGTTACAGAAGAGCCAAAAATACACTTATTTCCTGTATTTCAGCAGCTCTGCATGTGCTGTCTTAGCTGCTGTGATGTACCAGAGATAAAACTTCTGTGTAAGCAAGGAAAGTGGAAAAGCTTCCTGAGGCCTGCACTGAGACCTCTGCTGGCTTCACACCACAAGACACACTTTGGGCCACGCATTGATGATGAGCTGGTGGCTGCAGGTGATGTGGCACCCCTGGAGTGAGAGAGCAGGTTATGTCCCAGCTGGGATCACTCTCTCGGGTTTTAGTTGTCTAAGGTACAAATGTAATTACAAAGGGAGGAGCATTTCGACTCCCAGGACCCACTCTTTGGAGTTGTGCTGTCGGACAGGGACTTTTGGTGACACCTCTGCACTGCAAGAGTGTCTTGTAACCACTGGCAAAGTTGTCTTTCCTTTCAGCACAGGCTGCAAAGAGCATGGTGGGATGCAGGACAGAGCTTGGTTTTGTCTTCTGAATGATGAGGAGCTGTGAGACCAGCCCACCTCCTCTTGGAAGTCTTTGCAGGAGCGCTGAAATCAGGGCTGTCATTTACAGGTGGCTCCCACTCATCCTGATTTGGTGGATGCCAACAAGTAGGAATTCATACATCCATCAAGTGAGGCAGCAAGACTGAGGAAGGAGCACTTTGGGTGGTGGGGACTTCCAAAACTTGAGTTGAAGCAGGTGGTGCTGGAGGTCAGACCCTGATGTTTGCTAGTGCCATGGTCCTGCAGTAGTGCTGTGATCCCACCAGGCTCCAGAACAGGATTGAGCCTTCAGCAAATGAATAACCAAACCTGGCAAGCCCCATCTACTGTGCCATAAAACGGGCATTTTATGGACTAGGGGAGAGAAAAAAAAGAGAAAGAAGATGGGAATGGAGGTGCCAGGTTCAGCCAAGGCAAAGGAACATCTCTGTGAGTACCTGGGCTCCTGCTCATTTCTGCGTGGGTGTTTGGCTTTCAGCCCTCCCAGGCTGTTATCTCTCAATCACTGTCACCACAGGAAAGTGTTTGCTGCTCCCCACGTCACTCTTCACACCCCGCAGGCACAGCTGGGAGGCTGCTCAGGCTGCGGCACCGGTGGGACACACAGCGAGCACGTTCGTGGTGGCTCGTACCCACCTCTCCCCACCTCCCTGCCCCCATCCTCAATGGGTTTATTGGGTTTTTAAGCTGAAGACGCCTTGCAGAGGGAAGCAGGTGCTTCTTCTTGTGGTTTGCATCAAAAGCTCCACACTAATCCTAACGCTGTGCCTGCTCTAGCAGTTACTCAACGGGTTCCTTCACAAGTCACGCTTACGTGTGGCTGTACGGGACCACAGTTGGAGTGCAGAGAGCCCATCCTCTGATCAGAGTGGTGTTAAAGTCTGTTCCTCTGCAGTGACTTAACCACAAGAGGTGAACCAGCACCCTCCTTCCTTAGTCTACGCTCTTGGGTTGTCCCTGCATTGGTGTCAAGCCCAAACTGCTGTGTTGCTGCAAAGAGAACATCCCTAACAGTCATTCAGGGATACTGCCAGATTCAAAAGCTTCAAAATGCAATCTCTAGCCTGGATCAGGCTGGCCAGACTCCATCAGAGTGGACATGAGTCTTGAAAACACTCAGGCCCTCGCAGGACTTGGCTGACCCAGCCTCATTTGGGTGTCAAAGGAAGATGTCCTAAGTCACCCTCTTTTAGTAATGACCTCTGCACATCTCTGCAACCCCTCTGAGGCACCAGACCCCATTCAGACACGCGTCACCTTCTGGCAGTAAAAAGGAACATTTCACTCTCTTCTTGGATACCTTTGCACAGCTCCAAATCCTTGGTTTAGCTATTGCCCTGTGGAGTAGTTACAGTTGTTCAAGTGCTTGCTGCCGCTGTGTATTTATGGGCTGAAAATCCCCTGGGGAACATTCCCCAGACAGCACAGTGATTTTAATGGCTTTTCTAAGCACCTCTGTTCTTTGTCCCTATTTAATCACTTCAATGCCCATTTCCCAACTATACACAACATTTTATTAAACTGTACAAACAGCACTGGCATTTAAAAAATTCATGTTAACAGTTCTAATTAAACACGATGACCAGCTCCACAAACTGAGAGCACAGATGCCCCCTCCTGCATTTCATACAGCACAAACAAGGATTTCATCAGAGTTGCTGGACTGAAACCTTTCTCAGGGTGTTCTGCTCTTCTTGTCCACTTCAAGCACTTCAGCTCTTGTTCCTGCTGGATTCTGTGCCTGCAATCACTGCCAGTGATATCCCAGCACTGCCTGCAAGGCTGCATTCATCCTGTTGGGGGATCCAAATCGACAGCCCGGACCAGCAGAGCCAGGAAGGCACCTCTGAAGGGAACCTGATTTTGGGACAACTAACCTTCTAGAGCTTTTCTTCTCCATGCACTGGAGGTTGATGCAACAAAGCTCCAAATGTATGTTCTTCAAAGAGACCCCAACACCAACTTGAGTGACTGCCTAAGCCTAAGCTGTTAAAAAATCTTATTTTTAGGCTCTGACTTGATTTTGACACAGCTTTTAACAGGTATCTCAGTGACAAGCAGTAACTGGGTGGTTTCACAAATCTTCAACCTCAGGAGACAGTGCACCTTTATTTGAAAGGATCCCATGATGAAAGAATCACAGAAAAGACTTTTCTTAAAACCCACGTACATTCCCACAGACTGCAAAGGGGTAGAACACACAGAAAAATGTCACAAGGTGAAAATGAGGGCCACCCTCACCTGATGTGCCTCCTGCCCTGTGATCATCGTGTGCAGCTCGTTGACCTGTACCAAAGAGCTGGGACATCATTTAGAGAAACAGAAAGTAAATCAGCCTTTGCAGGACCAGTTAGTACCTCTCAAGTGAAATACCCCAATTCTGTGACTGCAATGCCACTTTTACAGTGCTTAAACAATGGTTTGAGGAAAAATGTTGCACTTTTCTCATGTGGTTTTAGGTTAAAATGTCAGAAAGCCCCATCCAGATCTTGCCCTGAGTTTGGTGTGTGAGAGGACACTTAAAGCTTTAGAACAGGGTTCTCGAAGCATTCTGCAACTTCCCATCCTTCCTGCTCAGGCACTCAGCGTAAACCACTGATTTTCTGTACTGATCTTGTCACTTCCTTTGGTAACGATCCATTGAGATGTACAGATGATGGAATGGGCACCTGAAAAGTCTCTTTGTCCCGTGGAGAAAAATTGAGTCCTAACACCTGTGGACAGCATTTTTAAAGGGAGAAAATTTCTGCTTCAAAGCTGTGCACACGTGGGCAATTCTGCACATGTTCAAGTGGAGGTCACCAAAGCATCCAAACTGAGTCTTCCCTGATACCCTCTGGCCTTGAACAAATCACTTCTCCTTCAGAAGAAGGTGGGTCTGGGTCAGAGTTATAGAAATGGACACCGACATCACCAGAAGCTCAAATATACTTATTTTCCCTTACAGAGAAACCTGTTGGCTGCATGAACAAGTAGTGGGGAACAGGTTTTGGCACCTCCTCAAGTTCAGGTGGTCTCAACTTCAAGGACATTGGGAAGAGAGAGAAGAGAGACCAAAAGATACCACAAAGAAACTTTATCATCAATCAAGAGTGGGCTGGCATCTGCTACGGACTGGAATAAATCAGAAGCCTCCAGGCATGGTACCAACTTTCACTGAGGTGCTTTTTTTCTGGAGGGTTCTTGATAAAAATAACCATGCACAGTCTTCAGTTGACAAAGTGCTACTCAAACCATAACAGAGAATTCCTTCAGTAAGGCAGATCTCAGGAAAATATTTTCTCCATTTTAGGGTTCACAAAAGAGAAGTTGCTGAACATATTTTGGTCCATGCTGTTAATCAATGCTCTGTCGGCACAGGACAGTCTGGGTTTTTCATTCAGGAATTCCTTGTCGAAGTTGCTACAGTCACTTGGAGATTTCTTCAAGAAAAGGAAAAAAAAATTGATGTCAAACCACTAATAGTCAGATCTTTCAATACAATGGTAGTAGCCCTATCAGGCTGCTTCCTATGGGCTCAGCTCAACCTTTAGTTGGGAGCCAGTAAATATAAATATTATAAAGGAGGCACTGAGCCTGTGATCCAGGAATTCTGCCAAACAGGATGTTACAGCTTTGTAACATGGCAGACTGAACGCATCAATTCAATAACACTTGTGAAAGACTGCAAAATGAAAGTATGATGTGCTTGTCAAATTAAATTCTATTATTCTTATTAATAGGACTTTAATAATTTAATTTAGACTGTTATTAACAGTCAGAATTATTCTGATGTAGTCAAACACCTGGTTCCTGAACTGTTCAACCTTCTGCAGTGCAATGAAAGATAATCCCTTCAGAATGGGCTGCAGTTACATGGTGAAGGGAAGGTGTTACCCTGGTGCAGTAACTGAGAAAGAGATGAGAAATTTATGGTTTCTCAGGTGTGGGCGTGCCAGACCTGGGCTTGTAGCCACCACAAAGGAGTAGGTGTGAGGATCAGGTCAGCAACCAGTAGAAATGCACAGGTTAGAAGACCTGAGATGTGTGGAATTGAAAGAAGATCCATCCTTACCACTCTTGGTTTGAATGGAGGCTCCATCCTTCTCTCTTCTAAAGCTTCCCAGTTGATTTCCCGGAAAAAGGCGTGCTGGCGGATGTTCCCTCTTGCTCCCAGTCTCCTCTCAGGCTCTCTTACAAAAAGCTGGAATGTTGATTCCACAGGTTAAATTCTCTGCTGATAATACAGGCATTAAGCAGGGTGGAATGTGTAATTATCCAGAGTCAATGCCATGAGAAGAGCCCATAATGGAGAAAACGTTGGGTTTTTTTTTCCTAAACAAGGAAGTTTATTGATTGGTATAAAGATGATTCCTGTCTCTAATCCTGGCAGAAATACAGGTTGTTTGTGCAGAAGGATGGCAGCAGGTGCCCCAAAAAGAGATGTTCAACATCTCAGTCTGCTGTCGCCCTTAGTTTGAAATATCTTTTCCATGAGGTAACATGCCTGGCCCCTTAGGGACTGGTCTGCAAAGAAACTGATCTCTGCTGGTGTCTGGCACCCTGTGAGGAGCCACCATCACAGCTCAGGAGAAGGAAGACACACAAATCTCATTATGACCTAGGTCAGGTGTGGTTTGATGCCCACAGAAAAGACAGCCACTCTCCCTGGTCCTACCACGCTAAATCTGTTTCTCTCTACAACAGCTGAAAATAAACAAATTGAAGACAATAATCCTGGCAGAAAGACTTCCATTTGATGGGTGGTGATTCTTACCTTCACCAAGATGTCCTTTGCATCCTTGTCCAGCCAGCGAGGGTAGAAGGGGTTATCCATACGGATGGACTGGAAAAGCTCCTCTTCATCTTGCCCGTGGAAAGGGGACTGGCCAATGAGCATCTCATACAGGAGGACACCAAAGGACCACCAGTCAACAGAGGTGTTGTACTTCTGCCCCAGCAGTATCTGCCCAGAAAGAGGAGCGACAAAGGCAGAAGTCAAAGGTCTGCCACGAGTTTTTCAACTTCAGAAGGGTGGCCAGACCAGCTGCTCTGCAGAACAGGACAGCAGAGGTGCTTCCCTCTGCCTGCAGCAGGAGCCAGAAATCTGACAGTGGTGCAGGGCCTGTGGCTCCCGGAGCAATGAGGCACAGCCACACCTGGGTGCCAAAACAGTCCCTGGCACCACAGACGACAGGCTGCATTTAACTCTTAAGTTACTTGAACAAATCCTTGGCTACCAGAGAGATCTCAAATATAAAAGGTGAGAAAAGTTGTCTTTAGCCTGCCCTCCAAGGGGTCACATCAGGCTCATGAAGCCCAAGAAGACAAAAGGTTAGGCATTAGCATTTTGGGATTGATTCGAGTCACACAAGCTGAGTTGTAGAATTACAAATGTGGCAGCATAAGGGTACTTTAGGACCATCACTCAGTTAAAGTGCTGTGACTCCACCCCAGAAAAATCTTCCCCAGGAAAAACATGAAAGGGGTTACTGATCTGTCCTCTTGAGACCAACTGGGTTTTAGGTGGAGGAACAGGAATTTACTCTCAGTCAGTCCCTTGGTTTGTGCCTTTCAGTGTCACCTATAAAGTGATAGAGTGACGACCTCTCCAGGGTCTAAAGGACCATCACCAAGTTCTCAAATTTCCTGTCTGGAGAAGCAAAATTAATCTCAGCTGCCTTTAGATATCTGTTGTGGAGATACCTAGAGCTGAACCAGTTATCACTAGCTCATTTTATAGCCAAGGAAGGGAATTAATCCAATTTTAAACATTCAGATAAGTATCTACCTGCTGTAAAATACAACCCCTATTTGTGTCCTTTGGTTCTCAAAGAGCCTCAAAAATGTGCTCATATATAGATTTTTACATTGCAGATATCTAAAGGTTCCCATGATGACTGTGATGTGTAGGATTCTTATCAGAATTTTAGAGCTGTAGAAGGCAAAATTTCATTTTAAGGCACAGCCTTTACTCTTGAGTCCACATCTTGGTTGCAATGGGATGCTTTATACTACATCTGTCTCCAAAAGAGGAGATGCAAAAAGGACAAAAACGAGATTTGAATATATGATGTAATATATACAATGAGTTCCACTCAGAGCCAAAAACCAAAAAAAAATCAGCAAGACCCCTTAATATATTTTTTTCTGGATCACTTACAAACAAAATCATCCCAACCTATTCTTCTGAAAAGATAAATTATTTTTATAAGGCTTTATCTTAAAAGTCTAAAGTATCTGGAAATTGAAATGAAAGTGTTTTATGGCAGTCAGAAGGAAAAAGGTTTATTTTGTTTGAAATTCTCTGGGAAAAAAAATAAACTCAGCAATTTCATTTCAGGCTGTCTTTTTTTTTGTCAGGTATTTTTTGAAATGAAAAAAAATTGCTTGTCTACTGACCCCAGACACCCTTATTTGCACGGCTGTGGCCAAGGTGCTGGGTCTGTAACAAATTACAGTGCTAGTAGCTGCAGTGAAATACTGACAGAGTCCAGTGCTCCTGCCTGTGGCAGGAGAGACGATCCATAAACTCTAGGAGTGCTTTCAATTCAGAGGTAAAATGTTTTATATGCATTCGTTGAATCCCTAAAATAAATACAGTGCAGAAAAAAAACTCTGAGCTATTTTAGTTTTTCTCTTTCCTATAAAATAAAATCACAGATAAAGGATCAACACTTGGCTATCTTTTTTATTAGGAGCAAAAAATAGCATTTTTTTCTTAAATAAAGGCATATTGAAGTGGAATAAAAGACAATTGCAACTTGATTGCAGAGCACACTTACACCCACTCTTAGGCATTAGAAATCCAATTGATTTGAAGAGACCCTTGAGCCAGCAGTGATGTAACCTCGGCCAGAATCAAGCCCTTAGTGCACAGCAAAGGACCAATGAATTATAGTAGAGGGGAAAAAAACCCTAAAGGCTTTGACAGCACTTTGGAAAGTACGAATATCCATCATGAAAACACTAAAATTACACAATGGGATCTTGAAAGGTAAATAAATGGATTTCAGACCGATGTCAGACATGATGCATGGATGACTTGTAGGTTTTTCTCTGAGCTAAGAAACATTTTCTTTGGCCACCTAATTAGTCAAAGCCTCTCCATAGGAAGATCTATCATTGTGTGAAGCCATCAGGTTAAGGAAACTTTCTCTTTTCTGGAGGGATCTAGTTCAAAACACCTAAATTTTCTAGGGAAAAAAAAAAAAAGAACAAGTTTCTCTCTGGCTAAAAACGGAATGAAATAAGGGAAGGGCAGAGTCAGCATTCCTCACACTGTGTCTGTTCCTGAATTGCAGGACCTCTTGGAGTTTCTTCTGCCATGGCCCAAACTGAACTTTCATTGAGCATTCTGTTCCTTGGTTTAAGCCAAGCTCCACTTGTTTCCCAGAGCCATTTGCACAAAAACAACGAATTAGCCACAAAAATAAGCAATGCCAGGCAGCAACACAGACTCTGAGTCAAGCTGGAATCGAGTTTCTGGCCTGGAACTGCTCCAAACCAGGTTATTACTCTTTGCAGCCTCCACCACTGCACAACAGTCATGTCTTAAGATGTAGTTCCTGCCCTCCAGCACTTGCTGGCCTCCCTGTGCCCCACACCTACCTCAGGGGCAATATAGTCAGGAGTCCCACAGAAAGTGCTTGTCTTCGCATCTCCAAACATGTTCTCCTTGCACATCCCAAAATCAGCAATTTTGATGTGCCCCTCATTGTCCAGGAGGACGTTGTCCAGCTTCAAGTCTCTGTGGAGGAAGAGAAGGAAACCCCCTTCTTTAAAGTGTTCCAGAAGCACACAAGTTATTTCAGCAGGTTACACTTATGAACTTGTTCTCTGCCTCTGTCCAGGGCCTACGTGCTGGAATTGCAAAGGAAGGCTGAGGGATGAATGAGGAGCTGCTCTGTTGGGCTTCCTTCTTCCTCATTTCTCTTGTCCCAGCACTGATTTATCTGCTGGAGAAGACACAGAATCATGGAATGACAGAATGGTTTGACTTGGAAGAGGCCCTAAAGTTCCTATCTGCTGAGCCTGAGATGTCCAGTGCTGCAGAGGAGTGAGGAGAAAACACTAATTTTCTCTTTAAATAATAGTGTGAATCCTGGAGAAATACAGGACAATCCTAAATCAAAATCAGTTTCCTAAAATACAGAGAATTATAAAATGGTTTGGGTTGGAAGGGACCTTAAAAATCATTCTGCTCCAACCCCCTGCCATGGGCAGGGACACCTTCCACTATCCCAGGGTGCTCCAAACCCTGTCCAGCCTGGCATTGGACACTTCCAGGGATCACATCACCCAAGACATCTTCTAAAAGCTGTTTCCTTCAAGGATGCAGAATAGTAAAGCTAAGAATGGCTTTGTGCCAGCTGGTGCTTCTGCCTTAACACAGCCTGGAGAACGAGAGCAAGCAGGGAACAGGTAATTCTCACTTTCTCCTTCTCCGGGAATCTCAGCATTCTCTCTGAAGCTGCTGCCAGATCTCCCTCCTAGTACAGGCTCTACAAATGTTGCTAGAGGAAAGGACCCACAAGACCTGCAGAGGGTCAGAATAATCCCAGACATCAGCAGAACCCCCACCACTGCTGGGCTGCACCAACTGAACCCCAGGATTTACAAAGCCTTTCACACTCAGCTGCTGGGCTGTTGTCTGAGGTCTCAGGCTTTGAGCTACTCTGGGAAGCAAAGAGCCCAGACAGAAGAAGAAAACAGAAATGCAGAGAGAAGGAAATAAAAGCAAATGAGCTGATGAATCATGACCATGGATAGAGAACAGAGAGGTCCTCAAGTGGGAACTAACTCCGAAAGGAGAGAAGAGCTTATAAAGAAGAAAAGAAAAAAGCAGAAAGAAAGGAAGGCTGGCATGGTTTCTATGTTAATTTTCTTAAAGCTTACCTAAAAGTTTTGTTTTTCATTGAGATAATGACTCAGATAGATGTTGGGGTCAGTGATGCTGCACTTACCCAGGGATGTGGGTAGAATTTGGGTCACCTGGTCTGTGTGCACACATTCCTGCACTGCCTGGCTTGTGCTGTCAATCACTGCTCCTTCTCAGGGCTCCCAAAGCACCCAGACACATTTGCTTGTACCCACAGCTGAGGGTGTGACTGCTCTTTTTCAACCTCTGCTAATTCACGGCCTACACACATTTTGGCCAAAAAGCCAAGTTGGATGGGGCCTGATCCAATCAATGGGTGGCATCCCTGCCCATGGCAAGGGGGCTGGAACTAGGGGATCTTTAAGGTTCCTTCCAACCCAAACCACTCTGTGATTCTGTGATTTTCCACATCTCAGGCAAGAGGCCTGACCACGAGGCTGCTGCATAGCCACCCTCCTGCTGACAACTGCTTTACAACATGGGTTTTCTTTCAAAAATGTTCCTTAAAGAAGATAATTTCTAATGCTTGATGATCCTGGGATGATGGCCTGCAACTGCAGGAAAGATGATTCTTCAGCTTCCCTCTGTGCAAAGCTCCTTGTCTTGTTTAGGTCAGGTCCTCATCAGTGTGGGGGACGTTGCAGCATTCACACACTAAATTGTAGTCATGGGGCAATTGTTCGCTGCTGCAGAAATATGGCCCAAGACAAAATGGGAGTCATCAATCAAAGAGAAACACAGAGAAAACCGAGACATTTGCCTTCCAAGTGGCAGACACTCATGTTGTCACAATTTCCAGCTGGAATGACTTATTTTAGTTACAACGTTGAGATCAATCTCGGGCTGCCAGCACTGCTTTTATTCATCCGGTAGATCGAAGCAAAACAAAAAAACCCATCACCTACAGTTCGCTTCCATTATTTTGATGAGTCTCAAACTCATTGGCTCCATGGACTGGAGTTTCTGCCAAAAAAACGCCTCGGCTCATTCGTTAAAATTTAAGCCAACATTTCCAAACGTGGGTGCATGAGACAGAACAGCTGGATTCATTATTCTTATGACATTGCAAGAGATGTAGTTTCAAAAATGATTTCTATTCACTTTCCTAAGTGCTTAGTTTGCTCTGACAGAGATACTGTGTTCCCAGCTGACCTCATTGTCATTGTCTTCAGTGAAAGAGGGAAAAGAGAGTAGGACTGGTTAAACCTTTTCTCTCAACGCTTGATACCTAAAGCAATATCACCAACTCCTGGGAACGAGATACTTCTTCCTATCCACATGCTACCCAGTGCCCAGATGTCCCAATTTTCCCTCAATTCCCAAGGCTCCAGACTCTAAACACACCTCTCCTTTCAGGAGGAAATGGGTCCCAAACCCCAACACAGCACTGGCGCAGCAATTCCAAGTAGAAATGTGAATTATAAATAAAATGTCAGCATTAGCAGTCCTGCCATAAACTCACCATGTCCTGCAGATATTTTTAATCAGATTTTCTGAGATGACTGACTAAAAATAACAGACATGGCCAAGTGATTTGGGCACTTCAGAAAATTTTTCCCTTCACTCATTGTGAATAATAATTAGAGCTAGAAAAGTTGCTGAGGCCCCAGAGATCATCTTAGCTTAATGCCACTGATATTGATCTCATGTTTATGCAATCACCATCATCGGTCAATAAAGACTATAAATGGCTCCCCCATGAGCACTAATAAGAATCAAAGCTTGTGTTTTAAAGGGAGAATGGATTGTGAGCAAGCCATCCACTTTCAGCATTTGCTCTAATGTTCACACTACATGGCAAACACGGAAATAAGCTCATTCTGGGTTCAGCAAACATCGTTTGCTATAAGGAGCTTTCTCATTTGTTTGTGACAAGTTATTTGTTTTCCGCTTTTAAAGAAGGCTGCAGTGCAGTAACTGAATTTTGCTGTGAAGGTGAGCTTGACCAGAGCTCCCCAGTAATTCAGTTCTTCCTTTTGGCCATGGGAAATCAGACTGTGGCCTAAATTATGCAAGGAATAGGGCACTTTGCATACACATTTTTTATGAACCTAAAAATGCCCTCTGCTCTCTGCTTACTACAAGAAAAAACTTGACAGACAACTCAGATTCACGATGGTGATGAATCCCATCTCTCTATTGAACTGTGCACAGCAGACCGGTTAATAATCCAAAATTAAGATACATCACTGTCTCTCTGCTGTTGTTACATGACTTGAGCTTGTCACCACTGCCCCAGGGCAACCAGCACAGCAGATGTACCAAATTTCTCGTGTCTGACTTGACCTTATACACCTTGATATGTTGAAAGCTTAAACAGGATGCCTATACTGGGTGCTGTGTGAAGGACTCTGTGTAAATGCATCCAAGGGCTTGTTTTAATGTTAACTGAAATAGGACTGAGTTCTGAAAAAGGATCAAAACTGCCTTTTCTACACTCTATTTTCAAAATAAAACACCCAAACTCTGTAAAAGGGAAATCTGCAGAGAAATACAATGCCAGTAAGCACAGCCAAGAAACAGCCTTTCTGTTGCCATTAGTGCTTGCAGGGAAAAACTGAGAAGGTTTAGCATTTAGCATATTAATTACACTAAAGAGTAAAATTACCTGTATATTATGCCCTTGGAATGGAGGAACTGGAGCCCACAAATGATTTCAGCAGCATAAAACCTGAATGACAGAAGGCACAAGTTAGAACAGGAGCTTCCCAAAGGAGTTTTCAACTGGACCCAAAAAGATGGAAACTTTGTCTCCACAAGAGCCAAAATTTCATCAGGTTCCCTGAAGGCCTGGAGTGTCTCCAGATGGCTTGGGGTGACTGTGTTTTACTGATGGGTGATGTGAGGTTCCCAAAAGCAGGTGAGAGTCTGGGATGGGGAGCACAGACAGACTCCCTGGCTTGTCAAACTGCCCTCTTCCCTGCTCAGATTCATGACCTGCTTTTCATAGAATCCCAGAATTCTGGAATCATTTAGGCTGGAAAACACCTCCGTGATCATCGAGTCCAATGATGAACCCAGCACTGCCAAACCCACCACTAAACCACGTCCCCAAGTGCCACATCCACCTTTCTTGAACACTTACAGGGACAGTGATTCCACCACTTCCCTGAATAGCCTGATCCAATGCCTGACCACGCTTTCAGTGAAGAAATTTTTCCTAATTTTGAAAGCTTATCCATAATATGGGCTATCCAGCAGCTTGGTGGCCTTTCTCTTGGTGGAGTCTTTTTGAGCTTGAAGTCTTTGTTCTAAGCACATTTTTACCCAAAGGACACCACCACATCCTGCTGTGAAGAGGCAGCATCAGTGTGAAGAATGAAAGTGCTGTCCCAGAAGGGAATGAAACCAGAGGATCATATTCCCCTCCAGTGTGGCAGAGCTCTGCTCCCTCAGTCTTCAATACATTGGCCCTTAATTCTGGACATTCAAATGCTTTTGAAAAGAATCGTCACTGATTTAAATGACAATGTGGGGATTTTTTTATTAAATTATTAAATAAAAAGTAATTCCTATAGCAGTTTCAATATTGACTTTCAAAACACCTTTTGCTTGCAGAAGGATTAAAAGCACCTTTCATTTATTCTAATTCTTCTATTTACTTTAATCGAAGCTAAATACATTTTTAATTCTCCTTTTGCGTATTAATTTTTTGTTTAAATTTACCTTTTGTGCTTTTGATAGGTTTCCCCCTCACCCCCTTGAACTTTAAAGGGAAAAAAGGGAAAATCCCATTACTTCTAACAAACAACAGCTTCACCTCTGACCACAGGGCTGGGAACCTCAGCTTAAGCAGGTCCTGCAGCTTGGCTACAGAGTGTTGTAAAGAAGCAAGGTCGTGTCTGAGTGAAACCAACTGTGTGGATGGAGCCTGAAAGTCTTCTCTGTGAGGGGAAAGAGGATGGGAAGTGACTCCCCCCAAGTCTTTCACTGAGCTGGGGGGATGACCTGCATGTCTTTGTTGAGTTTGGAGACAGCTGGGATAAACAGTGACTTTGCTTCCAGCACAAGCATCATCCCCACTTTGCAGCTGGGCAAGGTGGAGAGAGGTCAAATAATCTGCCCAAGGTTTCCTCTACAGTAGCAGAGCTGGGAATAAAATCAAGTTCCCAGCTTGCTTCTCTCTCCTGTGCACCCTGCAGGCCCAAAGGCAATGATGAACATCTTACGTTGCTCTGGGAAGGTCGAACTTATGGCAGCTCTGGATATGGAACATGAGGTCTCCTCCATTGAGGTATTCCATCACAAAAAACAGGTTTTCCTAGAGAATGAAACAGAGTGAGAATAGATAAGGGGTGGTGAAGAACAAGGTAAAAGTTCCTATATATTAAAAAAAAAAAATTAAGAAATCAAACTGCTCAGAAACCATTCAAAAAGAGGAAGGAAAAGATTACTGTGAGGGTTTTGGAAGGAAATCAGTTTATTTTTTAGATTCCTCAATTCACCTCTTGGTTCCCTAAGCCCACACTCACACTCCCTGCTCTGATTTGTATAAACACCACTAGCAAACATTGCAAAGCCACTTAATAAACAGCTGCAGCTGTGGATTTTTGCCAGCAGAGCTCCAGGCTCACAGAAAGGAGTCAGGAACTCTACAGTGCCTGTATAGCAGAAGGACAGACGGACAAGCTTCTCAGAGAACTAGTAGAAAGGCAAAAATCAATTCTAGGTCTCCTCTGGTCCCCATCCCAGTACATTATCCATCCAGTGGTGTGACCTCAAGCTGGCGTCACCCTGCATTCCTGCACAGCTTCTGTGGAGGTGCCTGGGCCTGACTTTTTCAAGTTGTCAGAGACACTGGCCAGACACAGCAATTTGTTTTAAGTACATGCTTGATTTTAAGCCTGAAAGCTGCTCTGTGTAACTTGCTGGTGGGAAAAGTAATAAATTAATTGTATTTCTGGATGCCCACTGAGCACTTGCATGTCAAAGAAGCCTGGAAAAAAGTCCAGTCCTTGTCCTCAGCTGCATGCAACCATCAGCTGTTCGACCAGGGCAGTGAAAATCTCTCCTCATGGCACACAGAAATGATGGAATCTCTCTCTGTAATGAGCAGAACCAACCACTGAGATTTCTTTTCCAATCCTTGATACAGAATCATGGAATCACAGAATGGTTTGGGTTGGAAGGGACCTTAAAGAACACCCAGTTCCAACCCCCTGCCATGGACAGGGACACCTCCCACTAGACCAGGTTGCTCTTGTACATGACACTGATCCTCTCACAGCTTCATCAGCCAAAACTTCACCACCAGCACCCTGCAGAAGCTGGTTTAGATTGATCCCTTCCATGATGAATTGTGTCTACCAGGCAGAAAGGGCACCTTTTTTTTGGAAGAAGAGGATCTGAGCACTGAGTTATGCTCCCAGTTTAAACTTCTGTTTTGGGAATCTCACCTTTTGTGCATAAATAAAGGAACAAAATAAAATGGATGCAGTACTTTTTTCCCCTCAAAAGCCTCTCTCTGTTCTGTACACACCTGAAGTCAGACATTTCTAGGCTATGCTATAAAGTTTATGAATATCTTCCCTGTGTTGCCTATTGCTCATTACATTTTTTTTTCTGGGGGGGAAATAGAGTTATTTTCACTTATATTTTTAACAGTTGAAGACTTTTTATCCGTAAGATCTAATGTAAGTATCTCTGGCAGCAAGCCAAGAGCTGGCTATGTTAAAAAACCACAAAAGTGCTTGTTCCTTTCAAACAACAGCTGTCTGCTCTAATTTGTGCAATTTCTTTAGCCAGATCCTCTTAATTACAGCACTCTTGTTTAAATGGACTCACTGGAAACCCCACCTGTCATCCAACGAGCTCAAAGCCAGACCTGGCCTCCTGGGGAAAGAATGCAAATTCCATCACTAAACCAAATGGGTGCAGGTTTTCAGTGTGAAGTTCTTGCATCTGCAGGGGGTTGTGCACGTAAATGAGGTTCCAGGAAGTAAAAAGGCCAAAGGAAGATGGGCAATTTAGTGAAGAAATGTATAAATCTTGGAAGCAATGTGAGCTCAGGAGCCCATTCAGGAAAATACTTGAACAAATGCTCCTTGGGAAGATACACAGGGAGGTGATGGGGTTCAACCAACAACACACCAGCAACCACGTGTGTCCTGCTGGGACTGAAGAAATCTCATGGGTCTTGAAATGAGCCAGACTCAGCTTTAGTGGGATGGGAAAGAGCAAATCCCTCAGTATACCTATAAAGTCCACTGATTTTGGCAACACCTTATTGCTGTCCCTTTATTTTAAAACAAAGAGGGGGAATTGTGGATGCCAAAAGCTGAGTTGCAGAGGGATTCTCCAGCTTTCTGCCTCTGTCTGTGAGAAAGTCTTTACTTTCTCACAGACACTGGCTGAGAGGCAGTTGGGAGTTTCTGTNACACCTTATCACCCATCTCTAACTGTAACTTGAAATCCATGCTTGTTCAGCACAATGAGCAGTCATGCTCTGCTTGCTCGTGGACTTGAGCAACCATCTGATGCACCTGTTTAACTGAACCAGGGACTCTGACTTGAAACTGGGAGCTTTGGCAGCATCCTTGAGGGAAGAAAAGGTGGAACAACCCCTCAGATTAATTTACATCCAAATATACAAACCCTGTTGCTCAACTGCTTTAAGCTACGAAGCTGGAGAACACAAATTTAGGCATGTTTAGTGCTGAAGCTCATGATATATCAGGTGCTATAGAGTGGTACATAAAAACTGCTGAAAAGACAGACAGCATCACTCTGACTTTCCTCCTTTGGGGCTTGGAAGTTCCCCTTGCTTCTTGAGAAGGGCAGATGTCTGGAATAGCTCACGGAGGAAAACTGGTTGAGATCAGCCCTACGTCATTATGAGTAGTGAGGTGTAACCAAGCAGGGCAAAGTACAAGTTCTTGGAGTCAGCTTCCTAAACCTGAGATCTACAGAGCCACAGAACACATTAAAAATGGGAAGTGGCAAAATTCATTCTTGAAACCACTGAAAAATCAAGAGAGTTGCAGAGGTCAAAGGGTTAGAGTGGCACAGAGGACGTTATTGCAGACAGGCTCCAATTTCACTTCCTCTTGTCCTGGGAAAGTGAACTGATGGCTTCTGGCTGCTGCTGAGAGGCTCTGGCTTCTGTCAGCACTTGGAGCAGGCAAGGAGGGTGAAGGGAGTATTATCTACTTGAAAATGTCCCTGCTCACTGCAGAGCAGTTAGATTGGATGACCTTTAAAGGCCCCTTCTAACCCAAACCATTCTGTGATGCTCTCGTTCTCAAGACACTGCCATGCCCTTATCCCCTGCCACGGTCCTGCCTGTGGATGTTAAGCAAACAAGCAGGAATATTTTTCCTCAGTGGTGAGACCCACACAGCTCTGCAGGAGGCTTGGAAAGAGTGCCCTGCCCCTCTGCCCTGCAGACAGGTGACAGACAACTTGCTGACCACCCGTGGGAGCATCCCCAGAGAGCAAATGCTCAAGACAAACTTTTGGTCATGATTCCGGACTCACACGACAGAACAGAAAAAGTTTTGTCTCATGGCAGAGCTCGGGACAGTCTTTTACAACCACAGAGCTCAAGGAGGACTGAAAAGGCACTTCCTGCACTCAGGGATGGATACTGCACCAGGGTGATTATAAAATCATAGAAATTCTGAGTTGGGAGGGATCAACAAGGATCATCAAAGTCCAGCTCCTGGCCCTGCACAGGACACCCCTGGGAATCCCACCATGTGCCTGAGAGCGTTGTCCAAACATTTCCTGGCATAGCTGGCACTGATTGTCTTGAGAACATCCATGTATCAGCCATTCCCTATTTCTAGGCCATCTTCCATGGGCTTTCTCCATTGCAGCACAGGGAACAGGACAAACCCTCCTGTGGGAGGGTGAAGTGCTGCTCCTACAGCAGACAGAGCCCTACAACACGACGTTGTACAGCACACAGACACGGCAGCTGTGTGTCCTGCATAGAATAACACAGTTCCTGCACAAAAAACAACACAGTTCCCCAGCTAAGCCAGTCCAGACAGGTGCTGAAAGCCTGGATTACTGCAAGAACTCAATTTCCTGCCCTTTCAATCCCTCAGTGCCTGTGCTGAGCTGAGCTCCTCCCCATGGAGCCACCTGCTCCCTCTGCCTGTCTGGGACACGGCAGGGATGGAGTTAAACCAACCTGCTCCTGCTCTGCTGCGACTGCTGTGAGAATGTATAGTCACTATCAGAGATGCTTTCAACTTTATAAACAATGAGTATAAAGCCGGCAGCATTTAAATTGATCTTTTGAAGGTACATCCTTTAACAGGCTCTTAAAATCCTTTAACCAGCTGGAAGCCCTCCAGAGCACTTTTCTGCAGAGATTTTCAGATTTTGTTTTCTATGCATTTTGAAAGAGCTTGCATACATACAAATACACAATTTAACTACTGAGGAGCAAAAATTTTTTTCCCAGGGCTTCCAGGAGGATGAATGTCAGAACAATTAATGCTGCAGGACAGGCTTTACCTGTGTTTAGAGCAGTTACCCTAACGAACAGCTCCACATGGAGAAGGCTCCAGATTAAGTGACCTAATCCTGCTGCATTCCCATCGAATTATGCTGTCCCTGGCCAAAAGAGAAAGGCTGGACACGATGCAATTCCTGCAGCTGACTCTTGTCTCACCTTTTCGTGCAGCTCAGCACAGCCTGGGTGCTGATCCACACTTTGGATCTATTTTATTTCGTGGGGTAGTTGGCAGCCAAAAGCCTCTCAGCATTTTCCACCATATCACTCAGTGTTGCAATCCCATCAGAGTATCCCATCCAGTGGGAAAGAGGGCAGTGCACTCCTCACTGTGTCTGCTGCCACGAGGAACAGCTAACACAGGGTTACTCCCTGCTAGGAGGTGACTACAGGCGTTCACCTGCACCGGAATTTGCACCAGAGCAATCACAGGTTTAATTTTGTTCTCTGGTTTAAAGACTTCTTTCCCCCTCTTGTGTAATATCTGCCTATCTTCTGGAGATGGCAGCATTTCTTACAGCTGCCCAATAATCCAGTCCAGTCCCTGATCTCACTATTTATTCCTCATTCTAATCCTTCCACTGTCAGCATTTTTAACTGCGTGTAAAGCTGCTCATTTGGGATGCTCAGCGTGGTGTGCCCATCTGCTTGGTACAAAGCATAGGAATAGATTTATACACATAAATAAAATACATCTGCAGAGATAAAGGTGCAGACTTGGCTGGCAACAGCTCCTTCCAGTCGAGCTCTGAGATCCCAAGACCTTTACTGACACTCAGAGCAGACAGAGTCCATCACTCACTGATAAACTGAGGTGCTATCACCCCATGTCTTGGCAAGAGGAAGTGGTTTTCCCTATCAGTGTCCAGCAGAATCTTGGAGAGAGACTAATTTTCCCAAGGCTAGAAAAAGATTTGTCTGGAGATTTGCGGATTAAAAAAAAATAAAAATCACCAGACCAAAAACTAAACAAAAAGTAGACAAATTCGTGAAACATAAATATTTTAGCAGTTGAAAAACAGGCAAAAAAAAATTTAACGTTTTTATTTTAAGAAGTCTTTTTTTTTTCAGGATAAAGTGCACCTAGACTGCGGATTTTTAGGAATCTCAGGCAAAGATGAATGCATTTTGGGCTGATTTTCCTCAGGTTGGATAATGGGAAGGCAATGACAATATGTGCATCGAATATGGCAATCATCTATCACTTAAAAAAAAAACCAATCCAGTTGTGAGCTGTCCTCCTCTTTTCCTGGCCAGTGCCTTCCCCCTGTTCATATGGGCTGACACCACCTAGAAGAGTCTTGCAAAAGCTTCATATACTTGATGTTATAATTACAGCTGCTCACACCTTCTCTGGCACAACCTTGTAGAAATCCCAAAGCTCTGCTGAGATGCTGCTATTTCTGCTAAACCACGTTGAAATTTTGGCCAGGGTCGAATGAGACCTTGCCAGTTTTCCTGCCTGTTGGTTGCAAGAGCCAAAAAATCCTCAAAGCTTTCCTTAACTTTCCCATCAGCTGGTTCAAATTTGGCCTTGAATCAGATTTTTGCCAAGCTCAAAATACTACGAGGATGGTCAGATGTTTTCAAGCTGATGTATCACCCCCAAAAAAGAAGGAGGATGGAGCCAGGGCTGTTCAGGGGGTCCATGGCACAACCAGGCAGCGGAGCTGAACATCCAAAGGGTGTGAAATGCCCACATGCCAACCCCAAGCTCCAATCCAGGGCAAAGAAATCAGCCCTGCCCCTCAACAGCCAGTCAGAGAGAGAAGAAACTTGGGAAAAAGAATAATTTCAGGAATTGAAGTAACCTCCGAGGAGACATTTTGATAAGAAATCTGAAAATACTCATGGAAAACAGAGCCTAAGAATTTTCAAATTAGGACCACATTCCTCTTTTACAATTTTTTTCTCCTTCCTGCCAGTGTAAGAGATTTTTCAGTCAGTATTAAGCCCATGAAGGTAACAGAGCATGTGAAAAAGGCTCACCACCAGGAGAAAACATATAATACAACAGCAAAGCAGAAAATAAATATTTCTGTAATATTTTCTTTTAAATTGCAGTAACGATTACTTCTCTTTTGGGTTGAGATTGAGTTCTCTGTTGCTATTTTGTGCTACAAGTCAAAATGCCTCAAGATTTAATTTGCATTTAGGTAAAGGGTGTTAATAAAACTTGGTCAATGAAGTAAAGAAGCAGTTAGAAATAAAAGTGACTTTCAAAAAGGGAAAGCCTATTTTTATGGCAGGAGATCAGTGAAATGCAAAAAAGAATAAGACATAAGCACTGGGGTGCTAGTCACTGTTTTGGCATTACTGATTTGGGGATTTCACAGAATTATAAACATGTTTTTCCTCCTCTTTAACATAACAGCATCCCTTCAAATCTAATACAGCAGAATAGCTCTCTGAGCTTATTGTTAAAATTCACACCATGTAATTATGTCAGCTGAGTATCTGGATACAAAGATGACTGCAGTAAAATAAAACAGAAAAATTCAAAAAGAGATGGGACAAAAAAAAAAACCACCATGGGCTTGCATTTATTCCCATGCACTAAAACAAGAAAAGTATTCTGAGTTTTGAAAACACTGATCATTCCAACTCTACAGGAATAAAGAGGGGCATTAAGTACCTGGTGCCAGCTAAAACCTACCTGAAGGGCTGTCCAGCTTTATATAATTGAGCAGTCACTCATTACCTGGGTGGAGGTGAGGAAGAAACTCATCCCAGAGCTCAGAGAACTGTCAACAGATTACAGGACTTTTTTTTTTCCCCCTCTGGAAACATGTGGACTACTGAGGTCCTTGTTTTGGTGTAGGAATATTCCTGTTTTTACTGTCCTTTGCAGAGACTCTCAGCACCTGGAGCAGCTCCAGTAAGCCAAAGCATGAGGGATTCAGAAAGGCATTGGCACATATGTTTCTGTTTGAAACCACTTATCTATCCAGTGAAACTTTAAAAACCAAAAAAAAGTCAAATTTTCAATATTAAAATCCATAGAGGGACTCTAGACAGCGGTGCTGTGGCTTCTGCCCATAGCAGGGCGGGTTGGAAATAAATTATCTTTAAGGTCCCTTCCAACCCAAACCATTCCATGATCCTAAAATGATTGCTATAAAAGACATTCTGACTGAACCACGGTGTCCTTTGAGCCATGAAAGACCATCCATGGCATGTCACAGCTCCCCTGGTCTGGGTGACCTTCCTGCACTGAGTGATCACTGCTGGCTTGAGAAAGTCAGAGGAGAAAAAAACAGGAGATGAAAGTCAATCAGAGCCCAGAGCAGCTTTGGCCTGGGCAGCCCCATTCCAGCTTCTCTCTCTGTGAACTTGGGGGCAAGATGGGGAGATCACACAGCTTTGAAGTGGCAGTGGTGGCCTGGGATGAGATGGATGGAGATTCTTTCTCCATGACAGGAGGGAATTCTGTGCTGCTGCCCCTAAGTGTAGGAAAAACTATCTGGGTTTTCGAGCCTGGCATCCATGAGTTTTTTAGGCACCCATTGCTTTTCCATCCTTCAGGTTTTCCATGGCTGGAAGCACCCCCTTAAACAGTCAGTAAATCCCACCTGGATCCTGACATGACTCCATGTGGTCTCTCCTCTTTTTGCCATGGTCTCATGAGGGAAGTGGACGCTTGCAGGTCTGCACTGCCTGAACCCAGAGCTGCAGACTGTCCCTGCTGTGTCCATCCTGAACCTGACCTACAGCTTCCAGACCAGGCTGGAGCACAGACAGCATGGTTCAGCTGCTGGCCTCAGTCAGCATCCCTCTGGAGATGCAGGCAGCATTCCCTGGAGTAAAGGCGCCCTCATAGCGCTGTGACTGTTCTGTATGTTTTATCTCTTCAATTAAATCTTGGTTTTCTTTGCTTTTGGAGTTGTGGCATTTATATTTTCCTCTGAAAACAAGCTTCCCTCAAGTAGGGAGTTAATTCCTTTCCTTGTCAGTCAAGGATCCATTCCCAGGACATCTTATCCTCACTGTCAGTCCCGAAGGGGTTAAACATGAATGCCTGGGGTCAGTATCACATCACCTACAGCAGTTCCCAGACATTGTTATAAATGTAACCTGTCTTTAAACAGGTGCCACATCCCACAGATGATTGGGATATACCACAGGGGTTATATTTGTTTCTCCTGACCCTGCAGAAGAGTGTCTCACTGAGCAGGTCCCAACCTCACAGCAAGCAGTGGCTTGTACCACTAAATCCTGGGGCTGAGCAGGGACTGGGAGCATCCTGAAAAAACCCTGAACAAGCATCCACGGGACAGTGCTGCTCTGAATTTGAGCTGAGAGATATCAGTCATCTCTCAGGAATGGTTTGAGTAGGTTGGACAGATGAGACAAACTCTCAAACTTCCATTGTTTCTTTCTATGCCTCGTGCGTGCTTTGATGTTAAGACTAATGGTTGTGGCTGTTGGAAAAGCTCTGGAAAGGCAAGCAGCTGGTGGATGGTGGCATGTAGGGCCATGAAAATATGTGTATTACTTAAATGTCACTTCAGTTTTGGTTTGGAGTCAAAAGTGAGATTTCAGGGTGATGCTCTGTGCTGCCCCTCCGAACTGCGGAACCACCAGTGCCTGATGCCATTTAACAGTAACTGGGGGCAAAGAAGTGAATGACAGCATGTTTATTCTCCAAAACCAGGGATTCTTGAGTTGGCTTTGGTCCAGGCTAGCTGCAGCACAATGCTTCATGGTCCAAGAGGTTCAGATAACACATCAGTGTGGGCACATCCTTACCCTGGCTGCAGGTGTGGCCTCAGCCCAGGGTACCAGGACGCCGATTTTAACAGCAGATTTTACCTCAACGAGTCTTGGATGCCATAATCCTCAAATACACCATCCCACCCCCAGATTAATGTGAGGAAAGCAGATTAAATTTTTAGAGCCACTCCCGAGTGCTTAACCTTTCCTCAGCACCACTTCATGTCCAAAGTATACCCCAGCAGGCTGAAGCCCTTCACCAAGTATCTGTATTTCAGTAAAGCATTCTCAGCCTGTGGAAGAAAGTGGCAGATCCTCATCTTACCTTGGTCTGGAACGTGCAGAAAACATGAGTCAGGAACGGGTGCTCCCAAGCCAAGGAGAGGACTCTCTTCTCCACCATCGTACACTCAACGTCATCATCCATCAGCACCACGTCCTTCTTCAGGGCTTTCACAGCAAAATACTGGTCTGTGCTCTTCAGCTCGGCCAGGAACACCTAAGGTGGAAACAGCTGCTCAGAAAGAGGGATTATCTCCTCTCAGAACAGCCACGTGAGGGTGGGAGCTGAGCTCCTGGGAATTCACTAGGATACACCTTAGAAAACCTGATGTTTAAGGCCACATTCTGTCATTGAAGACTTTGAGTTTGTTCCCCACACCCAGAATAGTTTTCTGAAGCTGAGCCCTAGGGAAGGATGAGGAGTTCTTGGCTATTAGGGGAGCAGGGTCCTACATGGCCGGATGGACAGGACATGCCAGAGAGCCAAACACCTCTGATAACAGAAACCATCCTCATGCAAATACTCCTGAGATACATTTCCTGTTTTCTGACTTCAAATAACAAAACACAGAATATTGCTTGGTCAGCATTTGAAATGCAAATATCCTGCACCAGATCCTCAGCAGCTGGAAAATGGTGTCCACCAGTCGTTAGACTGGTTTTTATATCAGATGTCTTTCTCTCCTTCCTCCCAGTTAGCAGGTCTGAGCAAACAGGCTGGGTCCCCCATGCTTTTGCAGGAGTTCTTCTCTGAGAATGGGAAAACACATCCCAGAGGAGTTACAACCTCTGTCTATTTTTATAGGCAGGGGAAATGAGACCTGGAGCAGCAGAGAAGGGTTTTCCAGAGACCACAGAGCAAAGAAGTCCCTGCTGGAAGGCAGTGACAGTCCTGATCTTCACACTAACAGCCTGCTGACCCTATTTCTGTAGACTGAATAAAGGTGTAAGATTCATCAAAGAGGTCTTCAAAGTTCTCTACCAGACACTATTTACTGAGTAAGCTCTGACATGTTTTAGCCCTGACAAAAGTTTTATTTACCCTTTTGGCTACTGCTGCATTTCACTTTGTAGCACCAGACAGAGAGCAGAGCCTAGAGCCTCCCTCTGTCTCTGCACTGAATGACCGGAAATGCTCACTTTGCTGATGCCGCAGGCACCCTTTTTACCCTCGTTTTTGTGCTGGGCACTGCTCTCTAGGGAAACTGGGGAATGTGCTACATTTGTGACCTGTGCTGTGACTTCCAAGGAGCAGGTTGGTAATGCTAGACCTCATGCAGAGGTGGTGGTGGGATACATCCTCATGGATCTGGCTCCCAACTTCCCAGGGCCATGCAGAGCTGGAGATACCCCTTGGGCACTGAGATCTGCACACCCTGTCCCCTCTATGGGGAAGTGAATCTCACTCCAAGCAAATGAGGGCACCAGGAGTGACGCCAACACAGGAAACTTGTGGGTGAGATTTTGCTGCAGAAAGGCACGAAATGGCCCATCCTCTCCACACCCACACTTCAGAGAGATGCAGAAGCTTGCAGGCTTGGAGAGTCCATGTCAGCACGAGGGCTGAAACAAGGTACAGAATCTGCTTCAGTGGAGGCATTCAAACACCTGAGCAACCTCATCTCATTAGACCTATTTGGAGGAGTGTTTTAGATTAGAAGACCTCCAGAGGTCCCTTCCTTCCAATTAAAATGTTTCTATGACATCTATGCTCTTGAGTCCAGGTTAGTCTGGAATGTGGGTTTTGGGGTATTCTGGTTTAGCTCGAGATGCCTCAGCTCTGGTTCCCATGCAAACTGTGGATATGACAAGTAGACACCGCACTTTCTAGTGGAAAATATCCCTGAGCTGGAACTAGATGATCTTTAAGGTCCCTTCCAAGACAGACCATTCTATGACTATGATTTTCATGAAAAGTCAACACTGGAAATATTTCACCACTTTTAAGAACTGGCTGCAGTAATTGCTCCAGATCATTTAGCAGGCAAAAAGCAGCCCTTTGTCAAGGCACAGTTTCCTCCTTGGAAAGATGTGGGATGTGAGCAGTGTGATCCATAATGATAATCCTCCTTATTGGCTGTGAAAATGCAGTGGTGAGTCCCTCTGAAATTGCTTCACGCAGCTTTGCGCTGGCACTGAGTAACATGAGTCCCCTTCCAGGGGATATCTGCAACGAGGAGGAACAACCCACAATTCATCAGGATTAATGAATCCACCGAAAACAGGTGGTTCTTGTTTCAAAAGCACAAATTCTTGGCTGTTCCAATATTTGCTTCAGGCTCCAGCACAGATCAGAGCTGGGAAAGAGCAGTTACTTTTCCCAGCTGGGGACCTGCTGCTCTGGAGAGCAGAGGTGATCCACACTCAGCTTTTCAGCTCATGCTTCCACCTCTCTATGAAGAGGACAGCACAGAGACCTGTCCCACCAGCTCTCTGTGGATGCCCAGGATCCATCTACCTGCAGAGAAGGGGAAGTTGAAGCCCTACCTGGGGCATTCCTGTCCTGTCATGGGCAGTCATGAGACAGAAACTAATGAGACAGAGAGAAGGACAAGGCAAGGAGAAGATGGAGTTCAAGATTCAGCCGTGCCAGAGCAAGGATTCTTCGAAGACTTGGGAGATTTATCATCCATCATGTGGCAGCAGGACCAGGGCAGTGACCTGTACTGGGCACTGGTGAGGCCACACCCCAAATCCTGTGTTCAGTTTGGGGTCCATCACTAAAGAAAGACATTGAGGGGCTGGGGAGTGTCCAGGGAAGGGAATGGAGCTGGGGAAGGGTCTGGAGCACCAGTAGGGGCTGAGGGAGCTGGGAAAGGGACTCAGCCTGGAGAAAAGGAGGCTCAGGAGGCACCTTCTGGATCTGCACAACTCCCTGATAGGAGAGGGCAGCCAGCTGGGGGTCAGGCTCTGCTCCCAAGAAACAAGCAACAGGACAAGAGGAAACAGCCTCAAGTTGTTCCAGGGGAGGCTGAGATGAGATATTAGAAAAAAATTCTTCACTGAAAGAGTGGTCAGGCATTGGAAGAAGCTGCCTAGGGGACTGGTGGACTCACCATCCCTGAAAGTGTCCAAAAAACATGTGGATGTGGCACTTGGGGACACGGTTTAGTGGTGCACTTGGCAGTGGTGGGTTAGCAGGTGGATGCAGTAACCTTAGAGGTCTTTTCCAACTTAAATGATTCCGTGTTTTTTCCTGCATGTCCCTTCAAACCAGATGTTGTTTAGTGCCACGCAAAGGTGTCTGAGTCCCAGCACTTACCTTGCCAAAACTGCCCTTCCCCAGCATCTTGTGCAGGACAAAATCTTCAATGGTCAGTTTTAACTGCACTTGGTGCTCTTGCTGTTCCTGGGACTGTTCTCCCAAGTCTGACTCGATGAGAGACTCCCCCTTCACCGTGCCCTCCACTGGAGTCTCCCAGGAGATGCCTTGTGGCTCTGCAACACACATCAAAGCACTCAAATAAGCCCCTGGACAGGAGCAGAAAATCCTGAGAACACTCACAGGTATTGTGCTTAGAGGTTTAAAAGGGTATTTCAAACAAATGGAAGCGTGGTGGCCATGTCTAAGTAGGTTGGCTCTGTTCCCCCAGAGCTCTGCTTTCTCTCCAGAGGAAACTTTACTCCAGTGGAAACTCCATCTTCTTCAGTGGCTTTTATTCTTCTTTAGAAACCACTTTACAAGCTCCTTCATCCGTCTTTCTGTTTTGTGGCACCAAACCCTTAATTTTTGGCCACCTGTCCTCTCCAGTCCTTCTTGCTGCTTGCCATTATGACGTGGTTCCATTTTTTCAAGGTCTTTTCAAAACCCTACGCAAAGCTACATGAAAAGGTGGGATGGCATTTTCATATTGTGTTCCTGGTCTGGATGTGAAGCATTGTAGATCAACCATTCCAGCCTGCCTGGAGTGGAATCACTCAGAGTTTTTTCAATACTCCACTAACTGGGTTTATAAGAACTTGTAAGAGATTTTGTCCCTCACTGGCTTTATCCCATTGCTGTAACTGTTCTAAAGCCCTGAACGGCAAGAACACTACTCAGCAGACAAACAGACCCACATGTGAAACAGATGTGAAACCGTCTGGGGCTTTACTGATTCACATCAGCATAGCCTTGTAGAACAGAACAAAAATAAATACAGATGGGGACATCATTCATTTTTCCTTAGGGGCCAAAGGGCACAGTCTCCCATTCATCCTCCTGAACATCTGTTCTTGTAGCATAGAGGGCTTTGACACCTAGATCAGCTCCTGGGTGAGTGAAGTGGGGATCTATCAATGGTTTTCAAAGCTACTGGTAGTCAACCTCCACCCAAAAATATGAAATCAGAAAGAAAATTTGCCATGGTGATCAGAAGGATTCCAAATATCCCATTTAGGGCTTCGTTTCTCTGTAAAGTACTCAGATTTTTAAATCCATGAGGCCCAAGCAGGGAATAAGCACATTATTGCCAGTGGAGGGGTGAGATGTGCTCAAGCACAAGGTCAGAAAGAGTTTTCAGGGGTTAAGGAGTGGTGGTTGGTGTCTCATGTCACCAGAGGCTGGGATGGCATGGGGGAAGTGCAGGTTTGTAGTGAAGGAACCAGGCTGGGATCCAGGGTCTCTGCCATGTCCAAGGGATGTGGCTGGGAAGAGTCACTGATATCCTGGGATCAGAAAGGGTCTGTCTTGCTCTAGGCTGGGAGGGTTTCATGAACAATTCACTAGATGATAAATTCCCCACTTGTGTCACCTCCAGCTAACCACGTACCAACCAAACAACAACAAAGCTGCTGCCCCGTATCACCAGGAGGAATTACCTTTTTTTCCTGTTGTAGATGCTGGCAAGGCCTGAAGTGGTGTCACATCCTTCACAGGAACAGGGAAGCCGATTTCCAGAGGTCCATCCCTGGAGATCTGTTCACTGTCACGCTGGCAGCGAGCCTGGGGCACAGAAAACAGCAAACTTTTGAGCCAAAAGTCATGTGCCGAGCTTATGAACAACACTGTGGCTTCTTGAGGGTGACTCACAAAAGCCAAGATCTAGAAGAGGTCTTTGCTTATGAGAAGAACATCTCAAAATGCTTGAACTATTTACCTGCTGAGTGCTCTCTATCATTGCCAGAGCTTCAGCCATTAGTTTCTGGTTAACTCCACAAAGATTTGCTACTTTCGTCTGGCACTTGTGGTGGACGTTCATGCCACACGCTGAAAGAAAGAACAGGAGGTGTCAGGACAACGAAGGCTGTAAAGGGTTGGGCAGGAACATGCACTGACATTGGCCAGGGGCAGAATTCAGCCACTCAAAGAGTTAAAATGTCTCTTGAGATGGCATTCAGGTAATTTTTTTGTCCTCTATGGAGACTATTTTTGTATTTTCTTCTGGCCAGAGGTTGCATTTCCACGTCCATCGGCCTTTGCAGGTACAGGCTACCAAAATTCTACAGTCCATTAACTCACAGATAAACTGTAATCACAGCACAGGATCCTCCCATTGGTGTAGGATTATGAAGACAGTGACGTGTCTTGGGTCTGATAGTGGAAATAGAGCTTGCAAATTGATACTGGGGGTGATTTGGGAAGATCAACAGTGTCACTGTGATGTTCTTTGCCTCTTTGGGAAGCAACTCATCGTCCTTCCAGATCAAATATCTCTCTGTACATGGACAGCTGTCCTCATTCTTGAAGAATGGTCTTCATTGAAGGATAGTCTTGTAGACCACTCCTTCACCCTCCTGGGTGCCATCTTATACTAGATTTGCGAAGAAGGGTGATAAATGAGATTTGGATTTTCAGACTGCCACCCTCCAAAGACAATGACCCTTCCCATGCTCAGCTGGTGCCACCTTCACCAGGGACTCACCGTCACACTTCAGCCCCTGCCGTGCCAGGCCCCAGAGGAGGGTGCCACAGTGCTCACAGAAGGTGGGGCTCTTGTAGTTGTAGACCTTGAAGCGGTGGGGCATGTCAATCTTGAACCTCTCCTTGTGGAACTGCAAGACAAAAGCCAGGCTGAAAATCCACTCCTCATTCCCACCTCAGCTCCGTGTGGAAAACCAAACGTGTACCACAGAAGTTGGTTTGTCTACTGCCCTCTTATCCTTGGGTATGACTGCAAGGAAGAAACTGTCTATCAGGCGCTCAAGCCCAAATTTTGATACATAATAACTACAATTCAGAGGGAATTTGGGCCCTTTCATCCCTGGCCTTGACCAAAGAACTGCTTATGCCTCATTTATGTACTCAGGCTCCCCTAACGCTCAGTGGGAAAACATTGGTATTTTAAAAAATTATTCACCTCATCCTGCAAGGGATGGCTACGTTTGTTGTCATGAATCACTCCTTGGAAGAGCCTGTTTTAATTCCTTTAGTACGAGAGGTGATGACAAAGTTGGTTACATCGACCCTGGAGATGTCAGAAGAGAAGTGAGAGGAATCTCATCTCTAAAAACTGTAGAAGGAGAACAGGAGCCAGGGTGGGACTGAGAGTAAACAGAAGTTGTAGCACACAAGGGAAAGGGAATAGTCCTGTCAGGAGTTTAAGTTCTGGTTTTGCCTACCAAAAAGCAAAGTTTAGAATAAACCGGTGTGAGAAAAATAAAGCAAATAATAGCAGAGATGTCAGATTTCCCACTGACTGCTTCAGATAACACAGAGTGGGGTGTTCAAGCACAAATCTGAGAATTCAGCCTGATGTCCGGCCTAACGTTGGGTAGTGAAGAGTTTTCTCCAGTACATCTCCACCTCCTGTCCATGACTTCCCTCTGAGTTATACTCTATGCATTAGAAAAATGTCAGTTCTGATTCAGCAACTGCTTATTCTGCAGCTGCATTTGAGTAAATATTAAATAGGAGGTAATGAAACCACTGGGAACATAAAAAGCAAAGGGCACAGATCAGATCACAGAGTCCTTAGTTCAGCAGGACCTTTTGCATCATCAGAAGTTGCTTTGCAGTGATGTAGGAGAGATCTGAATGGCACTCAATATTTTTTTAATTGAGCATAATAATTAATAATAATAATAACAATAATAATAATAATAATAGTAATACCACCTACCATTGTTTCCCTGCTATTGATTGCTGATCCTGTACACTTGGCTATTACTTTATCAATGCACTTCTTATGAATGGCAGCGTTACATTCTGCAACAGCAAATGTGTCAGGATGTTAATAAAGAAATTCCTTAAGAAAAGACTAAGTAAATAACAACAATAAGAAAATTTTTAAAAAGTTTCTTACGTCTGCATTGATAGCCTTGTTTATTCAGACCCCTGAAATAAAAAGAGCAGTGGTTAATTCCAAGTTGTCTGAATGCCTCAGCAGAAGAAAAGAGAGCAACATTTATGAAAGAAAGATAACAAAATCGCTTTGCTTTTTATCACTCTTTGTAGAGCTTATTTAATTTCATTATCTTCATTCAGTCTAATGGTGGAGTGATTCTCTGTTCTCACAGCCTTTTCAGCACACATTCACATTCTGAGTTTCACAATATCCAGACAGCAAACTGGACCGATGAGAAATGCCTGTGCATTTGGCCAAAACCAAAAATATTTGTAAATAATAAATTAAAAAATGAAGGGAATTTTCACAGTTGGAATTACAACTGCAAACCACGTCCTTGAATTGGTGCAATAACTCTACACGTAAGTTGCCAAGGGTCCTACAGTAGGAGCACAGATATTCATCAGGGAACCACGGAATCTTTAGGTTGGAAAAGACCTTTAAAATCATCGAGTCCAACCACTAACCCAGATCTGCCAAGTCCAGCACTAAACCGTGTTCCCAAGTGCCACACTGACACCAGAAGTGGTTCCTAGGGTTAAAAGGAGAAGCAGCATAGATCCATTTTCATTTACCACACAAACTCGTGACACACGGAGCAGAAGGTGGGCTGTGGAAAGAAGGTGGCTGTGAACTCGTGACACTTGACATTGTGGATTTTGGCCTGTTTGATGGCTCCCCTGCGCTGGTGCAAGGAGAAGAAGCCTTCAGTCTCACAGTCAGCCAGGTCCTTTGCATCTGAGAGGAGAGGAAAGATATTTAAGTGTACCCTGTCCTGATCAGGTGCCTTGAGAAAATGCAGTTGCCCAAATACTACGTGACTGAAGCTGATGATTCACTCATGGGAATGACTACTTAAAGAAATATAATGTTATGAAACCCACACAAGTCTCATTTGGATAGTTTTTATCCACCATTCCTACACTAAAATGACTTTAGACTCAGGACTGTTGACTATTCATAATGCTGCTTTTGAAATGTAGAACAAAACTTTCCCAAGGAGAGATAATTTAAACATTAAACTTTAACTTTGTATGGCACTGAAGGAGCATGCCTAAAAATGATGAAATTACATAAAAATTAATAATTACTGATATACGGGCACAAACATACGTGTATACATACATATATATATATATATTTAACAGAATCCGTTCTGTGTCCGTATACATGTGTGTCAATAAGCAGATATTTAGGTCTCTAGGATATTCTTCTTGTTGTTATTTTTCCATGCCAACACTTGCTCTGCTGTTTGCTGTGCCCTTGCTGTTATTCACAGCTCACCCTTAAACTTTTCGGAACAGCAAACAAACCATCCTGACTTCACATGCACTCGTGCACTTCTGCACACGCTTGTGCCTACAAATCTGATCTTCACACAGGAAATCAATCTCTGCTTTGTTTCCCTCCTGCATTGCACAGCGAGTCACACAGGTAATCTGTGGGAACTGGCCCTCTGTGTGATGTGTTGCTTATCTTGGCATTTGTAATAGAAGCACAACTTGCATTTTTTATGCTTTGGCCTCCCTGACATCTTATAACACACAAGGAGACAACAGCAGTCCAGTCTATATTAAAGGCAGGGATGGTTCAGAAAATATCAGCATGGCCACGGCTGCTTTCAGTGCTGCTGTGTTTCTGTAAATGGAAGATCCTTCCAGATATCTGCACCTAACAGCCTCACCCTACACCTGAGGGTATGAGAATTTTGGCAACGAAAATGGGAGAATAAGACCAAGCATTTGGATTCAACCCATTTCTTCAACAAAGCAAAATGCAGCCCTTTCCATGAGAAATTTTCCCTAATATCCAACCTGAGCCTCCCCTGGCCCAGCCTGAGGCCATTCCCTCTCCTCCTGTCCCTGTTCCCTGCCAGCAGAGCCCGACCCCCCTGGCTGCCCCCTCCTGCCAGGGAGTTGTGGGGATCCACAAGGCCCCCCTGAGCCCCCTTTTCTACCAGGCTGAGCCCCTTTCCCAGCTCCCTCAGCTGCTCCTGGGGCTCCAGCCCCTTCCCCAGCTCCGTTCCCTTCCCCTGACTCACTCCAGCCCCTCAATGTATTTCCTGCAGTACATAAAGTACAATGATTTCAGATGGAGGCAGCTTCTTATGTATCTGTTCTGTCTTGTTTAGCATAATGGGAATATCTGCCATTTAGTGGTAAACCAGCCAAAAATCTGCCTTGCAAATCACAGAAGAATAGTCAGTCTTCATCCCCACCACACAGTAAAAATTACTTTTCTGGAGTTCTCGTTTCAAACAGTTATGTTTGTTGTTATGGATCACTCAGTAATAACATAGGCACTGCTTTTAGTGAAGACACCACGTCTGCCCCACAGCCCAGAAATCACAGCTATAAATTAACAAACAGAATCACTTGCCACTTATTTCCAGGAAGTATCTTGCGTTCATCAGCATTCGCCCTTGAGGTTTCAGTTCTAGCTGGTTGAGATAAGTGAAAAACAAGGAAAAAAGTCCATTAAACAGTCATTCAAAGAAGGAAAAATCATTTCAGATGACTTTCAAGCGATCTCCTTTTCCCAGTGGGAACTGATGAATAGCAATGAATGCTAATTTTTGGGTTGCTCATACCCATGTGAGGCAACAAGGCAGGGCAAGAGCAACTGCAGTGAGAGGAGGGTTGATCACCTCATATCAAACACGCAGAGCAGCATCACAGGAGAGATGAATGTGATTAAACCACAGAAGATGTAGGCAGGTTTTTAGACACCAGATTAGTACCAGCACTATCTATAGAGAAAATTTTTTCCCAATGGATGCTGCACGAGCAAAGTGGGAGCACTTCAGAAAACCCAGCCAGCTTCACACAGCTGATGCTGAAATCTCTTAGGCACTCAGTTCTGCAAGTCTAACTTCTTTACAGGCAACTTGAGGGATGCTACAAGCTTACTCAGGCATTTTTTTGGGGGGGGCCTTCCCACTGGACTTGGCAATTCCCACCTACCTGACTCATCACCCATAAGTGCCTTTGGAAATCTGAATCCACTGGACTACGTATAATCTGGATACTGCATTTTAAAGACTTCTGTCGAGATCTTTCTTGCTTGGACTACCAGGGAACACAACCTTACATTTAGCATTCTTGTGAAGACTGTTCAAATTTACTCCACCGTAGCTTCAGTGATTTTTAAGGAGTTGCTCTGACATAACTCTGAACTCAGGCAGCTGTGAATCAGTTACTTGATGTAAGATTAAATTTTTAAAGCTGTTTCCCCAGAGAACGTAAAATAACTCATGTTCAGCCACTCATACTACCATTTGTTCCCAGTGGGTTTCCTCGGCAAAGATTAATACGTGGGCACAGCTCACCTGAAGCAGGATCCTCACTAGCACAGGGCCCATCTCAACACAGCAGCAGCAGGTAAAATAAAAGTGCCAAGCTCTTCTCTTCTGACAAGTCTCTCCCTCAAGTCACACCCAAGTAGTCCCAAAATGTTATTCCTTGCGTGGCAGCCAGTCCCTGCTGTCCTGCTGGTGACAGCCACAGCCTGGCACGGACACAGGGCATCCCCTTACCCTGCAGCAGCTCCCCAGCACATCCTGCAGGAGAAGGTAGTGGTGCTCACCCATATCTCTGTCTTCCCATTGCTCTTTTTGCACCTCTCTGCCAGAACCTTGAGCTCCACCGTGGTCTCCGAGACCATTTCAGCACTTTTGTCCTTGACCACGATGTGCATGACCCGGCCGTTGTTGATGTGGGCATCAAAAGTGCTGTTCCAGGGCGGGTACATGGTGGGCTTCTTCTGCACGTACACTTGGCCATTCTCTGTTGAGAGGGAGAACACAAATCCATGCAG
This sequence comes from Edolisoma coerulescens, assembly GCA_013397115.1. Classification (NCBI taxonomy): domain Eukaryota; kingdom Metazoa; phylum Chordata; class Aves; order Passeriformes; family Campephagidae; genus Edolisoma; species Edolisoma coerulescens. The sequence goes on along the minus strand of VWZW01002943.1, from coordinate 2,252,389 downwards.
TGAGGGTGGTTCATGTTGCCAAATACAGACACCTACCCTAAAAAATGTAATTTCCACCCTAGGCTCCATCAGCTCTGTTGAGGAGATCTCTAATGTCGGCTCCAACACCATAAATACCCACTTCTAATCAGGTGAATCTCATCCCAGACAACCACCTTGTTTGTCATCTGTCCCAAGGCACTGCAAAATGAGACAGGTTTGCTTCAAACCCCCAAAAAGTTGGGTGCACTTTGGGATTAAGGTTAAGCTGGAGCTCATGTCCAGCCCAGGAGCCAACTAAGGGATGTTGAAACATGAACTGTCTTGAAGACCTGCAACCGTCCCACAGGGATGTAGAGTTTTCAACGAAGCAAATTTTCCCCAATGCTTTAATTCCTCTTCCTTCACAGCATCTTAAAATGGTGATGGGTAAAAGAATGGGTATCTCTGAGGCTTGCAGAGGGTTCTCTCTAACTGGGTCTCTCTGAACAGAGTCTCAGCCAGATTTATTTATCTCACAGAGCCAGTTTTACTTCATACAGCCCTGTAAAAGTCTTGGATGCTTACTCAAAGCAAATTCTATGTCACAATTACACTCTGCAAATGTTCAACCCTTCAGATGCTGAAGCTGAAGGAATAAGAGAAAAAAAGCAGCAGACCTGTGACCCCTGCCTAAAGACCCTGCTCCTATTTCCAATAATTCCAGCATTTCCCTCCTCTCACACAGCTGGAAAAGAACGTGCAGCTGATAGCCTGGAAGGTGACACATGCTGAAGAATATTTTTCCCTAACTGAGAGGACTAATTCAGGTTTCTTCCCTCTGCTCAGCTTTGATTTACACAGGCAGGAACTCCAGGATATCTGAGGCTTGCGCCACACCTTCAGCATAGATTAAAACTGGCAAATAAGATCCAATGTTATGGAAAGCAGGAGAGAAGGAAAAGAAAGGAGACAGTGATTCCTGATTGTGTGATATTCAGCTCAGGAAATGAGAGAATGTTTACTGGGGAAAGAACAGATATCAGGACTGTGAGATTATAACAAAAATCTCCCTTGACCACCCTGTACTTGGAGAAATGGCTGCCGGAGCTTCTGCATAAACTACACTCACCAGACTGATTTGAGGTGCAGCTTCCTGAGGACAGGATCCTGCAGTCAGCACTGACTGGCTGAAATTCCACCCCATGGCCCAACACCTGGCTCTCACAAAGCAGTTCTGCCCTTGGTTCCATCACATAAACTCAGTTTAGGCTCTGACCATCAGCACTGGTCTGCATCACGAACTGAGCGGAGATCATCGCATCATTAAAGTTGGAAAAGATCTCCGAGATTACCAAGTCCAACCTTCACCCAAAACCCACCTTGCCCACTAAACCATATCATCTACTGCCACATCTACTCAGTTTTTGAAAACACTTTCAGGGATGGTGCCTTCACTATTTCCCTGGGAGAAATGATCTAATTCCCAGATCATTCCTGCAGTGCAAAACAACTTCTCAACCTCCTGCCTGGTGTGATGAGCAGTTGTGCAGCTAAATTTTAGGCACAAATTCTATTTCCCCAAAACTCAGAGCACCTCAATCTAAGGTGAATCCACCTCTCTCACAGGGCTGAGTTTTCACACATGCAGATTGAGGCAATCCTATACTGAGCTCATTGTCTGCAGACTTAATTCATTCCCATCAAGCTTGCAAATGCATATCCAACACACTCTTTCAACAAAAAGCACAAAAAAACCATCAGGGACAAAAATGAGACTTAAACTTCCCAGCATCCCGGAAAACAGAAATCTCAGTAAGGGACCATTACTTCTTTGCTGCATCAGTGAAAAAATCACAGATGTGAAACACAGCACTTGCAAAACAAGTGCTTTCGTTTGCGTTGCACTCCAGAACACCAGGCTTAAACAAACAAACCCTGGAATGTGAATGAACTGCCCGATATATGGGATCAGACAGTCACCCCTGGTGTGTCCCCGCTGACGGCTGTGGAATTCTGCCAGGGATTAATCTAACCCCGGGTTCCTGAAAAATGAAATAGCAACTGTCTTTCCCAGAGAGCAGCTTCCACTGCAGCTGGGAGCGCTTTTCCTGGAGGCTTTGCTGAGTTCAAACACGGAGCAGGATCTTTCATGAAGCAAATGTCACCAAGGCAGGTGGCAAAATGGCACCTGGCCAGGTGGCTTGTGAAGGCAAGAAGCCACTTTTAAAGGGCAAACTCTTTTTATATCTCAGAGGCACATATAATTTCTGAAATATTTTGTCATCAGTTACAAATTGCTGTAACGCTTCCAACTGTACAGAGGTGTGGTTTGTTTTTTGTTTTGTTTTGGTTTGTTTTGGTTTGTTTTGGGTTTTTTTTGGTTTTTTGGTTTTTTTTTTAAAGATTGTATTAAAATGTGCCAGGGTCTCTTTTACAAAATAATCAAGTGGAAAAATCTAAAAGGCTGCCCAAGATCTATCCAGAGCTTCTGAAATTCTTCAGGGTGATCTTGCTGTGACATCCTTGTGTCCAGAGATGATGTCCATCGCTCCCAGATCCCTGGGGACATCTGTCCCAATGACTTTTCCATTTTGGCTGGTTGACAAGGGACAGCCTTTGGCATGAACGCAAAGTCAAACTCCCTGTTTCTGGAAACCAAACACATTTATCATCTACCACTGTTCTGTTTGCAAAAACCCACCCAACCAAAAAAACCATCCAAAACCAGAAACCCCCACGCTTTGCCAATGCTAAACATAGAACTGCAGAATGGTTTAGGTTGGAAGGGACCTTAAAAACCATCCAGTTCCATCCTCCTGCCATGGGCAGGGACACCTTCCACCAGACCAGGTTGCTCCAAGCCCTGTCCAGCTTGGCCTTGAACACTTAGACGTGTTCTGCCCTGCTCAGCAATCGTTTCTGCCCTGAAAAACATTTTAATGGCCAAGTGTCAGAGCACAAGGCTGATGGTCAGGATGATTTGCATCTCTCACCAGCTATGCAGCTGACCCACTCCTACTCCTTGGTCATGCCAAAATTTTAGCCAGAATTTGCATATCAGGGAACCAGTATATATATATATATATTTTTTTTTTTTAATCCCATTACAACTGAGTAGCAAGTGCTTTGTCAAACCAGGGAGCTGGAGAGCAAACGATGACCAAAAGAAAAATAACCATGAAGCAGGGATAAGACACAGTTTAGTGGTGGAACCGGCAGTGTTGGATTAACAGCTGGACTTGATGGTCTTTGAGGTCTTTCCCAGCCTTAATGATTCCATGATTCTACTCCAAATATATTCAGCTAATGTTTGTCTGGAGACCTTTCACCTTCCTGAAGCCTGTTAGAGCATGACAGCTCCTTGGAATGGTCATGCTGAGAGCATTCCTGGCATTTAGAGTCAGGCTCATCTCCCTGAATGTCAGACATGGACCTCTGAGTGGTCTGTCTGGTTGGGGGAGAGCATGGGGCTTTTCCAGGGTGTGATTCACCACACTCACCATGGATGTGTTCCTCAGGCTGGGATTGCTCAGACATCAACATCCTGGAATTATAGGGCAGATGGATCCCGTGGTGGCCTCACTTTTCTGAGTCCCCTTAAGGTAAAGTTGGCCATCCACACATTTAAACACCCTCCAGCAGCAGCAGATTGACACCTCCCAAGGGTGCTTCACCCGCCCTCAGAGGGGAGTCTGAGATGAATCGGTCCCAGGAGGTTCACTGACGTGACGAGTCCCTCTGGCTGTCCCACCATGCTCTTAGCCATAACCAGATGAAATTACATCCCAGCAAACAGAAATCTCCTAATAGCAGAATGTCACTTTTCCTATGCTCAGTCCTCACTAATGGAGAAAAGTTCCCTCAAACACAATTTTTTATTTCTTCTTGGTAGAGAATTTATTATAATAATAATTAAAATAATTATAATTATTACAGTAATAATTAAAATAACTATAATTATTATAATAATTATGATTATTGACTCTGAGGAGCACCAAAATTATATCTCTTAGAAAGTACTTTTGTGTTTGTTGGATACTAGAAAACACTTTCAGCTCTGTGTCAGACAAACAAATATAGGTCTGTTCTGACCAAATTGATTTTATTCACTTTTGAACTGACACAGATTTCAATTTGAGTTATGGCTTTCAAAAGCCTCATGAAAGCAAACAGCCAAGCTCTGCACAGAGCTAAAATAGAACGCATTTTCTGATAGAAGTGAGATCTTAGGGATATCTTGTCATGCAGTATTTTCTTTCCTTTTGAATCTACTATTCACCACATCTTCCATTATTATTTAAAATACCATTTAAGGCAAGACAAAGTTCAACGTGATAAATGCTGACTCTTAAACAAAAAATAAACCCCAGTGAAATACTGAACTATTTTAAAATTCTAATTTTTTAAAACTACTTTAACATCCTCTGGGGATTAGAGTCATGGGGATTCTCAATAAAAAGGGATTTCTGAGTGGATCTTATTTTTCAAAGAATCACAGCAGTCAAATTAGAAATTTATCAAAGATTTAAGCTAAATATGAGCCAATATGAGTAATTCCCTAACACTGAAGGTCTTGCTCTTCATGATTCTTCAAAAGCACAACTGGGGAACTTTTCGTCCTTTCACTGGAATTATTTTCGTGCATAAGGCATGTAATAAATGTTTTCTGAAGGAGGACTCATCAGTGTCCTGGTGAGAACCAGGAAAAATGTGCAACAATCCATAGATCCAGACATAGCAAACAGCTGCTCAGGAGGTTTCACTTTCAAGCTTTTTACACAGCACAGCAATTACACAGAGAAATTAACTCTGCAAAGACTGGACTGTTTGAGTGGCTTTTTTTTTTTAATTATGGAAGTGGCTGGGTCTGTCAGTTCCCCCCCCCCAAAAAAAATGTGATTAACAAAGATGTGCCTGCCAGAATATTTTAGCACACTCAGATTTCACCTGTCTGGAGTTCCACTGGCAAAGCAACAACTGCTTGTGGAAGGGTGAAACCGAATACAGCTCAGCTCATCTGCTCTGTCACATGCTGGGGCTTGTAATGCAGCTGATAATAACCTCAAATTGAAGACACGGATCTCTTGGGCATCCTCTTAAAATCAGATTGCCTTGCAGATCACGCCAAATCCAAACTTGCACTGTGCTGGAACACAAAAAGGGCTTCACAAACCCTTATGAAGTGGGGTTGGAACTGGATGATCTTTGAGGTCTCTTCCAAGCCAACCTATTTTATGGTTCATTCTATGGTTTAGCAGCATGTTACCTACACACAGGAAACGACACAGAAAAGCACAGACGACTTATAAAAGCCCCCATCCACATCTAACCCCTCCCCACTTACCTGACTCCACGGCTTCTTTAACCATCACAGCACAGTAGGGGTTAATCACCTCCCCCTGGGATGGCAGGTAGGGGCCACTGTCATAGTTGGACAAACCAATACGCAGGAAGGGAGACATGACAAGTCCTGTGCCAAACAAAAGACAGGCGACACTTGGGAGAGAGTCTAAAAATTCCCCTGGTTTTAACCAGCCCCTTATCTCCGTCGGACAGCGGGACACCGGCCGCTAGTTATCCATCCAGCTGGAGCCTCCTCGACTTCCTTCCACGGACTGACCCAGCGCTGCTGGACGTGCCCAAGGTAGTGAAACTCAGCTGTCGGCTTAACCACGGAGCTGAACTCATCACAGGGCTGGAAGAACCCACAAGAGCAGCTCTGAGCACTGATGACTTCACGCCGATCGTTGGGAACGAGGATGACAGTGCATAAGAGTCAAATCAGAGCTTTCCTGGCTTGGGATAAACCTCTGCTGTCATTTGTGTTGAGTCACATCGAGAACCTGAATGCTATGGGAATAGAGAGGGGTTTAGGAATACTGTTGGAAGCCTGCAAGCTGAACATGAAACTGTGAAATAGCTGTGCACTATTTATATACAGCATGGAAAGGAACTCGGGCATTCCTGGGTGCTGAACCATATTCACAAGTGAAGCTATAAAGAGAAAGTTCAGCTCATATGAACCACACTGTATAGACAGTGAAACAAAACACCCCACCATTAAAATCCTCGGGATTATTTTAAGCAGCTGGAAACAGAAACAAATAAAATCAAGATGCCAGAAAACACTACAAAACCTTTGGGTTGAAACACTACAAAACTTTCTCTGCAAGGTCTTTCAAAGCCTTCAGAGAGAAGATTTAGTGAAACCAGAAATTATTAACCGCAGTAGCTAGTGCCCATCATTGCACCATCTGGGCCCAAAACTGGGATTTACCACCCAAATTTTGTCTCATCATCTGAGCTTGTCATTCCTGGCTTCTCTTCCAGTCAATGAGGAGCAAGAGGCACTTTGAACTCAGCTGCAGATGTCTGCCTTGGACCACCAGAGTTAAAAAACACCAGAGCTATCACCAGCTGTTATCTGTCAAATATATTGAGAATGACACATTGTTCAAGCACAACAGCAAAAGGTTGAATGACTTGTGGTGTGGGATGCAGCCAAGTCTCTTCTGCATTTTACACATAAAAATGGTCTCTCTGAAGGGAAGCTTCTCTGCCCTCACATGGAAGAAGTTCCAGGTTCTTTGCTGGGAATAGCATTTTCTTACCTGTAAGTGGTATTTTCCTGACAGATAAGTTCAGTCTCTGTGAGGGTCTTCTCTTTTCATCACAGTTGTGGACAACATGGAAAGGACTTTCTCAGCTGAAGGAATGAGGATAACTGCTCCTCTGGCTGTGCTGACTTTAAAACCTGCCTCTCTGTTCAAGGAGACAGGAGGCAAGACCATCAAGGAGAGAGGAAAACTTGAGGAACCAAGATGTAGCCCTTTTCTTGAGTGTCTTCTCTCTTCCCCAGCAGTGTGGAGCGATGAGTTTCCATCAGCCCCTTGTACAAAAGTCCGTACAAAAGCCCAGAACAACTTTCCGTCAGCGCGTGGCCAGGTCGCAGCAGGTTGTTGTTCCACTTGTATCCTGGATCTGATGGGATCTTCTCCTTCCTCCTGTTTAATAAAACAAAGACAAACAGCTGCAGTTATTGCTGGGACTGGAACATCAACTCTTCTGGCTGAGTATTCACAAGCACTGAGCACTCGCATTCCAACACTTTCCGACATCAATGGATCAGGAAGCCAACTGTCCGTGTTCTCTGACGGAGATTTTGCCTTCCCAGGAGGTTTCCCTAAATTTTCTACCCTACATAAGGCAAATTTATACAATAAAGAGTATCTGAAGACCCTCGTTCCCATTTGAGCTCCTGTTGGCCAACAACTGGGCTGAGTTTTCAGGAAAACAGCAAAAAGTCATAAACCAACTTGGATACTGTGCTTAAAAGAGAAGAAAACCATCAGGTTTCTGGGGAAGAGAGGATGGGGCAGAGAAAGAGAAAAATATCCTGTGGCTCACATCTATTGTGTATCCCTAGGAATGCACAGGTCATGGATCTCTGCATGTGGCATTACCCTCGACCAGGAAAACATCAGCACTTCTGAAAATTTCCAGAAGCTGGTGGGGAAGGCAAAGCACCACTTGGGGCTGGATATAGGAGATTAGGATGATCTTGGTCTCCCCTGGATGAGGGCAGCACCTCTGAAGGATGTTTCACATTAGCCAAGTGCCTGACGAAGTTGCTTTGGAGAGCCACTTGCTCTTGGATAGATCCTCAAGCATAGGTAGACCTGTGGCACGGCAGAGAAATACAGTGAGTGGTTTATGAGTGCTCCATGGCAAGAAAAGGCTAAAACGTCTGCCTCAACTGTCAGGAGCTTGATCAAATTAAGAAGGGAAAAATCTCTTCAGCGGAAAGCAATATATGTATATATATTTTCCCTCTCTGTGTGATGCAGACATTTATTATTATTTAGACATTTCCTTTCTTTCAAAAAATAAGAAGCCTACTTAGCCTAAAGACAAAAGGAAAAACAAATCAAAGGGTCTCTGGCAGTAGAAGATAAATCCAAGGAGTTGCACATTTTGTAGTATCTGTGTGGAAAGCTAAAGACGGCCAAAGACTAAGGCCATCAGTCCAAACATCTTCATTGTACCTCTGTGTGTGAACAGAAGTGTCCTCTCTGCCTCTGCCATACTTCACCAGTTCTGGTCACTGCTAGGCAAGAGAAAATTATGATCCTTTTCCAAATCCCCAATTCCTACACTTTTTGCTTTATGATCCTGTTGTTCCACAGGCAGGAGTACAAGGAAGTGCAAGGGGTTAAGCATTCCCTTATGAGGACTTTCAAAATTCACCTTTAAAAGCTCAGAGTGCCAGCCAGAATTATTAGTCATTATGTTGGGCATCTAAGAACACGAGTGTTGCTAAAAGAATCCAAAGTTCTTTTGATGGCTCCTCAGCAATAAAATGTGGTGACACTATTGACTCAGGTATTAAAGAAATAAAATTAGGACTAAAAGTTTGAGCTAGAATTCATCACATTTTAATTAAATCAATGTAGTCACAATATAGTTAGAAGCCTGTGGAAGCCTCTTGTCCTGCTAAATACTCATATCACTGCTCCAGAAATCACTGCTTGGATGTGCTACAAGACACCTGGTCAGGTCTGTGGATCAGCTCCCTGAACGTGACATTTAAAACTTTTCCTTCATTTTAAATGCTGGATGTTCCCTTCCTCCCTCCCCTCCGGTGCAACACTTCATTTTGGCTCTGGGCAATCAAGCACTTCCTGATCAGGTATCAGATGTTGTGGAATCTTCATTCTTGAAGATATTCAAAAGCCACCTGGGCATGATCCAGGGCAGCTCCTGGTGTCCCTGCTTGGACAGGGGAGGGGGACAAGAAGAGGTCACTTCAAAGCTCAAGCAACCTGTGAATATTCTGTGAAGACACAGTGAGATAAATCACACCAAGACCCAGATGTCTACAGCAGCTGCATCCCCGTGTCAGGCAGTCACCTGCGCTCCTGAGAGAGGAGCAGAGAGGAATCGGCACCCTCAGATCCTGAGCTGGAACCACCAATGCGAGATTTCCCTCCTTCGGGAGCAAACGGGAAGACCTGGGGATGATCTGTTCACGTCAAGCACCTTCACTGCAAGAGCTGGTTTTCATCAGATTCCTCAGGCCATTGAAATTTCAATAGATCCCTTCAATGTATCAAATCTAAAGGACTTGTGCTGGGACTTCACATAAACCAGTTCATGGCAGGAGATGCTCTGCAGCCTCCAGCAAAGAGGTGAGAATTTTCCACCAGCTGCAAAGCACGTGGGTTTGGCACACTGAGAGTCAGCACTGATAAACCAACAGCTGCCCTTGTAAACCTTGCAAAGGCTGGCTCAAGCTTGCTAAAACCAGAGTTTACTGCTGTACCAGCCTCGTGTGAGCACTCTGCCCTGGGGTGGATTTCTTTACCCTGCCCAATAAATCAGACAGATAACTGGTTTCCTGCTTCTCTCCCACCGTCTTTCCTGAAACCACCTTGGCTTTGGCCCAAACATCTGTTTTCCAGGTCAGATTTCCAGCATTTGCCACTACAGGACTGCTACTTGGCTGGCATCCACGGCCATAAACAATTAAGGAACAACACAACTCAGCTCCAGCACAGCTCGCCATAATAGCAGCAGTTTAATTTAACACCAGAAACAGCTGCAGTGGATATGGAGAGTGTCTGCTTAATTTCCCAGTGGAAAGGATACTGTGAGGTATCTGAGAACCGAGGATGAAATGCAGCATTCTGTGAGAGGCCACCTGCAACCCCTCCTCCAGTGAAACATTAAATCCGGTGTAATTGGGGTTCAGCAATGCTGCACCCCACTTTGCTGGCACAGGGGAGCTCTGCCCACTCTGGACAATAATGCAACATGTGGAAATCATTCCCAGATGATATTAGGAAGTAAGCTCCTTAACATCCTTAATCAATTGTGGTTAAGTAGAGAGGAAGAAATGAGCCCCTGCTCCCAGTCAGCGGAAGATCTGGATGGAGGACAGCTGCCTGTGGTGGGATTTCTGCTTTTGGCTTTCACTGACTGAAAATGGACGCATGTATGACACAGTAAAGATGGCAATTTACTGAACAAGGGCCAACTGAAAAGGGAAATATTTCTGGATTTGAGATGCTGCTTTCCTAATATCATCAAACTCTCATTTTCTCGAGGTCAGAGGGAACATTTCCAGCTCTCTCTCCTTTTTTTTTTTTTTTTGAGGAAAAACTGTGCTTGCAAAATGAGTTCATAATCTCCAGATCAGCATCACTGAGGGGGAAAGGATCCAGGAGTTATAGCTGGAGGGTACGAACTTTCTTTCACCCCCTTTCCAAGGCATTTCCCAGCAAAAAAGGCAGGTCCTGACCCTGCAGAGATCTGTTTGTAAGGCTGGTGGAGACCTGCATGTGAGCAGAACACAGCTCAAGGCCTTCCTGCAGATTTCAAGAGCAACACTGACCACCAGCAGTGATGGCTGAAGTCCCTCTCTCTGTCCCCTGACTCCTCATATCCCACAGACCAAACAGGAGGGAATGGGGATGTAAATAACTCCTCTGAGTGACTCATTTGGGGTGCCCATCTCAGCTGTTATTTCAAAGGAGCTCAAACCAGTCTGCTCATGAAAGAGGAAGTTCAGAACCCCTCTGGGTGCCACCCAACGTTTTTCACGCTTTCCTTTGACAGAGGAGGAAAAAGAGGGGAATTTGCAGAGCCATTTAATTTTCCCTCTCTCCATCGTCAGCCACCCCATCTTCAACATCTCACAAAGGCAGAGGAGGGAGAGGGGGAGGCAAGCCAGGACCAGCAGTCTCTGATGGGACTGGGACAATACCAGACTCCATGCAAGTAAAGAGCCTCCCAGAACTTCCTGGAACCACTTGATTTCAAAACAGAGGTGATGCTTCCCACACAAACCCTTTCCCACCACTTGCAGACACAGAGGGCCTGGGCAAAGCATTATTTTCCCCTCTGGAAATGAGGCTTTCAGGCTTTTCTAGGACCAGTGGCAAGCACAGGGATGGGCATTTCTCTTCAAAACCCTCCCTGGGATGTCTTGTGAAGCTGTGTTTGGAGTGAGTGCTGTGTATTGGTAACAAGACCTGTCTCCTGTATATACCCTGCAAACTCTGTCTGGACTTTGCTGAGCTCAGGGGTTTCTTTTGTTGCATTTGTGGTGCACAAGGCAAGACCAGAGCCTCAGGTCTATTTTCAGATCTTAAACATGATTAAGCCACAGTGGAGTTAACACAGGTGAACAGATTTACAGCTGAGGAAGGGTTGGTGTCCATCCCGCTGGGGGAATTGCAGGAAACAGCTGCTGGGAATGCCAGGGGTCACTACATTCATCCATGGACTCTGGGATGGAATCCTCAACCTTCCTGGCAGACACATGTATAGCTGGGCCTTAGAAACAGAGAATTTGTGCTTTGCTATCCCCTTAGGTCCCCTCATAACAATTCCCTCAACCTGACCTAAACACAGGCTGTGCCCAAGGATATGGTTCAGCTTCTCACCCCACATCACGCTGCAGCTTCCCAACCTCTGCCAGCACAGCCTGATGTCTCCTAAGAGCAGATTTGTCTAAAAGCAACCTCTCTTTTCTCTGCTTGACCAGCGAGTTTGCAGCTGCACCCATCCCCTGGCCTGACTGACCCGGCAGGGATGGGGGGGCCGGTCCCAAGCAGGAATGATGATGATGATGATGATGATGATGATGATGATGAGGATGATGATGATGATGATGATGATGATGATGATGATGTGTGGGGGTGGTGTGCAGCAACTGCCTTTTGGTTGGGATAAAGAGGCTGGGGAATCATAGCCTGGCTGCCTGTGGAGAGATTAAGGGTGGATTCACATGAATGTACAGAGACAACTGCACTGCACACGTGGGCTGCCACCCCAGCTCCCAGAACACTCGGTACAGAGCTATAAACATTTGTAGGGCTGCATCTTCCCTTCCTAAAGAGGGTATTTTAAATAAAGCTAAACCCATCCTGGAACTGCTGTTTCTGCCCTGTGGTTACACAAAGATGGCCAAGGTCAGTCCTACCACTGATGTTCAGATATCCAATAAAAAGGACCTGGATTTTAGGGTTTGGCTGAGGAGCAGATGCATTTGTGTCTGACAGTGATGACAGCTTGGAAAGACAGTGAAAAACATCTGAGTGAGGACCCCACACCAAAACCATCCACTCTGGAATCTGCTCAGAAATGGAAAAAGGGTCCAATGCATAGGAACACCCCTGAGCATTTTTTAATTTCCTCATCAAGGAGGAGACAAATTCTTACAACAAAAGAAGAATCTCTCTCAGACATGCCTTTTGTTTTCCAGCAGACAACGTGAATTTATCTACCTCGGCAGGGTTTTTAAAGCTGAAACCCTTGTTATCTGTGCAAACTGGAAAGAGAAGCAGAGCAGACCCACCAAATCTTTATTTTGATTAAAACCCTCCAGGTCCTGTCCCTGAAGCCAGGCCAAACTCCTTTTTTTCCTCACATTTAATGAATTTTTGTCATGTATGGTCCTGAAACAAAGCAATCTTTCTCACTTGTACAGTTGGGAAAATGCCCAACTACTCAGTTTACTCTCCTTTGTAAAACTTTTCTCTTTTTTCCTGCATTTTTGGTGTCCAGTGTATTAAGAGCAACTTGTCAATTTTGCTTCCTTATTTTCCTAGAAAGCTTCTGGTTATTTTCCTGCATCACTTTGATTCTGTAAGACCTGGGCCACACAAGCTCAAAAGAAATGTTTTCAAAGAATTTATCCTTATTGTACTTATTTATAATTTTTAATATTGTATTTTCAGGTTTTGTCTCCTAACAAGCACAGACCAAACTAGAAGTGGCAGTGCCCTGTTTATCAAACACTGAACACAGAATTCTTTCAAGAGATTTTCAATGTAATAAGGGAAATAAAAATATCCTGAACTGAGATGTAGCTACAATATGTCCTTGCATTTTGCCTTTTGTTCATTAGCACAGCAATTTCTGTATTTCTGCATTATTTTGGCACTGGTTCACAGATTTCTTGCTATGGCCTTTTGGGTGTTTTTTGGTGCTTTTTTTAATGACACAGGTGGAGTGTTCCTTAAATACTTCACCATCTTGTACCAGGATGTTTTTTAATGCACTGACTTCCTGCCAGTGCCAGCATCTGCACCTATTTTTTTACTTTCTTTCTCTTAAAAAGAAAGAAAAAATCCCAGGGAGGGGTACAGACTTATGAACAACGCTCCTTCTGCAGGCACAGTTTCATGCTGTGATGAACCTCATTCAGCAGCAGAGGTATTTAAGGACTTTGTTTAATCCAGAAATCTGCTCAGGGTATTTGGAACCTGGATTACAGAAATGTTGGGCTGGAAAAGGGCATTTCAGTCACCCCTCTGCCACCCAGCAGACTGTGTCTACATCATCCTTGAGGTATCTGTCTGGCCATCTGTCAGCAGTGAAGCTTCTTGCGTGCTTGGTGTTACCACACACTCCTCAAAGAAGTGGGCAAATTTACCACAGGAGCCTCAGATCATAACTGGAGTCCCTGCTGGTCATGCACCCCTCATTTCCATGTGACAAAATGGACTTTGGAGATGTAGGCCAGGCTGGATGGGGCTTGGAGCAACCTGGGATAGTGGGAGATGTCCCTGTCCATGGCAGGAGGTTGGAATGAGATGATCTTTAAGGTCCCTTCCAACCCAAACCATTCTGTGATTTTATGTATTTTAGGAAACTAATTTTGATTTAGGATTATCCCGTGTTTCTCCAGATCTTGCACCATTATTTAAAGAGGATCAGTGTTTTCTCCTCACTCCTCTGCACTGGATGTTTCCTCTCAGGCTCAGCAGAAAGGAACTGCAAAAAGATGTCTGAGCATCCAGATAATTCATTTTAGGCACCCCAACAGCACGAGCCCAGCTCTGGTCCAGAGCCCTCAGCTGCCTCCTCCTTGCCTGAAACCCTCCCAGGAAGTCTGCAGGAATCTCTGCCCCTATGAGCACCTGGCCCAGCTCACATTTTACAATGAACAGCACCAGGGATATCTCAGGTAATTCAGCTTTTCCCACACCTTCGCAGCTTCCTGTTTATTCTGCTAAATATAATTACATAAACATATATTAAAATTAGAAATATTTATTTTGCACAGCAGATGCTGGCAGACCTACAGTTTCTGCCCTTGTTCTCTGCTGCATCAATTTTTGCTGCCATGGCTTCACCACAATCACCCCAAATTTGTTGTTGTTGTTGTTTCCATCAATCTCAGGTGCCACATCTGTGCCATCTCTTGTCAACACCATCCCAACTCCAACTTCCATGTCTTTCCCACTCCCAATGCCTCTGGACTCCAGCCACCTCTTGTAAGAAACTCTGAGACATCATTTCCTCTTTTTCAGTCATATTCAATTTAAAACTGCTCTTCTATTTCAATAAAGAAGCTCTGGCTCCAGTTAGGCTGAAAGTCCTCTTCCCATTTATAGTCTCGTGTCCTATTCTCAGTGTCAGAGCTCCAGATCAGTTCCTGGGAGACTTCCCACCTCTCCATATCTTTCCTCTCCACTCACCATTGAATTCACATCACCTTTATCATTTATCCACCAGTTTCTCTCTGTGCTTCTGCCCTTAGTTATCTCCCTGACTGGGAGGGATGTAGGACACAGTGGGAGGAAGAATGAAATACAAAACACAGAGAAAATTAATTTTTAGACCAAAGTGCTGTGAATCAGGGTTTTGGGATGGTTTTTTGTTGTTGTTTTAGTTTCTAATTTAGTTTCTGGGCTTTTTTTTTGTTTTTATATCACCATATGGCTGCTTAAGCAAACCTTCATGAGTTCATCTTCACACTGTGAGAAAAGCTAAATCACACAGACAATATCTGCTTCACCTCAGCATCACTGTCCCAGCTCAGCTAAGAAGTGCAGAGCACAGGGAATGTGCTGCCCCTCCTCCTGGACACACCACGGGCTGGAGAAAGGCTCAGTCACTCCCTCAGATGTCCAGGTACACTCACAAAATCCCAAACCGGGACACACTGAAGGCCCCTTCCCTCTCCTCTCCACCCAATCAAACCAATTCCTGACACCCAGCTTTAGAAATTCACTCTCCTACCCCCTCCATACACATTTGCATGTGGACTATTCACCCCAGGCCCTCTTCACAACCAGCAGAAAGAAAGAGACCTGCTGGGTTTTCAATTTCCATTATCCCCATGTCGCTGACTAAAATGGGTCAAATGCCTGGTGACCTCGAATGCCTCTTCCTCCCCAGGGCTGAGGGAAGCCAGGCAGCTGGTTCAGGTGGAGGTGTCTGTCTGGCATCCCAGCTTCTGAGACAGGAGGGGATGCCTCCCCCATGGGGGGGGTCTCACCTGCCAGAAGCTGAGTTAATTCAGAGATCAGCTTATGGGTGTTTTTTCTGCATTAAAACCCCCCTGAGCTAACACAGGTATTGCAGATAGAGACAAATAAGCTGAGGACAGGAGGGCTTACAGCTCTGCCTGAGCACAACAGACTGAATCAAAATGCACTGAAACCTCTATTTACTTTCCTTGGGGTTTGAATCTGGTCTATAAATAAGGCAGAAAGACAATGCTAATGACTAGGAACTGGAAAAACTGTCAGAGTCCATATAATTGAATTTTCTAATGAAGAGATTTGGTAAAAGCACCATCCTTTCCAATTTCACCACAAAATACATTGCAGAGAATCACCTTGCTTTCATGCAGGGGGGACCGGGAGAAAAAGAGCTGTTTTCGGGAGTTCTTTATTTACTTAAACAATGTTTTAATTGTTTTAATAACGATGTCTGTAGTTGTCCTGACACCCTCCCCTGGCACGAGGGGGAGGAGGGACAGGGGAGCTGAAAACGGAAGCTGGAGGATGCACATTCTTTACTATTTCACCCGTGTTGTAAATCAAAACATAAATAGCAAGTGTTACTGTAAGGGTGGGCGGGGAAAACCTGGGTAAATTCAGCCCTCAACACGTGCACAGTCCTTCAAGATGAGCAACAGTGACTCCCACAACTGCACTTGTCTCTCTGTTTTCCATGGATGAGTAGGGCATGGCCTTGTCCAAATCCCATTCACAAGTCAGAGCAGATCTCCAAAAGCCTCAGCTGCTCTTTCTGTTCTTGACGTATCAGCCCCAAAATGCCTCCCCTCTCGCTCAGGTTCCCCTCCCACCTCAGCTTTCCCTGACTTTTGCTGCTGATTTAGGTGAGAAAGAGGAGCAGCCTCACCAGCACACAGAAACTCCACAGCAAAATGAAACGACCACATCAAAAACCTCCTCGGGAGAAAACATTCGGATCCAAGCGAAGAATTAATCATGTGTTAGTTTAGTTTTGAAATAAAATCAAGTTAAGATTCTGCTCCCAATACATTTGCAGAAGGCTGAAGTCAGGTTCCTGGGGATTTACAGCACCAGGTGATCCCAAAGCTTGGCTCCTTTGGGAATGTGACAGCCAGCCTGCTGCTGGGTGTGGTGTCCCTGAGCATCCCTGGGGATTGTTATCTGCTATTACAAAATCAAGGGATAGTAACAAGACCAAGCTGAATTAGGACTTCACTTGTACCAGGGCAAAGCTGCAACAATCCTGCATGGTTCAGGAAAGTCATTCCAGCTTTATGTGAGTGTGTGTGATCTCCTTCCCCATCCCTGGAAGTGTTCAAGGCCAGGATCTGAGCAACCTGGTCTGGTGGAAGGTGTCCCTGACCATGGCAGGGGGTTGGAACAACATTTAAGGTGCCTTCCTACCCAAACAACTCAATGATTCAATGATTCAATGACAATCCTGCTGCCACTAGCAATTCTCTCTCTTTTACTTGTTAGTTCTGGGTTTTGGTTTTGTTTTTTTTTTTTTGGTTTGCTTCTCAAAAAAAAAAATTAAGGCCACATATCTGGGTGGTTATACAAATTACAGGTTAAATCTGGCCGCCCAAACAGAGGCATTTAGCCCAAATGAGGCAACTGCTGTTGTGTGTCTGATCCCAAGGAAAGAACTGGGCACAAAGTGATGAGTTACTGCATCAATGAGGACAGACAGAGATAAAATATTCCCCTACTAAACCCAAGAAAAACCTTGCTGTCAGTCCAAATCTAGGAGTACATTTGTCAGAAGGGTTCTTTACTCACAAAACCCCCCAGAATAACTTCACAAAACAACTCAGCCAAAGCCCTACAACCAGTCTGCTTTGAGAATTCTCTTTCACGCTCTATCCCTGCATCCCCTGAGATGAGCTGCACTAAACCCACACTCTGAGCAAATAGGTGCATTTACAGTGGTGTGACAGCCCTTCTGCTTATTGGGATGGACTGGGTTCATTTGCTTTCCCAGAAACAGGAGGTGCAATGACATTTGAGGCAGGAATTGCACTTCCTGGCCTGGGTGGGGGGCTGCTCTGCAATAAAATATCCCAGTGTGATGACAGGAGAGGAATCTGTGCTTGCCTTAGAGATATTCTTTGGGGTTTAATCTGTCTGCTGTACTCTTCCTGGATCTTCCAAATGCCTCATACTTCTTGGAATCATAGAATGCTTTGGGTTAGAAAGGATCTTAAAGATCATCTGCCATGGGCAGGGACACTTTCCACTAGACCAAGTTGCTCCTGGACATTGCACTGATCCCCCACTGCTTCATCAGCCATAACTTCACCATCAGAGCCCTTCAGTAATGTGCCAGACCTAAACACAGCTGAATCTATACCTTAAACCTTCACCCTTGTGCAGGAGGGAGGCCTGTAAGAGCTGTCCCCAGCCCCACACACCCTTCTCACCATAGACCTACCTTGTACCCACCTTGTTGTTACCAGGACCTCTTTCCCAGGTGTTTTTCTCCTCAGGAGTTTTCCTGCCTCAGATTGCAGCCCTGATGAGCCTGAGGTCTAACCCACCTCCTCAGCTCAGGGACCACTTCTGCAGGCACACTCACACCCTCTCCACGTTACTATCAGTGTCCGGAATGACCTTTTCAAACCAGTTTCAAACATCATTTTCTTGCCTTTCTAAATGATAAAACCCATGGGCAGCAGGTGGTGAGAAGTGCTTTTTGTTGCCATGGAAAATTCTGGCAAATATATCTGATAAAGAATCACTTTTTCAACTAAAAAATATGCATGTTTTCTGAAGAAAAGTGATGGGTTTTGCTGTAGGGTCTGAAATGTTTTGATAAAGCCGACCAATCATAACGACTCATCGATGAGGTTCCCACACATCCTCATCCTTTCTGCCAACCAGATTTATCCACAGATCTACATCTTCCATGAACACTACTGTCATGGACACTGGGGATGGAGCCAACACCTTTCTGCATCACATGAAGATTTTGTACCTTGAAAGCCCCAGGAAATAACTGAATGGAAATGCACTAAATTAACTAAATTCCTACAAGACACAGTAACGGCGTTCAGAATCAAAATATTTTTGCTGTGGGCCAAAATATTTCCATGAAAGAACTTAAAAACCCTGACCATCTTCTGTGTTTTGGAAAGGAAAACACCTTCATTTCTCTTGTCCTCTAAAGCCATCTGAGTCTGTAACCCTGATGCTTCCAGCTCAGATCCTGCTGTTTTAACACCTTACCAGGAAACAGGTCAGTGTGCCCAGGAAGAGCTGGAATCTTGCTACACACAAGGCTGCAACATTTCCTCCTTTCCATCTCCTTCTTTCACCTTTTCTACTTCCATAACTGCCATGGCGTCGCTACGTTTGCTTTCACTTAATAATAAACATTTTATATAAAAATGTATATAGGGTAAACTTATTTTTATGGATTCATGTGCTGTCCCATCCCCAGCTCCTGTCATGGCAGTTGTAATTATGGAGACAGCTCTCCCACTGACAAGTTTGCTGATAATTACGGCCTGATAAGTACAAAAGTTTTTTAATGTCATTTTTGGATTCCTTTACGTATCATGGAAGATGTTCCAACTTTCTCCTCTACACGTCACATCAAATACTTTCCTCTAACTGTCCATGGTGAGGCAACCCTGGATGAAAATTGATTTTCATCCGGGTGAAAATCAGGGCTGCGGGTGCCCTATCTATGTCAGGAGGTGATATTTTGGTAACTGAATGCAGATTTCTCATTAAAAAAACCCTGGGAATGTTCAAGGCCAGGTTGGACAGGGCTTGGAGCAACCTGGGATAGTGGGAAGTGTCCCTGCCCATGGTAGTGGGGTGGAACTGGATGATCTTTAAGGTCCCTTCCAACCCAAACTATTCTGTGATTCTAGCAGAATCAGGTTGAATATGATACATGGATGGCCCCAAGACTCATAACCTCCCTGTCCTCACTTGTTTATCAATCAGAATTTTTTTGTCTTTCAGGGTTGGTATTTCCTGTGCACTTGCTCTGACTATTTTGTGTTTCCTGCAGATAAGTGGGACGATAGGGAAAAGAGGATCCACTGCTTCACAATGAATGCCATGCAAATTAAGTGCCATAACAATTGAGGCAGTCGATTACTGAGAAGCAATCCAGCCCAAAATGGGTCAAATGTGAGGTGGAAAAGACCATTTAAAAAAGGAACAGAACAGAAAGATGTCATGTTGAGCTTATCCCCTGTACATCTCACGGGTCTTTATGGCTCAGATAAATACCAAGAAATTCACTGGACAGATAAGTCAGCCCTACATCCTCACGACACGTGGCACCGTGGTGACAGAGATGGGGCACAGTTTTGTGAAAGCTGCACCGTTTTCTTTTCATCTCACCCTGGGTACAACTTCTAAAACCATATACTTACTCCACTCAGCATTTCTGCCCAAAAGGAGCAAACACAGCATGTGTTCTCACCCATAGGTGGGAATAAAAATATCCCCAAAAGGGATGGCACCACTCTGCCCCAGCAAACTGCTCCGAAGCAATGGTGTTACTAAAAGGCACGATACAAACCAGAGGAATTATCCATTGCTAAGACAGCTGGGTGTGATTTGAAAAGTAATTTGTGTCCCTTCCACTCTCACCATCACAGTTAATAAATGTTATCTCTGCTGCTGGATGTGATCTGGCTGGCAGTGAGAGATGAAAAATCTCCAACAGGCCAGATAAATAACAATATTAACACAAAGCAGCAACGATGCAGGTAAATCACAAAATTGACACAAACAAGCCACGATACAATAAAAACACTTTGCAGTTGGCTACAGAGAAGGCTTTGCAGTTTGGGCTGCCTTTGCCAATGTTTTCCTCCCAACCAGGAGCTGGATGCAAGGCGTGGAGGCAAACACAGAACAACAGCACGGGCTGGAAACAAACTCTCAGTGAGTGTTTGCAGGCTGCTTCCGATGTCGATCACCAACGGGATCCGGGGAACATTTCTGTCTGAGAACAAGCACGTGAGCAACCCTGTGAGGGAATTGTGCAAAGCTACAGGTACCTGTGACTGCAGGCTCAAGGCTCTGATTAACCCTTTACATCATTTCACACATAAAAGTCTCGGATGTTCGTACTCCTGTATTGACTTTCTCTATTTTAAGAGTATTTTACTGACTTTTCTACTTTAAGAGTCACTTTCTTGAAGCTCAGGCAAAGAACAACACTCTGTTTACAGAAATCCTGGCTTCAGCAAAATGGGAAGCAACAGCAGAACTTGCAGCCAAGTGTTTTAACTTGGATCCACAAACATATGCATTAAAAAAGCCAAGAGCAGAACAGCCCTCCTGGCAAAGCCCTGGAAGGTGCTTCATACTTCACCTCCCACCCAGGCTGCTGCTGAGCTCTTTGCCACTAAACTCAGATAATATGAAAAGAAACAAAAAAAAGTTGCCATCAGAAGTTATGTTTACCATATCGCTTCCTTCAGAAAAAAGTAGGAGATATACAGAGACTAACCTGGAAAAGATCCCAAGGAAGAAAAATAAAAACTTGGCATTTTGGGAAAGCTAAGCTGCTTCTCTTGTTCCCTCCATCCCATCCCTCCTTCCTTGTCTCTCCCTCTTTCCTATGAGCTCTCCACCTCTGATGGGATACTGAACCTCATGCTGCTTCTGTGAGAAGCTCTGAGAGTCAACCAAGTGAGTTTCTTTGAAAGGAAACACACTTGAGGCAGAAAAAAAAAGCTTATTTAGCTCCACCCTGGCAGTGTAACAACCCTCACAGCTCTGCTAGGGGTGCAAAAAAAAAAAAAAAAAAAAAGAAAAGGTTTCCCCAGGGTGGCAGCCTGAGTACAAAACCAGCCTGGGCACAGGGGGCTGCTGAGCTGCAGGGTGGAAGTTCAGGAGTGAGATCTGAATCTTCAATAGGGATTTAAAAAACAAATCCCAAAATACATGTAAAAGTGAGGAGAAAGTCTAACTAAACTCTGCATTGCCTGAGCCAGTGCAACTGTGGCATCATCTCAAGGCCAGGGAGCCTTTCCAGGCCAAAACCTTTGCACAGGCTGAGCATCACTTGCTTAATTCACCACGTGTCCTCGCAGGGGTTGGGTAAAGAGTCATGTGAGGAAAAAGAGGGGTCCAGCAGGGCTCAGGGAGCCTTGGCAAGTAAAGGCTGGCAGACACCAAAGTCTCCTGTCCAGCCAGACAGCAAAGAAGAGAAAGAAGCAACAACACTGAGATTCAGATTCAACTCTGATGCCAGGAGTTCAGGCAATGGCAGCTCCATGGTGAACTCCAGGGAAGCAGCATCTTAGGAGGCCATCTGATACTTCCAGCTGAATGCAGCCCTGCTCCACCACGACCGGATGGGACAAGAACCTCCTTGGAGCAGGTGCTCCTTGCTGGGTCCTCAACTCTGCTCCTGAAGCACGTTCCCCAGAAACTCACAATGCCTGGTGGCCTCAACACGGATGTGAAGTCCTTTCTTCAGTTAAAAAGAAGGATAAAAAAGAAATACAAAAAACATGCCTGCAGGGCCTCAAGGACTTGGCTGTTCAAAAATACAAAAGTTCAAACATTGCCCTTTTCACTGCAAATAGTTCTGCTGCTCCCCCTGCCTTTTTTTTTTTTT
>VWZW01002943.1:2174045-2228194 GCA_013397115.1 Edolisoma coerulescens | reverse complement strand
AAAACAAGAGGCCATGTTCAGGTCCCTTCTGTGGCTCCAAAGGCTCCAGTGAAGAATTTCAAATAATGTTTCCCTGAAAGGTCAATGTACAGAACAGGACGCCTGCCAGACCTGTGAAAGATGTTTTATCTGAGATCACCCAAATGAGGTGTTTAGAAATCTTAGGGCCTGTAAGTGTCCACTTTGAGCAGGCTGGGATGATTCTTTGAATGTTATTGTGATTCTTTTCCCCTTGATGCTGATCTCTAAAATTTAATGTATGCATTAAAATAAAGAAAAGGGAGGCAAGGCAAAGGGAAAGGCTGCTGGGATTTTGGAAATAGGGGGAAATGAATTGCTTTCCAAGAGTGGCTCTTTCCTATTTTCTGGAACAATTAGAGCTGACTGTAATACCTATTCCTGTCACTGGTAGGAGAGAAAAAGACATTTCATGAGGCAGATGATTTTGCATTTTAATTGCTCACACTCCATTAACTTACACATCCATCCTTCCTGTCTGCCTCAGAGTCCATTGTACCAGGCTGCTGATACCACAGGCATACAGAACAGGTTCTTTCACCCCAAGTGAAGGTGAGCTGAAGATAATTAAAACCCAGTGTATTCCCATCCCAAGCTTAAGTTTTCAGCTCTACTGTTTGCTGATGCTGTTGCTAAAATTTGCACAGGAACCTGATGCTTAGAGGACCATATCCACCTGCACTTAGGCTGAGTGCAAGCTGGGATGCAGCCCCGTGGTCTCTCCCTCATTCCCTGACCCCATTGCTTCACCCACACAGATGAGATCCCATCCCTGGAAATATCGAAGAGCAGGTTGGATGGGGCTCTGGTCTAGTGGAAGGCGTCCCTGCTCACGGCAGGGGGTAGGAATTAGATGATTTTTAAGGTCCTTTCCAACCCAAACCATTCCATGGTTCCGTGATTTCTTCAGAAAAGAAACCCAAAAAAGAATAAATACACAAAAAAGAAGATAAATACATAAAAAGTAAGGTGAATTACACTACTTGTTATGGGATCACAGAACCACAGGATGGTTTGGATTGGAAAGGATCTTTAAAGGCCCTCAAGTCCACACCCCCTGCAATGAGCAGGGACATCTTCAAATCCATCCTGTCCACCAGGGACACAGAGAACAGATTTTCCACTTCTTTCCACTTCTTTATTTTTTTTTCCTACGGCAGATTTTTATCATATTTAAAAGCTCTGGTCTGGGAGGCAGCTGCTATATTAATTACCCAGACTCAGGATAATTACCCAGCTGACACAGAGCTTCCACTGAAACACACACACCGAGTGCTGTGCATTGTTATTGTCATTTAACTTGACTCGTACAACTAATCAGGCGTCGCCTTCTACAACAGACGAGGCCACTCCTGTGGGTGGAGGTATCTGGAAACCAAAAGCCCTTAAAGCTGCATCTTTCTGGTGGAAAATATCACCACAAGCCATGGTGTTTTCTTTCCTGTATTTGAAAACCACCCACATTTTCAGTAAGAAAAAAATAATATCCAAAACTGATTGAGCATTTCGCCTGGGCAGTGGGCCTTTCTGAAGGGTTTGGTTCTCAAAATATTTGGTCTCTGTTGTTTGTTTTTTAAAGGTAGTTGTTTGTAATTTTTCGTTAATTTAGAGGAGGAGGTGGGGGAAGTAACAAGGGAACACATTTAAAAACTGCTGTGAAAGCAGATATAATATTCCTCTTGGTGCTTTGAATTCATTGAAATGAATTAATTAATGCATTTGAAAAATAAAGAAGAAAGTGTATCAGGTTATTTTCAGGTTTTTGGTATTTTTGGTTTTTTTATTTTCTCCCTCAAAAGTTTCTGTTTCTGCCCCAAGTGTGCACTGCATGCTACCATGATTTTACATTTATTTGACATTTCAGTCTCTTCTAGCAGCCTAAAAAGGGGCTTAGAAAGGAGCAGAGAGGTCACTTCATCCCTTTTACCACACAGTGGGTCCAGCACTTCCCAAACCCCCCGTGTCCATGAGATGTCTGTCCAGCTGGAGGTTGCACACTTCCAGCTCAGGAGTTCCCTGGCCTCCCCAGAAGAGGACAGGAAATGCGGTGAGGAAATCAAACCTCTTGCAAAACGCTGTGTGACGATGCCCATCTCCCAGGCTTCACCAGAAAACATTGAGGAAATCTTCCTACAGGGGTCCAGCCTGACTTTACTTCCTTGGAACTCCTTGAGATACCTCCTGGAGATACGTGTTGTCCCTTTCAAGATATAGAGAGAAATAAATCAGCTGTGGTGCTGGTCCTATCGTTGGTGGCATTAAAATATCCTTCAGCAGTTGTTAGTCTCATGCCAAGGATCAAGTGAGCATATGGTGCTAAATGTGTTCCCAGCCCATAAAGTTTGCTCAGCTGTGATTTTATAAAGTTTCAAAGCTTTTTCTCTGTCATTTTGGGCTCAATACTATGGTTTGTCAGTAAATCAATTTAAGCAGGTGTATAAAACGCTCTTTAGGGCACAGGTTGAGGGGGGCAAAGCCTCTGCCTGCCTTCACCTGCTGGTTGCCACACTCTGCCTCACTCCTGCCTGTCTCCTGCCTCCCCACTCCAGGCTGTGGCTTCTTCACTTTGCTGACTCAACCCATCACCTCATCGTGCTCTCAGCCAGAGCAGCACAACAGCCTGGATGTAAGAAACACAAGCAAAGCAAAACTGAAAAAGGAAAAAAAACAAAACAAAAACAAAAGAAAACAAAAGAAAGGGGTTGCCCTTTGCCTGTAAGAGGCATCATTTTCACAGGAAATGGCCACGTGAAGAAGGGCTGAGTGATCAGAGTGGTGGGGGGAAAAGGGTGGAGGGGTGGGAGTGGGTGAAAACCTCCCCATTTCCAAAAAGTTCATGGTGTGTGAGCACACACTCCTGCTGACACTGCATGAGAGGTGAGCTGCTTTGAAACTGCTGGAAAAATGCAAAGTCACTTTGTGATTGAAAGCTCCTCTCCTGTCCTGGAAACAGTGTCCCACTGCTGTGTGAAAGCAATATCCCCCCGCTGACTTCTGTACTGAAACACCATCCCTGATGGTTCTCCCTGAAATGGGGATCATGGAAAGCCAGCTGCAGGCTTGGACTGGACATTACTCTTGACCATGCTTGGAGACAAAGTGCCTGGTCTGAGGGCTGCAGGACCATTCCTGTCTCTTTTGATAACATTAACTAATTACACAGGGAAATCTGAAGCAAAATCAACAGACAAAAATCAGCTTAGAAATCACAGAGTGACAGAATGGCTGAGGTTGGAAGGGACCTCTGGAAGTCACCTTGTCCAACCTCTTTGCTCAAGCAGGACCACACAGACCTGACTGCCCAGGACCATGTCCAGGCACCTTCTGAATGTCTCCAAGGATGGAGAGTCCATCTGAATGACACTGGGTTCTTTTTTTTCCTGTATTTATACATCCCCTGTCTTGCTGGTTAAAAAACCTTTTAGTTTCATTTGGAACCAGTAGAAGGCATTGCCCAGGGAGGTCACAGAGGTTAAAAGATCAGCAAGGTTTCCAGTATGCTCACATTTATCTTTGTTATCCTTTTTACCCCTCTAGAGGGTACTCTAAAGGCAAGATGACTGTGAGGCTGATTTATTTATTTTTTTATTATTATTATTTTGATTTTTTTTTTATTTGCAGTTTTAGATTTGGGTGTCTGACTTTTGATCCTTTCTGCTGACAACTCCCACCATGGTATCCTCCCAGGGCTGAGGTCTGTACCAAGATTAAGGCTGCAGCACAACTGAAATCTGAAAGGGGCATCATGGCTGGAAGATGCTGCTGATGCTTGCAGAGGTGGGACAGAGGTTCTTGGAGACAAAGTCACCTCCTTCAAACTAAAAGCTGGTTCTTGAATTTGGTGTAGTGCACTCACAGCAGATTTGAAAACTCCTCCCGGGAATCCAAAAATGTTTTTCATTTTACAATTTCAGCAGACACACGGTTAAAATAGTTTGCCAGAAGGAGCAATAAGACACCAAATTTGGATCTTAAATGCCTGCCATCTCACATAATGGTGAGGAGGTGAGAGGTTTTGCCTGATAACTTTGATTCTGGGGTATACACTGCAGTAAATCAAAGCAGTTTATCACTCATAATTCAAAAGTGCTGCGTGTCCAATACAGAAACCCCTCGTGCTGGGCCCTAAAAGCGACCAACTTCTAACAGCAAATAGTCTGGATGGGGAAAGCCAGACAGAAGAAGTTGTTTGAGGCAGGACCAAAGGTTTTCACATCCACTATATTAACATCTCCTAGTTTTTAATGCATTTATCCTGGCTGTGCCCTGAAGAGGATCAACCTTCCCTCTTTCATAGGCAAGGGATGAAAGCCCAGGGACACAGAAGGGCAATGCCTGGCTCTTGTGTGATCAGTCGCACATCTCCACGTTATGAGTCTCAGAACATCTTATTTCCAGGTGTCTTTTGCACTTGGACATGTCTGTAAGGCCTGTGGTGAGAACTGACAGCTCAGGCCTGACAGGAAAAAGGTGAAGACTTGTCCCACTGGGGAGTCTTTCCTGAGGTGTGGCATAAGTTAATGATAGAATCCTAGAATAGTTTGAGTTGGAAAGGACCTTAAAGATCATTCCAACCCCTCTGCCATGGTCAGGGACACCTCCCACTGTCCCAGGGTGCTCCAAGCCCCATCCAACCTGGCCTTGAACGCTTTCAGGGATGGGGCAGCCACAGCTTCTCTGGGCACCCTGTGCCAGGGCTTCACCACCCTCTGCATAAGGAATGAGATAAACTGCTGCAGGTGGTGAAGATTTAAGCAAAGGAAGAGCTGATTTAGCAAGGGAAAAGCTTGAGGAGATGTAGTAGGGGCTGGTAGATGTGCACATAGCACTGGTGAAGATGTAAGCACCTCCACCAAAATGATTTCAGGTGCTCATTAGAGGTTTTCATGCTCTCAGTAGTGCTTTTTCCAAGAAAGGCTTTGAGAGAAGTCATCAGTAGTTTAGGAAATGTGTCTGTGAAACTGAGACAGAGTTTGGAAGGTGCTAACACTGTCTCAGCCCATTCTGCCTCCCTCCAAACCAACACAGGGTGCTGAGCAGCCCCGTGCTCCACTCCTGTCCTGCTACCCCTCTGTGTGCTGAGGCCATGCTGCCCTTCTTGGTGCTGCAAAATGAGCACTGCTCTGCCCCCTGTGTTTGCTCTGCCAGTGCCACCCCTCAGCTGAGACCAGCCACCCAAACCCCAGCCCCTTCTGTGAGTTTTACCTCTCCTCTGTAACCTCCCATGGGCAGGTGAGAGCCAAGGATGATCTGCGAGGGTGCTTGTTTTATTTCCCTGAATTCTCTCTGTGTTTCTCACATGAGCTCAGTTATTAATTCTTGTGAAGTGCCCTGTTCACAAGAAACAAGGGCACTCCCAGACAGTGTTGTTTCCCAGTGAAATTTTGCTAATAACGAGTTATTCAGCGGGGTGCTGCGGTGTGCACGCTCCTTTGAGTTTCCCAGAAATCGTCCTTCTCTGCTGCAGAGTTAACGTAAGTCAGGGTGAGCAGAGGCTGCTGACGGTAACATTTCAGACCTGACCTCTGTGTGGTGAATGTTTTGGGTGAGGAGTGGGTTTGCTGGCTTGCTTTCTCTTAGTGGTTAAGGTGAAAGGTCAGAAGGTTTTCTCGGTGCTATGAAAATGTCTGATGTGAGTGCATTTACCATCAGGGCTGGCTGGTGGAAACACGTCCTCATCATTGTCACACATCTTAATTGATTCTGTGACTGCGCATTAATTGATTCTGTGGTTCTGTGTTGAGAGGGTGGTGATTGGTCATAGGTTGGACTTGATGATCTCAGAGGTCTTTTACAACCTAATTGATTCTGTGATCCTGTGATCCTTTCTATTATGGCCATAAAATTCTCCAAATGATGACTCTCCACAGTTCCTTCAGTTCCCTGGAAGACACTGGGTGTCTTTTTCCTTCAGTGACCTCAGCTCTGGGACACGCCTGTGCAATAGCAAAAGTGATGCCTCAGGGTTCAGGCTGCAGGAGGGAGGGCACATCCAGGCTGTGGCTGTTGAAAGGCCTGGCAGTGTAAGTCAGGGGCACAACTCCTCCAGCATGGAGGTGACAGCCCTCTCTTTAGACAGCTGGAGAGACAGTGCCACCTCTGCTGCAAGGAACCTGGAGAAAATGGTGTGAATGAGAGCTGGAGAGGGACTCTTTACAAGGGCTTGTAGTGATAGAACAAGGGACAATGGCTTTAAATGGAAAGAGGGGAGATTTAGATCAGATATTAGGAAGAAATTCTTTACTGTGAGGGTGAGGAGGCCCTGGAACAGGGTGCCCAGAGAAGCTATGGCCGCCCCATCCCTGGAAGTGTTCGAGGCCAGGCTGGATGGGGCTTGGAGCACCCTGGGATAGTGGAAGGTGTCCCTGCCCATGGCAGAGGGTTGGAATAGAAGGGGGGTTAAGGGTCCTTCCAACCCAAATCATTCTATGTGTGGGGATACTTGGGCTGGTTAGACAGGAGCAGCCACCTTCTCCACAGCCCCACAGTCCTCAGCAGGAACAACAAAAGCAAAATTACATCAATTCTGTTCAAGTGGGAAGAAAACAGCTGTGCAACTCCAGCCTGGAATAGAGTGATAGTTATTGATCTTCTCCACCTCTTGCTCCACATCTTCTAGATTATCTCCTCAAAAGCAGACTCTCACCTTCTGAAATGTCCCCTACATCATCTCTAGCAGCACATGGTTGTGCCCACCTCTGCATTCTTTCTCATTTTCCCTTGTGTCCATCAGTCTCCTCAGCTGAGGGACTGGAGCTGACTCAGACACCCTGCTGAGGCACTGGATTAAAGGTTCAAGCACGGAAGAGTCAGTCCATCCATTTCCACAATTCTTTCACATTAGAGAGGGAAAAATGGTTGTACAGGAATAATGGCCTGGAACAGCTTCCCTGGCTCCGTTATGTCACTGGCATGGCACAGCACGTCCCCCTGGCTTCTGATATCTGGGCAAATGCACTGAGAACATTTGCAAAATTAATAGTGAGAGTGGTGGGGAATACAAATAAACACAGGCATAAAACTCCCATGGGCAGATGGGACACAAGACTGTTCTGTTCCTGCAATTCTCTTCTATCATCTGGGCGTCTCTTTTTATATCTCTAACCTGTTGTCACCCCCTGCTTGCCCTGCTGCTGCAGGTGACGAGGCCCTCTCCTTGGTTTTAGATGCAGACATCAGTGGTCATACCCTGGGGTGTCTGGGGGTGTGTATTTGTAGGATCTTCTGGTATCCTATGTAGATTATGCCCCTGCTACATCTCTGCATCTGAACATTTCTGCAGAGTGCATATGGACATGGCTTGGCAGTGTTAGGTTTACAGTTGGACTCCATGATCTAAAAAGTGTTTCTCCAACCTAAGTGACTCTATGCATGAATATGGATTTGCATGCATAAATATCTTGGGGTTTGTTATTTGTATGTCTCTAGATTAATGCACCATGGTTTCAATAGTCAGTTTTCTGTCTCTTAAAAAGCATGTTTTTACTCTTAAATTAGGTTCTTAACCTTAACTCCTAAATTAAGCTCCTACTCTTAAATTAAGCTCTTAATTTACTCTCTCAGCAAACCTCAAATACAAACCATGTAGCTTTTGGTTCCAGCACATTCTTTCTGTCCCCAGACTCAGATAGAACAACCCCTTTTACTGACAATGAACTAAACTCATACAAGTATTCCTCTTGATCCAGACTTCTAAAATGATTGGAGATGTTCCTGCTGTGGCTTAAATGAGCAGAAACCTCCTCAAGTCAATTAACTTTTACTGATTTAGAAAGAGCTGCCTCTTTGACTTCACCTTCTCAACAAGCTGGATCTGAATTAGACTGGTAGTTCTTCATGGAAGTGAAGTTCTACATGAATTTCAGAAGGCAAAGACATGATTCCTAAAGGAAATATATATTGCCTTAGCATCGCAGTTGTTATTTAGCATTCCTATTTCACCAGCACCGTGGTGAAAAGCTCTCATGCTAGGATGTGTACAGACCTGTAGAAGTGAAAATTGCTGCCCCAAAGAGCTCAAAGATCCAAATCAAAAAGAACTGGGGGAAGAAAGGCACACCACTGGAATGGAGTTACAAAAATAGCTGCAGAGTCTTCATAGCCAGTGCTAAGTGTAGTGACATTCCAAGAAGTCAGGGGCCCGTGCACCTCATGACCTTCCAATTGCCATACGGAGCTGATTCCCCATTACTGAACGTGCAATGGCCTAAGAAATAACATGAATGAGGAGTTTGTGCAGTGACATTTTTAAACATTCACTGACTTTTAGGGAAAGCCCACAATGAATATTAAACAAGCCCTTGCCTTTCCTAGGGTTGGTGGGTAAGACCTGACTTTCTCAGTTATGTGCGGTGACCTTTCAAAATCGTTTTTGTCGCTGCACTATTCCCCTGTTCCCCTGGTTCTGCTGCCTTTTACACTGGGGCTTCAAGGGAATTAAGTCTCTTCTATTGCTAATAAATGGAACCCTGCATTCCCTCACCTGGAAAAGGACTTCTGACAAATGCTACCATGCACAGAAGAGTGCTCAGAAATTATAAGAGCATTTGAGTGCAAAGCAGAGGACCAATGAAAAGAAATGCTGCTTTCAATTGTTACATTTAGTGCTACAGCACCTCGATGCCTTACACAACACCCAGATTAAGTCCAAATCTGCAAGGCTGTACTGGAAGATAAAACACAAAGCCTTCTTATCACCAAAGTCCCACTTGAGCCTTCAAAATAGACTTCAGGTACAACTGGAGTACTGCACTCAACTCCTGCATGGGTGACCCTCTATAATACAGTCATTTAATTTCAGGGCATGTTTGAGCTTTTTCTTATGTATCCTGAAGGAAATCATAGGATCAGCCACTTGGGATCAGAATGCAGAAAACAGATTGTAGTTTTGTTTTCCCTCTCCATCTTTTGTTTCCCGTCTCATTAGCAGGCACTGCCAAGCAGGCTTCCAGCCACCTAATCCTCTCTGAGAGCTCTCTCTAAGAATCAGACAAAACTGGATGTAAAAAATGATTCACACACAGTTGTGTTTGTCATTGTCTGGAAAGCAAAGTGTTCAAATCCACCAGAGACAAAACAGCCTGAGCTGACACTGTGATGACCTACTTTTAATAAATGAATGGTTCAGAACTGTGGTTTTGAGGTAAATGTGTGAGGCCCCTAGAACACTGCTAGGAGATATCCTACAGGAAGGATGCTCTGGGATCTTTTCACCCTTCAGGTCCTGACCTTCTCCAGAAAGAGATGGGACTAGATCCTGCAGTAGTACCATGGCCTTCATTTGTTACCGACATACAACAAGAGCACTGAGGGACAGAGAATCATTAAGGCTGGAAAAGACCTCCAAGATCACCATTTCCAGCTTTCAATGAAGCAGCCCAGGGTTTATTTCATGCCAGGGGTCAATTTGCAGCCAGTTGTTAGGTTATCCCAAAATTGCATTTTCATTGCTGTAGTGACAAGGACAATATACAAAGATTGTGATCCAATGCAGAGATATCAACGATCAACCAGCCCTTCCTCCACATCTGCACTGTCACAGAGCAGCTCCCTGAGCAGCTACAAGAGCTCGTTTCAGCTGAGCTCAGGTATTTCCACGCTGTACTGAGGGCAGCAGCAGCACTGGCATCCCCGAAACCACCCCGAATGAGGTGACATCCTCTGTGTTCACACCTGCCCACGGCAGTGTCCCCGCTGTGTGCTGCCCCAAACCCTCACCTCCTGCATGGGAGTTCTGCTTCTGCCTCCCTCACAGCCCTCTCCTCTTCCCACGGCCTGGACAGGGTACTGAAGGTCACCTACAGCAATAATCTATCCTTAATTTCTTACCCTTTTTTCCCCCCCTGGTCTCTGAACAGGAGTGTGGAATTTTCAGTGCTTCTGTCCACGTTGCCACACCCCTTGACCACAGTGGACACCAAGCTGAGTTATGTTTCAGAGGGGTTGGTGGAGTGGCCTTCAGCCACTCGTAGGAAAATTGTAATGAACAGTGAGCATTGTTTGCCTGCTTTTCATCAGGCTTCTCTACTAAGCCCAACAGCAAGACCTTGTACCCCTTGCCCAAATAAAATGCCACCTCCCTGTGACCAGTTTGTCCCCTCTGGGCAGGGCCTGGTTTTCTCTGTGTGCGACATCTGCAGTGCAAGGGGAGAAAGGGGAAGTGATCACTTGTGACCGAGCACTGGGCACTAAAATAAGCAGAAGATGATGACACATGCGAGGCTGAAGGGAAGGCAGGAAGTGCTCGTTTGGAGCTGAGTAGGTTTGGTTCTAATTCATGTGACCTATGACCACATTGGCCTGAGGGCAGGTGGTGACATCCTAGGGCAGTGAGCACACTGAAAACCATGGCAGAACAGAGAGGGACAGCCAGGAATTCTCCATCCAACCTGCCAGAGGTGCATTCATGTGCTGATCAGTTTTCCAAACCAGTTCAGTGATCAAACTGCAGACCACAGGAAAACCAAAGGGATCATTTTCATATGTGTGTGCGTGTGTGTGACTTTCACTTTGAATCTTTCTGTTCTCAATTTGGCAGAAAGAGAAGAGCAGAGGAGCTGCTGCTCAACCCAGCAGGGCAGGTGAAGTGAAAATTCAAGGTCATCACCTGCAAATTAAAAGGGACTTAATGTCTGCCTCCTGGTGGAGAGTGTGTAAGCCATTTCATCAGTATTTTTGGAGTGCCACCCAACAACGTAATCACAGAATCACAGAATGCTTTGGGTTTGAAGGGACCTTTAAGGTCATCTAGTTCCAACTTCCTGCTTTGGGCAGGGACACCTTCCACTAGACCAGGTTGCACAGAGCCCCATCCAACCAACCATCATCTGGGACACACTTTTTTCTGGTAGGTGCCTCAGAGTTTATAATCATTCAGGCAACATCCTTGACATTAGTCAGAAGTAGTTACCATGCAGGGAGTTTCAGTTTCACTGTGATCACTTTATCTGAATACAAATCTGAACCCTCTGCACATCCTCAGACACAGCTCAGGACATGAAAATACCTTACCACCTAATCATGTTTTTCTCAGATATTTTCTTCACTGACAGCCTGTTGGTTTATTGCTTCCTAGCACAGAGGAACAGTGATTTGGGTTTGCCCTTTGCTGTCATGGATTTACCTGTCAGCATTGTCATGAGGGTCACTGGGACATGGGAATAGTCCCAAGCTCCAAAGGAGAATCTCATCCCAAAAGAGCTTTTTTACAGTCTGCATCACTAACTGGAAAGCTGGCAGCTGCTGAAGAGGGACCTGCAAGCCCCCAAATTTCCTGGAAGCAGATTGGATCTAGAAATATTCCTGCAATCACAGCAGTAGTAGCCTGGGTTTGGTCACTCCCAGGAGAAGATCATCCCCAAATTCTTTCTGGTGTATACAGTACCATATGACCAGTGCAGGTATTCCCTATTACTGATAAAATTAGGATCCAGTATGGAGTGACATCCCAAAAGGTGCATAGGTGAAGCTCAAGGATTCTGATTTCACCACTGATGGAAAACTTGTTGGAAAATTTTTGATCAAACCCTTGCTGTAAAATCCACAGACTCCCACCCCTGAAAGCATTGAGCAAATGAGCCGTCTCCCCTCTGAGCATGGA
This sequence comes from Edolisoma coerulescens, assembly GCA_013397115.1. Taxonomy (NCBI): domain Eukaryota; kingdom Metazoa; phylum Chordata; class Aves; order Passeriformes; family Campephagidae; genus Edolisoma; species Edolisoma coerulescens. Next base: position 2,216,577 of record VWZW01002943.1, on the reverse strand, counting down.
AAAGCCAACATTTCCAATGGCAATTTGTCATTGAAGTTTGTCGGCAGCTTCTTTGTTTTTATTCACCCAGATGGGAAAAAAAAAAAAAAACAGAATAAAAGTATTGATTTTTAAAGTAATCCTTTCTGTCAATACAAGCCAAGCAGGTTTTGACTTCAAACAATTTATAGAGGTTTGCACACCTCATTTCAAGTATCATGCCACGATCCTGCCTCCGCGCTGCAAGTTATTTAATTAGACACATTAATCCACTAAGTGATGGCAAAATGTTTTGTAATGATGTCTAACCAGGGCATTTCAAGGGAATTTTGTTGTTTAATTAGGAGATAATTGATGATAGTGCAGAGAGTACCGGGTTATAAAAGCCTCCTGCATGTCAATTGGGCTTGTGTTGAGCTCAATACAATGGCTTTTAAATGGCCTGTTAAAATTGATTGTCATTATTATGGTACATAGATTTAAGAGTGGCCATTATTCACAAAAAAAGAAAAAAATTATAATTAGCATTCCTTTAGATCTGGCTAATTAGATGTAGGGATAATGAAATGCACCTGGAAGGAGTGGAAAAATGGTGAATTAACCAGCTGGCATGGAATTAGCCACAGTGAAGGCACTGACTGAGGAATCAGCTCCATGAGGGACCTTGGACCATGGACCTTGGAGGCTTCACCTTTATGCTGCTGTGAGTGTTGCTCTGATTTAGGAACCCAAATACTCTAGGAACCCAAATACTGGCTGTGGAACCCAGGTCAGTCCGTGGTGCTGAGCTCCATGGCTGTGTCACAGCTGAGATGGTGGTGCCTGTCAAAGCCAAGGTCATCTTTTAGTTATTTCCACCATGGAAATAATTTTGAGTGAGCTAAGCCCCCCCAAAGTCAGTGCCTGCCCCTCTGAGGGAAGGTCATCTGTTGATCCCTCAGCTCTGGAGATTTGGGAAAGGAAGGAGCACCCTGGTGGATCGAGCCACAGCACCTGACTCTCAAAGGGAAAAATACCTCTTACAGGCTTTGCTGAGAACAAGGAACTCAAGTGATTCCATCTTTTCCTGCCACAGTTCAGTGTCTTGGCTTCACTTCCACCCCCTGGCCTGGCAGAGTTCAGCCACAGTTTTCTGCAGCTCTGTGCAATTTGCAAAGTTGAAATATCTGGGAGCTGAACTGGTGCTGGGAGCCTGGCATCAAAGAACACACAGGAAAAGCAAGTAGCCATAACTCAAATCATTCTCATGACATTTTTGTAGCTTCCCATAATTCCACAGTTTTGCTAAAGATGAAAGTTTGTCAGTCCTGCTTTGCCTGGGTGGACCCAAATGGGTGGCATTTTTCTCCTCTAACTTTAGTTATCTTCCTGTAGGGAGGCTGCTGGAGCTTCATGGTTGTCACTGGAGACCCAGTCAATAGTCAGTGGAATTTAAAGTGCAATTTAATTGACTGAATGTGGACATTTACTTCAGAATGGGATAAACTGCACCATGAACAGCATTGATTGTCTGCCTTTCTGACACACACCGTCAAGCTTAATCCTCCTACCATACAATCCCTTTCACCATCTCGTTCTCTTTACCACTAGAAAGACAATTTTTCATTAATGTGAATCCAAATTCATCATGATAAGCCTCTGACTTCTTACCCTGTGATGCAGACCTCTGAAAACCATGAGTGCCATTGAGACAACACGTAATAGATGATTGCCCACCATCTTTTCTAGCACAAGAACACCAAATTACCATCAAATTATATGAACAAAATAGGTTCAGACAAACGTGCAGATGCAGTTCTTCATGCAGCGTGCAAGGCCTGTAATTAAGTTGTGAAACCTCTCACTGGAGGATGTTGTGACCACTGAAAGCTTAGGCAGGTTCAAAAAGCACTTAGACAAATGCACGGGTAAAAATCCAGTGAGGGTTATTAAATTCCAGTAGACTCTCTCTGGTTTAAGAAGTCCTGGAAATGAAAGTTTCTGGAGGCTGAAAATACCAAAGGAAATGTGTGTGTTTGGCTTTTTATAATTTTTCTTGGTTCATTTGGCTTTAGTAACTCTTGGAGACTGGACACCCTCTTGCCTGCACTGAATTTGTCTTGTCTTAACAAGAATTGTCTAAATTGCTCCAACTCATTCTGCCTTTCCTTGTGAGTGATGCTTTCTTAGCCTCTGAGGTCTTTTTTGCTATCCTTTCCTATTCTATACCTTTCTCGAAGAGCAGGTTCCAGGCTGGACCTCACCCTCCACGGGTACCAAGCCAACACCACAAACAACAGCTTTACCTCACCTTCAGGGTGGGGTTTTTTTTCATTCTGATGGGGGAAGAGAAGAGAGGGATTTAGAGTGCTGTGAATTTTCCAGGTAAATCCATTCCTGGGAAGATGTGGCCATCCACATCTGGTTGTCCTCACCATGTACCACCCCATCTCTGGTAAATCTCTCTGGTGTGCTGGGACAGAAACATCACTTACGTGGTGAAAGACCCAGTGGAGGGGTACAGCACATCTGCAATTACTTCTTGCAGCTGAGAAAAACTCAATGAATGAACTCCTGATGGCTGAATTTATCTGGTGACTCCACACCTGCCTTGCTTGCTGGGCTCATCAGAGAGCTTGAGTGCTGGGGCCTCTGTGTTAATTTTATTTCTGTTTCTTTTATTCAGCAAGATCCCAAGCCTGGAGCTTTTGACAGTTCACGAGGTGTAAGATCTAGATCCAGACTTGAATAAGCTTGGGACCATTTTCTAGAAGTGAGACAGATGTTATTTGCAGATACCATCTTGTTTAAAAATGGTATGATCCTCTGAATTAGCGTGGGTCTAATGAGGAACATTTATTTCAGGATACTATCTAATAATTCCCAGCTACCTTTTATAGAAGATAATATGTTCTAAAAAATACCCTCTATAGAAACATTGCATTCTGGTGCTTCTGAAATCCTTTAGTGGGTGGAATCTGATTATCAGGAAAAAATATGTAAAATATGCAAAGGTTAAAGCAGACAGTTGTTTTGAGGTATTTTCAGATCTGAACATCTTGATCTTTGTGATAATTTGTATTCAGACATGCTATGTTTGCTAAAGGAAAGCTTAAAATAAAAGTTAGTAAAATACTTTGCTTTAGGGATTTGCTGGCTGGCTGTGAAGTGCCAGACTGCTCTTTAACTTTCCTCGGCATTTAAAGGCTCAGCACTTGCTGCACTGCACCGAAATGTCACATTCTCGGCAGAAAAATTGAGATGATTTTGTGGGGCCTGGACTTTGAGGGTGCCAGACTGTTCTGTTTAGGTGTCTGGTGCAATTTTAGATGTACCTGAGTGCCACACGTCCAGAAAGGCACAGGTCCTACGTAGCCAGCCTCACCTGAATGTCTCAGGTGCCCTCAGATGGTTCCAGGCACCTAAGTTTAGGTCATTGAAAAAAGCCCTGCCTCTGTCTCATGAGATTTCAATTTATTAATGATTGCTTTAGGAGCATTTCACTGAGATATGGAAATAAAGAAGGCAATCAAAGCATAATCCATGTTCTTCATTGGAATTATCATCTCCAGGTGTTTCCCCACACTTTGATTCTAACCTTCCATCGCTAATTTTCAGAGAGTCTTGGAAGGGAATGACACAAACTCCCTCACAGAGAGGCTCCCTGATGCTCTGTGAATATTCAGGATATGGCTTTGGTTCATCTGTCCCACCCACTTTCCAATCTTACACCTGCAGTTAGAAATAAGTTTGTTTTCTCGGGTATAAACCGAAATCCTGCAGCACAACTTTCCTGGAAGGCAAAAAATTCATTGACCAATTCTTTGACATCCAAAAAAAGCTCTTACCCATGTCTGGTGAAGATAACATCCTGTCTTCTCCTGGGTTTTCACCCACAATTTCTACCACATTCTTTCATGATCGGCCTCCTCCCCCATTCTAGCCGAGCACTGCCTTCCTCCTCTCCACAAAAATCAGCTGGCCTCCCCCCCGCTCAAGGAAATGAATATTTGATGTTGGTGGGGGAATTGTTTCAGACAGGGGAAGCTGTGGGCTGTCCTGGTGCTGACAGATGACACGAGAGCTGCCAAAAGAGGTTTTTGGGGCTGTTCTCTGAAGCCGCCCCCTGCACCACTGTCCCACGAAAGCAGAGATGGCAATTGTACAGCTTAAGGTGTTGCACAGTGGGATGAGGTGAGGGACAGAGCACCCAGCTCAGGAAATCTGGGGTCTTCTTCCCTTCAACAGCACAGAGCACAACCCCTGCCTCAGTTTCCCCCTTTCCCATTTCCCCCTTTCCCACAGAAGCAGAATGCATTGGTGGGCTGGGTCATTTCAGAGCTGACAGTTTAAGGAGGAAAGAAGTCATTCCATGAATTACCCATGGATTTGCTGTAGGGAACTTGTTTCTTTCACCCACTTGCAGGGGAGCAGCACAGAAGTGTTGCCTGTGTGGATTCTCCAAGCTCTGATAAGGGTTGTGTTTGCAACTGCAACCTTTGTAGGTGGGGATGGGTCCCCATCTTCCACTGTCTGTGTCTTCCTGTGAAATATTAAATTCTTAAAGCCCTCAGGCTGATCTTCAACCTGACCCAAAGGTGTGGAGCAAGGGATACACACAAGATATGGCTCCACGAGCCCCATTTTTATATGGAATGAGGCTGAGGCATGGCTACAAGTGTGTGCTCCAGAGGAATTATTGCCCTGTAAGTCAGAGGCACAGTAAAGATACGTTCCTCAGCCATGTCCAACACTGAAATAAATCCCAGCGGTGCCTTTGCAGGCCAGGAAAAATCAGATTAAACTGAGAAATTAAACACTGATTTAATTGTGATAATGAATTGTTTCCATTGCTGCAGTATTACAGGTCCCCTTGTGAGGCTGAAACAAAAAACAGATGCCCAGGACCATTGGTCTGTCTTGAGGAAGCAAAATGTTTGCAAGGCCAAAATGTAGCATGTGTAGAAGTGGCTGGAAACACAGGAGAGGAACATTTTAAAAATAGCAATGTCTTGGAAGAAGGAGCTGGGAGTCAGCTTCAACACCTAACAGTCTTCACACCCCAGGTAGGAGAATAAAAGGTATTTTCTGCATACCAAGGGGTTTTTTTTTACCAGAATCTGGTCTCTCCCAGACAACAGCTGAGGTTGTTGCTCTGTGGAGAAACACCCAAAAATGTTTATTAATACCTAACCAAACCAGGCACTGTTTGCCTGTCCTGGGAATGTTCCTGGCTATGTCCACACTACCTTGCACTTGGCCCTGGCTCTTCTCCATGATGTGTCTTATGTTCCTGTGGTTCTGAGATATCCCTTTAGGGTCTTGTTTTCAGGCCAAGGTCACGACAATAAGGCTACAGTGGAGTCTGATATGCTTGTGCTCCACAGCAGGAACCTGTCAGCAAGAGTTTTGTCCCTTGGGATGTGGCATGAGGATACATTATTGGTGGGCATGAAGCTGGCAAGCAGCAGCCCATTCTTGAGCTTGTTCCCTGTCCCTCTTTCGTTTTTACAACATCTGGAGAGCCAGGGGAGATGCTGTGGGAGTGCTCCTTGCAGTGTGTCAGTCTGATGTCAAACAAGGGAAAAACATTTAGGAGAGGGATAGAAGTGTGATAGACCCTTCTTGTACTCCTCAGCCACCTCCTCAGTCTGGAAGTGAGTCCAAGGTTATTTTTTTATAATCTTTGTCATTTTTCTCTGCACCTTTCTCGAGCTGTAATGCAAAGCTCTCTCTTTCATGTTTTTTTACAAGTGAGTAAACACAAGACCTGAAAGACATATTTACAGAGAAATTCTCCTTAATGTATTATTCATTCGACTTTTTACTAGAAGTGTTTCTGTAGCCCTGATGTCCTGAGGATATCAGTAACACGAGGTTTGTACAGAGAGGTAATATTTTTATTAGAGCAATGGATAGATTTAAAGAGGTGAAAGAAAACACCGAGTTGTGGACGTATTTCTTGGGTTTGGCTGGGATAGAGTTGGGTTTTTTTTCTAGTGGCTGGTGCAGGGCTGGATTTTGGATTTAGGATGAGATGAGTTAATAACATACTGATGTTTTAGTTGTTGCTGAGCAGTGCTTCCACTAAGTCAAGGACTTTTCAGGTTCTCATACTGCCCTGGCAGTGAGGAGCCAGGGGGGCACAAGGAGGTGACAGGGGACACAGCCAGGACAGGTGACCCAAACTGGCCAAAGGGATATTCCAGACCATACAGCATCTCTCTGAACAGGAAAACTGAACAGGGGGGAATTATCCAGGGTGTGGCAGCTGCTGCTCCAACACTTGCTTTGCATCAGTCAGTAAGAGGTGACAATTGCAATGTGCATCACTTGTTTTGTATATTCTCTTATCATCATCATCATTATTATTATTTTTCCTCCCTTTTCTGTCCTATTAAACTGTCTTTAACTTAACCATTAATTTTACCCTTTTTATGATCCTCTGCCCCATCCCTCTAATGTGTTCAGCTGCCTGCCAGGTTAAACCACACCAACATAGAAGCCCAACTTAGAACCCTTTTGGAGAAAGGTTTTTGTGAGTACAAACTTATCTATATTCCAGTTGCTAGCTGGAGTCATACGAGATTTGACATCTTTCCCCAACATTGCTTTTTCCTTTTTTTTACAGAGAAAAGAAGCTCAATGCAAAGGTTAAAAGCTGTGCAATGCTGTTGGCTACCGAGCTAATTAACCTCATACTGTTGTCAATACAAGCTGCTGGGCTGGTGCACGTCTTTCATTGACAGGCTGATGTGTTTTGGGTTGCCATTAACCTCTTCTCGTGGATTTACTCTGCCAGAGAAGATCACCTGCTTCAAAATGAGTGTCCATTTGAAAATTTGTACTGATTTTACTCTGTTGATTCCACTTTGCACCTTCAACAGTGTCATAGTGGCATCCTCATGCTGACTAATTTAGACCCGTGGATCTGCACTGTTGAGCATTAAGTGGTGATGAGGTAAATGCATGCCATACTCTAAGCATGTCATGTTAGAAGATAAACAGATAGAATTAATGGTATTTTAAAATACAGTAAATAAAGAAAATACATCCACAGTGCATGAATCTGCTTAAAGTGCACATTTCTTGGTAACGAGATTCCCCTCTGGCTTTTTTTTCCTGATGTTTGGGATGAATTATTACTGTATGCTATATCAAAACAACTTGAAGAAACCTGGTCTAGTGGAAGGTGTCCCTGCACATGGCAGAGGCTTGGAAATAAATGCACTTTAAGGTCCCAAACCATTCTGGGATTCTGTGATTATAAACCTTTCAAAAGTTAAAAATTCCATCTGGCTTTACCACCCTACTCCACAGCTCTCACTACAGAGATTTCTAGAATAGATGACATCACTGCAGAGGATGATTTCACAGGATAAGGACCAGTCCTGCCATTCATTCCACCACCTCTGCTGCACGGATGGGAATGTCTGGTGGAAACAGAGCAACAGGCAGGAAGAGAGGGCAGGATCTGGAACACAGCACAACACTCTTCTTGGTGCTCTGTGCTGCTTCCAGGGCTGCTGCAACAGATCAGTCTTAGTGGCTGGAATCCCCTCGGGTTCCTGTGAGTTCCTGAGTCATCCTGAGATATTAAATTAAGCAAAATTAACAAAGGGGTCAGGAACAGAAGAGGGAAAGCAAAATGTTAGGGAAATACTTTCAACCAAAGCTTAGCTTGTGGCTTGAACAATAAAAATACAGCCAGGCTGGGTGCAGTGGATAAATCCCAGTGAAATAGACTCCATGGAAAGGAAAAACTGCTGTTTTAATACGGACTGGGAAACTTGTATTAAAAGGCTGGACCATCTAGGTGTCGTCTTCCCTTTGACTGCAGTGAGTGCCAAGTGGGCTCCAATGTGTTTTTTGAGGAGGCCAGAGGATGGTAACAGGGATCAGGGTGTAGGGAACACGGCCTTGGAAATAGATGGAAGCCATAGAGGATGTTCAGGTCAAGAGAAGTGGGCAGCAAAGCAGAATACACCAACTCCTTTCAATTTAGTCAATAGAAGCAAAGAAAGAGGTGTATCTCTTCTCTGTGTCTGCTAAGACATTCAGCCTGAAATTGCAGGAGTGGCCTTAAACAAAGCTGGGGTGTAACTGGGGGAAGGTGACATGGGTAATTTTTGGGAATTGTTAATGTGCCAGGTAACAGCAGGGTGCTGAGTGAGCTGAGCTCTGGATATCTGCACTGGGTGCATTGGATCCAAACTGGATAAATCAGACCTGGGCTTATGCAAAAGCCATGTAGATATTGCTCCCAGGTCCTGCAGGGTGTGGGGCTATAAGGTCCTTAAAACTGACCCCATGGGCAAACAGCCAAATGCAAATCTTTCCCTTTAATTTATTTGTTTTTTCATGCCTCAGGTCACAGGATTAGGTCAACTCATATTGCTTATATTCCCTGTCCTGCACAATGCAATCAAGATGAAACCAACCTCGAATCCATCCCTCTTGTGAGGAGTCTTTGAGGGATACATTTTCCATGAGAGAGTCAAGGGTTACAGATGTTACAAAGGAAGAAGAAAGAGTATTCAAAAGAATAAAGCAGTTTTTACTGCAGCATCAAGTTACACCATATGAAGTTAAAAAAAAAAAAATCACTGCTCCCAGCTGAAAAGCCTGGGAATAAATGAAACTAAAATAAACCTCTTCAGCTTCATGCACAGAGGATTGTTATTCTTTTCTTCATTGCTATACTTTCATGTTGGTGTAACTCCAAATAATTAATTTGTGTTACTTCTGTTTGTGCCAGATTTGGGGAGAAGAGATTCAGACCCAAGCACTGAGTTGATGATTGACTCATCTTTTCCAATACAAAGAGAAAAACAGTGAATTGAGTTTTTATGTCTAAATCTGGATTTCAAACTACATAAATTAAATATATATACACACATTTCTATGCATATACATATATGTGTGTGTTTGCATGTGAATGGATGTGTACTTTCTTTTGAATTTCACTAAAACCGCATTGAATCCTGGGTTTTTTTGACAGACTCTTGAAATGCACCACTTAAAGAGAATTTATGTTTGAGGTAGATCTCGAATGTGAAATTTTGAAGATAGTTTGACAGCATGACATGCCAAAATAAAACAGATGATGCAATCTCTAAAATTGACTAGATAATGGCACATCCTGGTAACCTATTATTCATGTAGGGTTTTGCATAAATGTGGATATTCTTCTCCTTTTTTTTTTTTTTTAATGCAGTAATTCAAGGAGAGGCTGTTTTCCAGCACATTTCTACAGAAATATGAGGATCAATTCAGACTTCAGCTGTTTGGACTTATAAATCAGGCTTGAAGCCCATGAACAGCACATAATCCTAAAAAAGGAAAAAAAAATGTTTCTTTGAACGACTGTTGCCAATATTTATGTGTCCACAAGCTTACTGGAATAAAACTGAGCAAATATTTGCAGGATGGAGCTATTAATTAAATAAGAAGTCACATGGGGTAATGCATTACACACCACCTTGCTGTCAGAGTATCACTTTCTGTCTCTCTTTGACAGCAGGTGCTTAAGGGGACGAAATGGTGCCTTACTATATATTCTTCCTTTGTAAAAAAGGATCCACACTAAAGGCAATTATTACCCTAAAACACCTAAGGGCGTTTGCTGTGATGTGCATTCACTGGCTCCAATGGCAGGAACAGGACTGGCTGTAATGGGTTTAAATTCCAGCGAGGGGGAATTAGGGCACACATTAGGCCAGTTTCATCAGAGGTGACCAAGACAATCTGACCAGGTTTGTTGGAGATGCTCCATCACTTGAGGTTTGTAGAACAAGTTGGGTGAACCTGTACGTGTACAAAAACTTGTGGGAGAGTTCAGTGAGGAACTAAGCAAGGTCAGGCAGTGATAGGACAATGGGGAATGGCTTCAAACTGGAAAAGGGGAGATTTAGACTAGAAATTATGAAGAAATTCTTTACTGTGAGGGTAAGGAGGCCCTGGCACAGGTTGCCCAGAGAAGCTGTGGCTGCCCCATCCCTGGAAGTGTCCAAGGCCAGGTTGGACAGGGCTTGGAGCCACCTGGGATAGTGGAAGGCGTCCCTGACCATGGCAGGGGTGGGACTGGAGGGGCTTTAAGGTTCCTCCCGCCCAACCCATTCTGTGATTCTATAGAGAACTGAAACAGGTAGGGTTGATCCCCCTCTGGGACAGATGATGGAAGAGATGATCTCTTAAGATCCTATTTTACTGTGATTCTGTGATTTCTCTGAACACACTCACACCGCCTCTGAGTCTGGATTTCTATTTTTCTGTAAATATTTGTGCACAGCACAAATAAGAGCAATTACTGTAGATGGGAACCACAGTGGGTTTCAGTGGGCAACATAAGGTTTCAACCCACGTCACATTTAATGGAAATTATGCATCTGAGTTACAGACCAAACAACACCACAGAAAATGAAAGATGTTTGCAGACATCTGTACATGTCTGTACATCTGGATGTTGAATTAAGAAAAGTTTTAATTCCAAATAACATAATAAAATGTTGGTGTTAGCTTGTGAGCAGTTCATCCTGAGTACGAAATCCTAAAACTGGTAGTATTTAAATTATCCAAAATTATCTGGGACAAAGGAGCACTGCATGAAAAAATTACTGCAGTATGTAAATGACTCATTTGCTTTCTGAACTTTATAAAGTTTCTCTCCTGACAATGAGGGAGAGTTTCTCCTTTTTGATCTTATTATGATGAGTGATGTTCTGTTTCAGAAGGATGGGCACTAGAGAGGAAGTGGCAGCATTAAACAGACATGGTCACCAGCACTGAGGTCACACTTAAATTGTCATTGAAATAGATTGACCATGAAATGCCACTAGGAGTCAAACTAATTCTTGCTGAACATGTCTGGAGAGTCAGAGTTCCAATCCTGGAAGTCAAGGCAACAAGTAGGAACCCGAGCTGTCCTCTTAGGACAGGACTTTCAGAAATACTTTGAAGCTGCTGATGGATTTTTGTGAGTGTATGATACGGACAAACTTCAAAAAACGCTGAGTGTCAACCCCTGAAAATGAGGCTTTCTTAAAATTCTTCGCTGAGCACCCGAAAATGAAGCTTCGCTAAATACTGGCAGCTTGTCAGATCTTGGGAGATGTGCAGGAGGAGAATCTTTGTGAAGATTAACTCTGCAGGGATTGAGGAACTGGGAACGAAGGAACAAAACTCTTCTCAGCTTTGCAAATTTTGAGATCTCTTCTGGCCTTGATTTATTGTCTGACAGGGCTGGCAGGCAGCTCAAACATTATTCCAGCAGCAGTCTCATGTACACGTGCGTTGAACACAGCCACAGAACTCGGGTCATGAATCTCATTTCACAAGACAGTAATGAGCCAATCAATACACCAAGCGAGTTTTACATGTTTTTCCCAACAATGGGAGCCTTTATCCTGGAATCAATATTCCTGGATGAACACGGAGATGTAGCCACATCGCAGTTACTGAAAACCACCAGGTGTGAGCAAGACACCTCAGTGGCTCTAAATAAAGGGAACAGAGAGCCTTGCATTTGAAAAGCTCTGGTTTGGCAAGCTCCCATGAACTGGAAAACACGGAAACACAAGAAATCGATCAGAAGCAGCTGATGTATGGTAACAGGATAGTGCACAGTAATCCTCATGTGTGGAAACACCCTGGTCCCACAATGAGAAATAACTGAAACTCAGACCCTGGAGAAAGTAGGGCCCTGGCACAGCCCTTGGGAGTGATTAGTGAACATTTAATGGTGTAAGGAGTAAACTAAAGTAATGAAAAAGAATAATGCACTGCCTGGAAGATGAGCCTGGATATAAACACGAACTGCATCTTTAGGGAGAGAGGAGAGTGACTGCTTCATTTTGCATCACCCAGTTAAGCATGCCACGAAAGGAAAATATTTCTGACAGCAGCTGGCTGTGAAACACTTCATGCTTTTAATGTTTTTCAGCTAATTCAGGCAGAGGAAGTTAACAACAAAAGTGTGCAGCAGGGATGGAAGGAGTTGTGCACTCCGCATCAAGATGTGAGAGTGGTCCTTTAAACCAGCTATTATCAAAAGAAGCTGAAGACGTGGAAGACTCTATGACTGATCTAAGACTGAAGAGAAATTCTTGCTTTGCGGGAGGCTAGGTCCCTTGATACGAGCTCAGAGTGTGACGGTAATCAGGAACTAAAACATCAGAAAGAGAGAAGTATTGGCAGATTGGGAATTAACCCTTGACAATGTGGTTAGGACACATTAAGGAAAAAGTGGGAGACACAGCCAGAACTGTGACACCTGAACTTGGTATCAGGAATCCCCATGACCAGCTGAGGATGTAGTGAGGGGCTTCCAGTGCCATCAACACAGATGAGATGCTCATAAATACTTCCAAGAATCTGCGTAAGAACAAGAGTTCAAATCAAACCAACAGTAGGGCAGAGCAAGACTTGCTGTTTGTAGATTTTCTGTAGCTGTGGCTTTATAGTCAGTACTTTTTAATGGATTTTCCTTCTAAGAGTTTATCTGGGTGTTGCATACGAGACATCTTTTCAATATTTACCACATCCCAAGGGGAAAACTACATGCACTGGCCTCCTGCAATACAAGTATTTACCAATATCACCATCACCAACAGTGCAGTTATTGCATAGGAGACCCGAAAAGCAGTGACTCCAGAGTCTCACTGAGCTGCTGAACCAAACCCCAACAGTCAATGAATATTTCCCATAATTTCAAGTTCTGCTTTCTGTTGGCATTGGCTGTTGGTGCTCTTGTCATTGTTCTGTTGGCATCATGGACATATGGGCCTGGGAAAGGAAAATGTGCTGAACTGTGTTTTGAAGAGGCGCAGAAAGGGCTTTTACCCTCCAGCTGCCCCTCCAGCAGCAAAGAAAAGGAGTTCAAGTTGAGTTAAGAAGTGGACAGAACCAAGCCAGTCATAAACTTCTGGGCTCAGTAGATGAAATTAATAAAATAAAAATACAGGAGGGGAGTGAGAGAGGATTTCAGAGAAAGAAGGTGTGGAGGGTGGTTCTCTGGAAATCAACAAAGTAGCCCAGAGAAGGTCTCTTTAAGTCAGGTTGAAATGTTTTTTTCCTCACCGGGTTCAGCGGTTTCTTTTATTTCCCCTGTATTTAACCCCATCTGTGTTCACAGTTAACTCCACTTCTCAGAGCAAACAGGCTGCTCAAAGTCCCAAGACTTCATTTTTAGAGAAGCGGAAATAAAATATCTTAATGCTTTTACTCCTCTTTTCTTGAGGGGTGAATTTCTTTGTTGAGTTCTGCACAGGCTGCTGCGCACTTTTGGCCACACCAATTTTTCCTTTTGTTATCGTCCTCACACACTCCCACTCATCAGCCAGAGCCCATCTCCACATCTTTTGCTTACCCACCCCACCAGTCTCAGTCACCACTTCTTGTCCCACTCGTCATGAATCTGAGCTGGTACCACCTGGCTTGGAGGCTGCAAAGGTCTGGAGGGACTTGGTCCAGGGACAGTGCCTCTCCTGAGATGATGATCTCCCATTTTTTGCTCTTCAAGACTCCCTTGGGAGTATGATTCCCAGAGCCAAGTGAAATATCTTGTGTGTGCCTTCAAAATCAAGATATTCTGTGATTCTGTGATCTGATGTCTTTGTGCAGGGACCATGCAAGGGCTGGTGGCACGGTATGACCACAGCAAATTTGGGCATGAAGTCTCTGAGTCACAGACTTTTCCACAGGGTTCAAATCCTCTGACGAAGCCTCCACAAGGGTGGTCCCTCTTTAACTTCCTCATAAACAAGAACCATAATATTTGACTTTCCTTCTAGGAAAAGCAGAAGATCATGAATCACAAAGGGCCTTTGTGATGAGAGCAGCTCTGCTTTCACTCTGCTGCCTCAGAGCAGCCCTTTGATGCCTATTTCCTGTGGCAAGTAAAAACAAAAGAAAAGAAGTATGGGAACACATTTTTACTGTTTTTCTTTGACCCTGTTTATGATGATTCAGTAGCACCTGTCAGACCCCAACAGCCTCTCCTGCACTGCATTACTCTTCCCTGGGGTGAAGGCATGAGGGAGAAGATGGAAACCAGCAGATAGATCCATACTGTGGATTGACTGGGGCTTGGGACTTCTGCACCTGGGAAAACTGCAGGGTCCCATGGATCAAGGCCCCAAAACTTAGCTGGGACTGACTGGGATGGGACACCACAAACTAACTACCCCGAGGTTTCTTTTTGAGTTTCTTTTCCTCTTGCTCAGGTATCTCAGAGTGTGAATGATTCAGGGGAGTTGAGGGAAGAGTGAGAAACTCTCCAGCCTCTGCCTCCCCACGGAGCCCAGAGGAAGGAGATATTGTCTCTGTGGTTAGAAAACCAGACACGTGTCAAACGCTTGCCTTCGAGCCTTCAGTAGAAAAAATTGTCACTTGAGCTGCACCGTAGCTTGCGGTGGAGCTTTATCTGCTGGGCCTACTGGGGGCTGGTTTGAGGTGGAAAAATGTAACACCCAAAGGCAGCTCTGTGCCTCCTGAAGAAGGACACTTGCAAACTCTCCCACCTCTGGGGGTTTCAGGGGTCTCTCCTCCCTGATGTGATGCCCACAGCACTGGAGGAGCAGGACAGACAGCAGGAGCAAAGCAGCTCCCCAAAAAGCAGACTTTCTGTCTGTGCTTTTAAGAAAAAGGAGTGTTTGTTCTTTCTTTTTTTCTCTTTTTTTTTAATGTGTGAAACCGAAGCAGGGTGAGATAAATAAGCATGGTCTGGCACACAATCAATTTACATTACACAGGCACAAGCTTTCTGTAATTGTTTCAGCACACACACACTAGAGGAACATCCTTCCCACCACGGTCTCTAACTGCCAGCTATGTGCAGAGCTGTTCACCATCCCAAACAGACCTTCCCCGTGCTGTCCTACCACGTGAGGGGTTGGTCTGACTTTATGTGCTTGGTTTAGACATCAGACAGGTCATGCCAGTGGGCAGAGAAGGTGTCCTGGCCTATTTATCTCACTGCTACAGGTACAGGATTGTGTGTTCAGTTCAGCTCTGGGCCCCTCACTACAAGAAGGACTTTGAGGTGCTGGAGCATGTCTAGAGAAGGAAACGGAGCTGGGGAAGGGTCTGGAGTACCAGGAGCAGCTGAGGGAGCTGGGGGGGCTCAACCTGGAGAAAAGAGGCTCAGGGGGGACCTTCTGGCTCTGCACAACTCCCTGACAGGAGGGGGCAGCCAGGCGGGATCAGGCTCTGCTCCCAGGGAACAAGGGACAGGATGAGAAGAAATGGCCTCAAGTTGCTCTAGGAAAGATTTAGATTAATCAAAAAATTTAGCTTTCATCAAAAAAAAGGTGGTCAAGACTGGAACAGTCTGCCCAGGGAAGTGATGGAATTGACATTCCTGGAAGGGTTCAAAGGACGTATGGCGCTTGGGGTGGCACTTGGCACCACTGCTTAGTGATGGCCTTGGCAGTGCTGGTTAATGGTTGGACTTGATGACCTAAGAGGGCTTTTCCAACCATAATAATTCCTTGGGTTTACATTGTCTTGGCTTTCTAGGGTCTCTTTAAAGTTATTTCCTGTAATCGGCTCTCTTATTGAGACTCTGCATGACCCAGGACACAGAAGAAAGGACAACTCCTACCCTCCAAGCTTTCTTTCAACAGCAAATGGTGATAACTGGTTGGGATCACGAGTATGCAGCAAGGTTGTCTCCTAAATATGTCAATGAAAATAAAATTAGCACTTTTTAAAAAAAAAAAAATATTTCCACCCAACTTACTGTTGGGTGTCTGGAACAAAAGCTGCAGGAGGGAGCGCGCAGCGTTTGAAGTGGGCACGGATTGTCGTGTTCTGCCTCAGCAGACGGTTCCTTTACAGGAAGCCACCACAATTTTTGTTCTGCAGCTGAACAGATCACGAAAACCCTCAGTGCTGCCGCCTCACCCATCCACACCAGTGAGAAAAATTAAAGGAACTATTTTTCTTCAGCCCTTTTGGGGGCCTGAAGATTCAGCAGGGACCGTTTTGTAAATTCCTGTTGCATTTCCCCGTTCCTGATGCAGGGTGCCTGGCCACTGTGGAGCCAAAGGCAGATGCACCTGAGTTACGAGTATTTGTCATGCTGGGCAGGACACCAAAACAGCAAATCTATTCTGGTCATTTGTGCAGGAACATCAACCTTTTACTGGCTGGACAGTTACTGACCCTGTGAGTCACAGAGTCACTTTGCAAGTTCCTGTATTTTCCTTAGGTGGAAATGATACCAGACATCCAAACCATCTGGTTTAGCTTTGTATCATCTTTTTACCAAGCTGTGATTGTCACAATGTCATGGTGCTGAGCAGTGATGGCCAGAGGGTATTAGCTCTGCTGCTTTTATTTTCTTCTACCAGGGAACTAATCCAAGTTGTTCTTTGGAAACAGCTGCTTGAATAGAAAATGTTATTTAAAATTGAATGGCCACAACAGCTCAGAACACAGGAATAATTTCTCCCCACAGGTCAATAACTTGAGTTTACAGGTCAGGACAGCATAAATCCTGTGATGGATTTGTCACCTTAGTAACAAATAGGGTCAAATACAGATAAAGGAATATTATACAACTTTTAAGTGACTGATATTGTGGTCAGAGTGTAGTAGGTTAATCATTGTCAAGAAGGTGTAAGTGAAATGAGCATTTCTCAAACATATGAAGATCTTCAGGAACATTCCTAATAGAAGATAATGCAGGAATTGAGTGTGTTTTGCTTACAGATGTTCCAGGTGTGGCTCCATCAGACAGCTGATAGTCACAGCTGAAAGGGTTAGACACTGCCTGAAGCCGGTGGAAACTTAAACATCCTGTAAAAGCACACTAAGATAGCTTAGAGATGAGAGACGAATTTCTTCTTCCTACAAATAAAATTTTGTAGGAAAACTACTAGTTGTTAAATGTTAATCTTATGATTACAGAGATGTCTGAAGAACCCATGATGATTCACATGTGTTGGTTAAATGCATGCATTGGATCTGTTGATAAGACTAAATCATAAACAAAAATATGATCAAGCATGGGATCATCTCTTCCATCGGGTCAGCAGTTAAAAGAGAGTAATTTGTGCAAAAGAAACACAAAATCTGATCAAGTCACTGTCAAGCTGAGGAGAGACTCTTGGATGTTTGTGGAAATAAATTAACATATGTTATGTGTGAAGGGTACAGCCATTCTTTAAAAGACCCGTGACAAAAACCTAATCAAATGACAGCTATAATGACTCGAGCCCGAAGGGAGCTGTTACAATAATTACACAACATGCAGAGGGTTGTAATAGCAGGGCCTCACCCGCTGAAAGATGAAAGGATCGTGGCAAATGGAAGCATTTGTATTCTCAGAGATGCCAGGGAGGCACAAAGAGAAGAGCAGAGGAAAGGTGCATCAGGAATCAATTTACCTAAAGCAGTTTTGGCCCCAGGGGCTGCGTACTTGGGCTGATATTGGAGTGGGATGTGGATTGATTGGTGCAGGGTGTGAACAGGGAAAGCAGATCCAGCCTCAGACCCAAAGTACTTGAGGAGGTGATGAGGGTCTGCAGGGGGTGGCTGGTGGTCTGAGACACACCTCTGACTGCCAGGGTACAAGGTGGCCATTCTTAGAACATGATCCAGTGAATCATCTCCTTTTACCCTCACACAAGTCACCTCTGTCTTGCCTAAGCTGGTACTTGGAATATCCCTGGGTGATGTCTCCAAAGAAAAGGAGGTTTGAAGTGCACAGTGGAGTGTGGAGCCCAACTGAGCACTAGAAGAATTTTCTCCTCACATGACACTTATTTCTTAAGACAACCTTCCTGATTTTTCTCCATCATTTTCTCCATCTATTCAACTCTGTTGCAGGCACTCATTGTTGCAGCAAAAATTAGGTGTTACATCACGACAACGTAAGTAAATGCCTTGATGCACAGTCACGCTTTCTTTTATAAATGAAAGCAAAAGTAGATAACATGAACTAGAGAGTCCTGAACTTCAGGCAAGGCCTGTGGTAAGTTTAAAGGTGTTGTGCCCCTTATATTGCCATATATTTAATTACAATCTAAACAAACCTATGGAATATTAGTGATCATCCGATAAAATGAGAAC
Organism: Edolisoma coerulescens; assembly: GCA_013397115.1. Classification (NCBI taxonomy): domain Eukaryota; kingdom Metazoa; phylum Chordata; class Aves; order Passeriformes; family Campephagidae; genus Edolisoma; species Edolisoma coerulescens. The sequence goes on along the minus strand of VWZW01002943.1, from coordinate 2,198,544 downwards.
TTGATAGGGACAGCTGTGCCACAGATCTGATGTGCTGCATTTCACAGGTCAAAAAATTGTACTATCAAGATCTGAAGGTACCTCCTCTTCAGAGTGAGAAAAAGAGAACATGTTCTTCCCTAGATGTCCCTAATTTTCTCAGAAACATGGCAGCTTTATTTTCCTTTAAAGGAATACTAATAATGTGTGCAGCTTGCTTTCACTTAAAAGACTGATTTTCCTCAGGGGCAAGAGGAATACTTTGTTCCAAAGCTTTTTGTCCTTTAGGATATCATCTTTATATCGTTTAGGATGGATGAGCCTTCCTAACAGCTGAGGCTCCCAGAGTTATTCATAGATTTCAGGAAGAAATTAAATAACTGTTGGGGAGCCAATGGCTAATGGAAATAAGTCTGAGATGTGGACATGTAGCTTCAGCAGCTTGGAAAAGGACAATTTCAAACGTGAGTATCAGTGGTGCTGGAGCCAGAACCACATGTTGGATCTGTGATTGTTTAAGTTGCATTTTAGTCTTATTTTCCACCGTAGCAAATTTGTGGTAGTTTATCCCAATTCTCTGAGTAATGCATCCATTTTTCCCTTTGTAGCTCACAATTATTACAAAAACCCTTGTACTGAGAGGGTCTAAGCCACTCCTAACTAGTCGTGGCTCAGAATTAGACCAGAGTATAAATGACAGTGGATAAGAGCCAGTGGCTCCAGGCTGGCTCAGGGAGGGATTGATGTCACATTCTGCTTGGATTTGTTCTGGATTGTATATCCTACCATAAAAAAAAAAATAGCTGAAAATACTATTAAAATCCCTGTGTTCATTTTATCCCTGTGATTTCCTTTAATATTTCTTTCTCTGAGCACTAGGAATTCTGTTAATTCCCAGCTGTTGCCCGACGATCAAGAAACAAATGTTTATCCTCTCCTGGCCACGGCCCGCAGGTATTAAAGGGTAGTCCCACTAATGCTCTACACCAAGACTTCACTGCCACTTGACATATGGAGTAATTTACCCCTGTTGGCAAAAGGAACCGAAATCAGCACGCTCCTTCTACAGCCTAATCCTGTACGTCGTGCTGATGTGTAAACAGTGACACACGAGAGTTTTACTGCCTGACATAAAACATGCATTAGCACTGAGGGAATGTGTCTGTGCATTGGAGGGAAGTGGGAGGGGTTTTTTTGCTTCAGGGAAGACCGTTTCCCTCACATAGAAATCTTGATGAAATAAGATCAAACCACCTGGAAAAGCAAATGGATGTAATGCAGGGAGCAAAAGGAGATGATGCATCTCTTTTCGGAGCCCTGAGAGATGCAGATGTTCAAATTTGGAATGCAAGTGCCAGCCCATGAATTTGATGGGTGCTCAGCATCCACTGCAGTTTAGGGTTTTTATCCTGAGAGAAGCAGGACCTACCAGAACACATTCAACTCAGACAATCATAGACTTGGAAATCAGGTCAGATGAATCATGTCTTAAAAACAACCATATTTTTCTTCAATCTTAAGTGGGGAAAGAGTGACTAACACCTACAGAGATGATATTAGGTGGGATGAATTCTACCCCCAATGTCTCTGAAACTGAAGCCATTTTAGCTGATGAGACACAAGGTTGATGTTTCAGACAAAATGGACAATATGGGACTGTCTGAAAAATATGAGGCCCTCGGGATTTACAAAATAAAGAGAGTCACAGCATTACTGTCTTGTGTGTACCTGTGTCCAGGTATTGAAATGTGTCCTCTGGATTTCTAGTTCTATGCTCTTCTGCATGCTGTCTTGATGTTTGTTTTTTAATGAGAAATGCTTTTTTTTTTCTTTTTTTTTAATTAAAAAGAGATTTTTTTATTGGCTTTGGGAGGGAGGGAAGACAGCCTCCAGAGCTGCACTGGCCCGAGGACTTCTATTCATCCAGAATTCTTGCTGTGGCAGAGAATGAACCATCTGGGGTTGCTGTGGACTCTCAAATAGACCAGTGAGATTCATGGGCAACCACAACTCCTGCTCACTAATTGTGGCACTTCAGCAAGGCCCATGATGGATGTGAGAGTAATTTTGGGGTTTTAATTGTTCTAAGACAAAATTTCATGATCAAGAAAATGCCATTTGTGTTCTGTTATGCAGCCTTTGCTAACAGAACAATAACAGAAATGATCATCACACTACTACATAAATCTTTCCATGGCCTTCAGCTGGTGTTATTTACTGTTGCTGTCTTGTCTCCCCATGTGAGAGCACAATATCCTGGGACTAGAAACAGTGGCAGAGTGACAAAATGCTAAAACGTAGAATTATTTCTCTATGACGAAGAATTACAAACTCTAGGATCCTTTTTGTCTGAAAAAAAAGGTAGCTGAGAGGGCATCTGATACAAATGAATAAGAGAATTTGTATCTAATTTTCCTAACACTAAACCCCAGGGGAACTTCGAATAGCATTGCTGTCTGATTAGTTCAGAGAACAGAAGACATTTCTTGTAGCAGGGTGAAGTACAGCTGTGAAACACTTTGCCAAAAGACAAGGGGATGAGAACACCTAGAAGGTTTCAAAAAGTGATAGAACATATGCTGGGAAGACAACATCACTAAGGACTTATAAAATCATCTTGGTAGCTGCTGAAGGCTGGGAGCTGCAGGTTGTCAGGGTGTTCTTGGTCTTCTTTACACATTTTCTGTTGGGCGTTGCTGGAGGCAGAACTTGGCTAAGCAGATCTTTACCCTGATCTCACACAGCTTCATGCTGCTCCATCTCATACAGCCTGTGCACTCTGAAGGAGTCTCCTTGAAGCCACTGTGTCCACCAAATGCTTTAATTCGACCTGAAGCAGAAGGAAAAGTCCAAATTTCTTCAGAAAACTTGAATGCTTTGTGTGGTATGGGTGAGATGTTTATTAACAAAGTGCTCGTATGTGTTATCAGCTTTAAGTCCATAGGGCATGGAGAAGGAGAATTTGTGAGATTCCAATAAGGATTTAGGGCTGAGCATGTTTGAAGAACAAAACCCCTATTTTCCTGTGTATTTTATATCCTCTTCAGAAAGAGAAGGAAACACTTTTGGCACTGCTATCTACAAGGCACCATAGAGAGACTGTGAGTCCAAATGTCCACAGTGTGAAGAGGGTCCTCAAAGTGGGGCTTATCAGTGTCCCCACTCATCATCTCTGTCTATCTTTGTGTCTCCAGACTGTCCCACAAATGAAGCCGGTGACAGCTGGCGTCATCCTCCTGAAACACAAAGGAGCTGCACCTTCATGGACATTGAAAGGGACAAGAGAAATTCTGTTTCTGTGTAGGAATATCTGTGTTTGGGGTTGCCTGCTTGGCCATCAGCAAGCACCGGAGAGCCCAATTTTGTTTTGTTGAGGGAGACTCAGTAATTGTCCCACCTGTGAGCAGGACAAAATGGAGAGTGTCACAGCTCTTGTGTCAACCTCACTGCTCACCTCCTCTGTCACCTCCTGTCCCCAGCACTACGTCTCATCCTGACCCACGTGTCTGTGACCAAAACCACTGGGTTTTTTATGGTTGTGCCATGGGAGGGAGTTCAGGACACTGCAGTGCTGACAGGACTCTCTTTCATGCCACCATGGGCAGAAGAAACCTTCTAGATATCACCTGCTCAGCTGCTGTCTGACACCATCCTCCTTCACTACCACAAGAGCCTTCAGCCTGGGGTTTTAAATCCTCATGGGGCCTTGACAAATTCAGCACTCAAGGTGAAATCACAGACCAAGTCAACACTGAGCTGGTGCAGAGCTGATTTGGTTTTCAGCATGAAAAACAGCACGGAAAAATTGTAGCTGTTTCTGGCTTGTCATTCCCTCTTTTCCCTTTCCCAGCCTCTTCTGTCAGCAAACTGTTTAAATAATTCCCACGTACAAGGAAAGCCCAGGGAGCAGAAATATTTCTGACCAGGCAGCCAAATGAAGTGTTGAAGGTCTGAGGAACAAAACTTTCTGGTCCACCAGGTCAGCTAACAGCATCTCTCACAGAGAGACAAACTGAGGGTATTCAACTCCTTTAATTTCTCCCTGACAGAAATGTGGTTGAGAGCACAGAGTGCCTGTCAGAGCACAGATCTGCTGCCAGCCTCCCTGATAACATCTGGGACCACCAGCAAGGTGGAACAGAGCTTAACACCAGGACAGCAGCCTCGGAGGTGCTACCAGGAAGCCCTGCAGGTGTTCATAGCTGTGGGCAGAGAAGAACACAAGCACTTTGGATTTTCTGCTGTGGTTCCATCCTCTGACCATCCCACTCACTCTCCACAACCCATATCTAAATAGTTCATGGACATAAGGAGAGCTGAGGCATTTCAGAGCAAAAATGTGATGCAGGAAGAAAATGAAGGTAGGAGAGGTCAGGCAAGAAACTTTTGCAGAATGAGGCTTATAAATGATTGGGCAGTAAACCAGGCTGTGGAAGAGAGAATGTGAGGCAAATGACACTAAACTGCAAGAAATCAGGCTTCTTTATTCAGAATAATTGTCCCTGAAGAGATCACAATTGCTATTTTGTTATATCTCACATTTGCCTAAAAATTCAGGAACAAGGAACCCATGGGACACTTTTTCTCGTGGTATTTTCTTTTGCTGCCAACAGGGTAACACTTGTGTTCATCCCTTGCAATGCAAACTTTTCAACCTTCTCCTTTCTTGATGGATGAGACAATTGCCATGTTGTGGTTTCGAAATGTGTGCTAGAAAGTGCTCTAGGTGTGTTTGGAGCCCTCTGTCCTCAACAAGTGAGAAGTGACAACCTTGCAAGAGTGCGTGGCAGCCTGAGGGAAGGGACATCAACCAACCCAACACTAAGTCTGGTGGCTTTCATCCCACTGCTTCCAGGAAAGGTTCCCAGCTCAGGCTCCCTGGAATCACCATCCCCACAGGCAGGGGTGGTCAGCAGGGGAGCATCACAGGGGACAACCACAGCAGAAGCAGAGCAGGAGCTGGGGATGTAGTGCAAGAAGGTCACTAAGGAGGAGGAGACAGACTGTGACAATGAGACTCCATAAACTCAGTGGAGATGGGCAGATAAAACTGGAAAATTATGTAAAACATTTTGGGGAGCTAATAGCCTTCCACTATCTTAAGAAGGCTTAACAAAGGCAGGAGAGGGACTTTTCATAGAGGCATGTGGTGACTGGACAAGAGGAAATGGCTTTAAACTGAAGAAGGGTAGATTTAGATTAGATAGGAGGAAGAAGTTCTTTATTAAGAGGGTAGGGAGGCCCTGGCACGGGTTGTCCAGAGAAGCTGTGGCTGCCACTCCCCTGGATGTGTTCAAGGCCAGGTTGGACGGGGCTTGGAGCAACCTGGGATAGTGGAAGGTGTCCCTGCCGTGGAACAAGATGATCTTTAAGGTCCTTTCCAGCCCAAACCATTCCATGATTCCGTGATTCTGTGAATTAGCACCCCTTTGACCACAGAGTGATCTACAGGTGACTGTGCTTGGTTAACCTGTCCTGGTCATCTGAGAGAAGTTAGACAGCAGCAGCCGTGGTTGAAAACTGGATTGTGCAACCCTTCCTCCTCTCACACCAATTAGCACGGCTGTTGGGACAAGCTGTTTAATTAGTGCTGGAATGCTGCTGCTTCAACTCCTGGGCCATGGTCCTTCTCCTGTTTAACTGGAAGGATGCAAAGTTCACTCCCGTCAAGCCCTGGTTTAGCAATTTTAACACAGCATCTGCCAGGCTGTTTTGAATAGCTGCTAAACATCTACGCAGCTTTAGGCGGGAAGAAAAGGCTTTTCAAGTGCTGCATACATTACCCATAGCAGTGGGGAAGGGTGTTAATAATTCATTCATGCTCTCAGACTCTGGAGTGTGCTAGATCTTTCAACTCACAACAATAGGCATCACCCTGCAGGCTGTCATGTCCCGCTTTTAACAAAGGGAAAGAAAAGAGAGGCGCTAAAAAGGAGGAAGATTTCCTGGGTGGAAAATCTGAAGCCTGATGAAGAATTAAAGCCTGTTAAATGTCTACTTGAGCCAGCCATTGAGCAATAAAGCCTATTTGCAACCGCTTGCTGGAAGAAAGAGCTGCATGTGCAGGAAAAAGCATTTGTTGGGAAGATGCTGGCATTGCTTTCCGTCGGTTGTGGAATACATCAGCCCCCTGGGGTGCCTGTGCAGCAAGTTTTTCTTATTCAAACCAGAGCAGAGAGAGAACAGGAAGGAGTCACCCTGAGAAAACATATGTGTGGAATTATTTTCGTGTGACTGGACCATCCTTTGAGTACCTGAATTGCCTTCAGCTATGCCCTACCCCCACAGGAGGTTCCCAGTGGATGTGATGGAGTCCCATTCCTGTATTTCCAGCTCCAACAGAAATAAAGGCAACCAGAAGTGACAAGAGGACTTGTTTAGGATGAAGCAGGTAGGAAAGCAGCCACTGCTGAAGGCACAGCCAGGACTTTTGGGCTGGTGACCATTGCTGAAGTGTGGCCACCCCCAGTAACAATCATTGTGCCCATCACCAGGGGCAGGGAGAGAAGCCACCCATTTCTTTAGGACTCATCCTGGGTCTGTATTTCAACTTTTATCTCCTCCTTCTACCTCCCTGAGTGGAAGCGCCTGCCCTGTCCTTGCTCCTTCACTCCCGAGGTGGTAAAATCCTGCCTGTCATGTTGAGAAACCCCACACCAGTCTGAGAGTAAAGGAGTGTCCTTGCCATGGGGGAATTACATTTTAAAAGAGAAAGATTGAGGTCCTTTATGTGGTGGGTACTGAACTTCACCCAAAAATAACAGGAGGCTCCCTCCAGTAAAGAGTGGACCATGTGTGTGAGCAAGAGAAGGTGACAACTGAAATGTTTCCTTCCTGGGGAAGCAGGAGATAAATAAATAGAATTTAATCCTTCTGAAATCCAAGCAGCCTTCTTATTTCTGTAGCTATGTCACCAGTTTTGAGCCATTTAACAAATTCCTCATGTGACTCCCCTCATTCTGATTCAAAATTATCCTAAATTGGTTGACAAATGGAGAAGAGGGCTCAAGTCCTATCACCACATCTAATGTCTTGATGAAAACTCTGGTTTCCATGGCATATGCTGACCCATTGAATTCAGTATTTTACTCCCTAGAGTTCACTTACTGCTATTTTCCACGGAAAACTCCCCATGGACACTTCTGTGTACTTGGGAGAAGAAAAGCAATACTTTTATTCTTCCCTTGTGCAAGTCTGCACATCGACCACAGAACAGTTTTCCTTCAGGACGGGTTTCCTCAAAGCAGAATTTCAATTTGATCACTGCTGCACAAAAGAACAAATTGTAGATTTCAGGCTTGCTTCACTCAGTTGCTTTCTGAGTTCAATGCAGGCAGGTTCTGCTGGAAGGGTATTTGCAGTAGCAGGGTCTGTTGGGACCCTTGTCAGCCAGCCCCACCAAACCCCCTGAAAAAACCAAGGCAAAGATGTTCTGAGGCAGAGGCAATCCCTGTGCCTCTCTGAGCTCAAAGCAGTGTCACTTTATCTCCTTGAGACATTCTAGGGACCAAGGGATGGAGCCAGTGTGAGGAGCTGACCTGCCCTTTCACTCCCCTCAACTGTGGGGGCCTTATTCAAGGCTTTTCACAGTTCATCCTCACCCCCCCAGCATGGGCATGGAGATCACAGAACCTGGGTGAGCTCCTGGAGGAGACAGACAGGCCCTGCCTTGCCTTCTCTTGGTTCCTCCATTCACCCCTCTCCTCCCTGTCACCCTCGGCAGAAGTGCCAGCGGGATGTGACAAAATTGCAAAGTCTTGGCACAGAACTTCCTGATTTCTTTTTTCCTTCCCTCTGCAGGGACATGGAGCCAAGAAAGTGTCAGCTCCATAACTCTGCCCCAGCAGAGCCCTGCAAGCTCCCTCAGCCAAAGCAGCTGAATAGGAATGGGATGGAGCTGGAAACTTGTCCTTGTCAGCTGGGTTCTCCATCCAGCAACTCATAAAAAACCCTACATGAAAGCAGCCAGAACCATTACAGCTTGGTCCTATCTGAGAAATGGCATTTAATCCCCACGCTGTTTATTTAACTCTACACGACAGTTGTGTAATGTCATGCTGTTCTGTCCTGATCTGGTTCCACAGGGAAGCTTTTCAGCTCAGGAAATGCATGGATCAAACTGCCAGGTCTGGGTGTATTGCAGAGCCCTGCCATGTAAACAATTATTCTATAAAAGAAACCCCTCTAACCCACAAATTTTGAGACCAAAATAAAATAAAATCAAAGTGCACGTTTAGTTTTATTTTCATTTTAGATATATTTGTGATGAAACACTTGAATTTATCCCAACCACACAGGAACAAAGAGGAAAACCTAGGTTCCCAGGTTTACTGTTTTTGGGGTTTTTTACCTGTCATCATTTTAAAGGATATTTTAGGACTCCTGAACCCTTGAGTAGGCTGTACTTTTCTTTTCCCCGATTACACCTGCAAGACTGGATTTCCTATTGAAATCACTGAGCTGAAGCCACAGGGGGGTGGCACGTCTAAGAACAAGATTTGGTCTCACGCTCCTCAAACAGGACCTTTATAATTAACTCTTCAAAACCTGCTCACCTTCCAAAGGTGAAACCATGCAGAAGGGAGGTGTCTTGGATAAAATAAATTTCCCCCATGTTCAGGGAACAATAGGGAGCAAAGAGATTTGTTTTGCATCGTGTAATGCAACTTTTTTTGTGTATGGGTGTTTATCCTGAAAAAAAATCACAGAATCACAGAATGATATGGGTTGAAATGACCTTAGAAATCCTCCAGTTCCACCCCCCTGTCATGGGCAGGGACACCTTCCACTATCCCAGGTTGCTCCAAGCCCTGTCCAGCCTGGCCTTGGACACTTCCAGGGATGGGGCAGCCACAGCTTCTCTGGGCACCCTGTGCCAGGGCCTCCCCACCCTCTCAGGGAAGAATTTCTTCCTAATTTCTGATCTAAATATCTCCTCTTTTACTTCCCCCTTGTCCTATATCTGTCCATGTAAAAATTCACTCTCCCTTTTTTTCATAAGGCCCATTTAAGTACTGAAAGGATGCAGAAAATGAATATATATCATAGATTTCATAAGGTCTAAAAGGCATTTTCGCTGGCATATGTCTTTTGGACATCGTGTAATTTTCTTATTGTCAACCAGTGCTAAGAATAATATGCCAAATGATCACCATCAAAGCACTCACCCTAAACCCTGATCTGTGCTTAGGTAAGCAGGGAACTTTGTGCAGAGAAACGAACACGCAGAACATTCAGGTTCCATTTAATTGTGTTGCAAGTAAATAATCATAGACAAATCTCAGGGAACAGGGCTGAGGGGCAGTGATGCTGTGAACCACCTGCTTCTCCAGGGGAGGGTGAACTCCATTTAAGCAGCTCCTGAAAATATGACTTGAGGTGTTTTTATAAAACACCTTCAGCAGTGGAGAGGTCAGAACCACCTTAGGTGGGCGATTTCTGTGCTCTATCAGTGTCCTGATGGAAATTGCTGCCCGTTCCCCAAGGGAAAAAGCCCTCTGGACAACTCCAGGCTCATGGTGCTGGCTCCAATCCCCCTTTATTGCGTCTGCTCTCGCAGAGCACAATCCAGAGCAGCCTCCCTTCCTTCCACAGCCCCTTTTCCCCACTGCACACATGGAGCAACAAATGGCATCCAAACACCCGGCGAGCGGCGCGTACAACGAGCAGATGGCGGGAGAACAAGGGCCCAGATCCATTAGCAGGAATCTGGATCAACTCGAGGATGAATCAGCGACACAAATCAGGGGTAAATACATAACAGGCACTCCACGCCAGCCGTTCCCCCCTGGGAGCTGGACGTCTTGGGAGACAAATGCAGGGCTCTGGCATCCTCGCGTGTCTTTTTGTGGATGCACACAGGAGGGCAGCAGACATTTACTCAGCGCTTGGCACGGCAATCCCTTCCTTCCCTGCCGCAGATAGATGCTGCTGGGATAGTGTAAACTGCTCGGCAGCACGAGGGGATGGATACCGGCTAATCAGCCCCATAAAAAACCCCAAAGTGACTGTAATTAGACACAGTGCACATTTCACTGTTATGGCAAAGACAAAGGTCTTAGTCATTTTTTCCTGCTTTTGGGCTAAGTTCACCCCCCACCAAATTATCTCAGGATATTCCTTTCTTCTCTCTAGTTCATTTTATTGGGTGTTTGCTATTTTTTGTGTAAGTTATTGCAGTGGTTTTCATTCTCCAGGAAAAACACACTTCTATTTTTCCCATCGAGATGCTGAGACAGGAATCTCAAACATCTCTCTGCCCTTGTTTCTTGATGGACAATGGACTGGGGATGGGGGAACAGGAGAGGATGTAAGAAATACCTTCTAATTCCACCTAATGAACCTTGTCAATGAACATGAAAATCATTATTTAGGTTTGGAAAACAAAAGACCGAAAGAGAGTGTTTCTCAGCAACGTTACTATTTTTTTTATAAGTGGGTATAATTAAAGCAATTGTCTTTAGCCTGTAAAAATACCCACTGCCTTCTTCCTGCTCCCAACCCAGCTCCATTCATTCCTTTGAATTTGGCTTCTTGATAACTTTGTCCATGATCCAGCACAAACAATTCTGCACACTGACGTTGATGCCAACTCAGATTGAAGCCTTTCAGGCAGAGCAGTGTATTTTGCCTAAGTATTTGCTCAGGCTGATCCTAATTAAAGTATTAATTGCCATGTGGTTGGGTTCTCTTCAGCTGCCTGAAAGGAGTTGAGGGTGGGTGTCCAAGCTGAGCTGAGCTCCCCTCCGCAATCTCAGTGACCGCAAGAGGTGTCAGTGATATCTCATTTCTTAGAACAGATGATTCCCATTTCATAGAATCATAGAATTATTAAAAGAAAAAGGAAAAGACCTCAAAAATCATCGAGTCCAATCACTCCCCCAGCACTGCCAAACCCACCACTACACCATATCTCTAAGCACCACATCTGCATGGCTTATTGAAATCCCTCCAGGGATGGTGACTCCACCACTTCCCTGAACAGCCTGTTCCAGTGCTTGGAAACCATTTCTGTGAAGAAATTTTTCCTAATATCCCGTCTCAACCTCCCTAGCACAACTTGAGGCCCTTTCCTCTTGTCCTCCCTTGCTCTCTGGGAGCAGACCTGGACTCCCCCCAGCTGCCCCCTCCTGTCAGGGAGTTGTGCAGAGCCAAAGATCTCCCCTGAGCCTCCTTTTCTCCAGGCTGAGCCCCTTTCCCAGCTCTCTCAGCTGCTGTTGGTGCTCCAGACCCTTCAGTAATCTAAAACCAGGATGAATTCTGAGGGAAAACCCCACATTTTCTTTCCATTTAGCTTTGTGTACCAGATTGTAGGTGCATATCTGATGTGCAAAGCACACTCACAGACCAAGAGGACAGTGATATCTTGGGTAGTTTGCACTGCCCTCTGAAAATAGCTGTTTTCTCCAGCAGCAGAGAGGGGTTTTCAGAAATAATACCCTCAGGTAGATGCTTAAAATTCAATAGGGTGTTTTGTGCCCAAAAGCCAAATTTTACAAGATATTTGAGCACTGAAATGAATGAGATTTAGGAACCTAAGTGCTTGAAAAGAAAAACCCAGCAAAGTTGATTCATCTGCCCATGATCCCATTAGTAAATGTGTGACAGGAGCTGAGCACAGATCTGTGAACTGGTGTAATCCACTGATAATCATTCACACCGTGAGATTCCACAGCCTGACACACGCAGAGCAATCCCAGCACAAACAACAGGCATCAAAACTCAGGGTGGGAAAACGACTGGAAGTGTTTGAGAGAGCAACACTGCCTGTTGCTGTAATCTCCACTCTGATAATGTCACTGGGGACTGGGATTATGAGAGATGCTGTGTGGAATGAGGCTGGTTTGTGTCACGGGACTCCACTAAGACAAAACACACAGTAAAGAAAAGCCTGACCAAGCAAAACCCAGACATCGTCCAGCTGTGGTTTCACGGCAATAAATACGATTGGGGATTTTGCTTATCTCCAAGTTTTATCCTGTCTTCTGCCACGGAATTGCAGCCCAAGCCATGAATGCTGATTTGAGGACTTCACCTCCTGAAACAGGAATGTGGAGGCTGGGTGTGCCAGCAATATGGGAACCATCTCAGTGTGTTAAAATAAAATCCCTGGCATGGTTTGCTCTGGTGGCTGTTTTGGGAATACAATGTTAATTGTTGGACGAGGCTTTGGGCAGCTAATGAGTAAAGAATCTCAGTGGATTGGGGTCTTAATTACCTGATTTACTTTAACCTGATTTCCTCTAACCCAGCAGGTCAGTGGGACTAATCCCAGAACAGGACACACTGCTATGTGATATCTTCAAACAGGTCCAAGGATTCCCAGAGATGAGGAAGGAAGTGGGGACAGGTGCTCATCTCAGTGGAAATTAGACACCTATGCCTAATACAGTGATATAGAAATAACCCTTTGTTAGCTACTCACCAGCCTAAAGACCCAAAGACACATCAGATCTTGCTCCTCCCGAATACTTTGGTGCCCAGACTTCTGTTCCTGCTCTCAGTGAAGCTAAAAAAGAAGCAAGCTCAACAATTTTTTGTTTCTTGCAGGCAGAAATAAAAACAAATAAACAAAAAAAACCTTCATAGAGCCATAGAATCATTAAGGTTGGAAAAGACCTCCAAGATCAAGTCTAACCTTCATCATCAAGTCCAAACCTTAGAAACTGAGAACACAATTCAGCATAGAGAGGGAAGCCTTGTGTCTGAACCAGTAAACACAGGGTAATTCTCAGTTGACCACAGGAACTTCAAAGCTTTATCACCTTCCTCTACCTGATGCTTGCCATTCTCTACACCTTTGGTGTCACCAGTCACAGAAACTGAGGTTTGCACTAGGTGCAAATTCTTCAATTTCCATAACTCTGGTCACTTTTTTCCTATTTTTCCCAGTTTGGTTGCACTCCACACCAGGTTTATCCAGACGAGCTTCTTGTCTTGCTTTTCTCTTATCCTTTAAGGAGTAGTATTGGGTGCCACTCAGTGGTGGAAATCAGGTTAGAATGAGGTCCCTGAACTCATGGACAAAGTCCTTGCTGGGCTCTGTGATGAGGATGATGAACTCTGACATCTAGAGAGGACACTTCTCTCCTCACTCTGTGTTGTTATCACAGCAGGATGGTCAAAGGACAAAACTAGTTATTCCAATAATTCCAATTAAATGAAAAATTAATCTAAAATAGCCCCTTTTCTGAGTTAAGGAACTTTTATAGTTCTTTTTGTTTTGTTGTGCTTTATCTCATATTCTGTGCTCCTCATTTGGTGTCTTCAGCCCTTGTTTCATTAAGAGGAAAAGGAAAATAAATGAAAGACAATAAGCAGATTATTATAAAAAACTTTCAAGTAAAAATTAGTTGGAAAAAATAATTTGTAAACTAAGCTTCAGATTGATCTCACTTTCTTTAGTGGGATTTTAGTCTAGACTATATCTTTAGTAGCCATAGACACAGGGAAAACACATACTTCTCCAGAGACTGCTGTCTAAGATGATTTATCATTAATTGAATTGTCTCACTGGGCCATAAACTGAGCACATCTTGTGCTTGAAATGACACATATGTCCAAATGATTAGGAACTACAATTATTAGCAGTAAAAGCTGATACTCCCTGGGTTATCATGACATGCAAAGCCTGTTTATGATGGGGAACCTGAGTCAAGCTTCACTGCAGAAATCTGTACCCACACATCCTCGGTAGAAGGTCCCTTCCAAAGTTGCTCCTGGAAGCTCTTCACCTTGCCTGTCCTTAAAATCTCCAGTGATGGAGAATCCATCACATGTGGGTGGCTTAATTTTACGCCTGCAATAATTTTGTGGTGATTTACTGTCAGTACCTTCCTCTTTAAGCAGAATTTCTAAAGTTTTTAATTAATGATCTTCCCATCTTTAAAGGCCAGAATAAACATTTTGCTCACCTTGTTTGACTTCCTGGCAGCAGCTGTCCCCTCTATTCCTGTATTTAGCACCCAAACACAATACATGCATTTCATAAGGACAACCAACCTTTAATAAATTTCACCTTTAAGTGAAATCCAATCAAGCTTCTGATTTATGGGTTGATTACTTTTTTTTTTTTTACAGATACATAAAATTTGAAAAGTGAACTTAAAACTAGGAAGTAAAGTCTTTCCCTCAGAATAATGTAAACAAGGCTGTTAACTCTGTTGCTCCCAACCACTGATCTGCTGCTCTGACCTTGTAATCAGAGAAGACTATGAGCCCTGCATTTGTCTTTGAAGGCTGCTAATAATTAAATCCTATTGTTTCACTGAAACAGAACATGACTCTCACAATTTGTAACCAGAAGCAGTATAGCTGCACTGAACAATGTTGGATAAACATGCCCTTCAAAGATCAAAGGATGTAGGGCTATGTCAATTAAAAGGAAAAAAAAAAATCAGCATAGCTAAACTGCTGTTTCTCAGCAACTTGGTGCGGGTGTAGATCTGAGGCTGCCTGGATTGCTTTGCTTTCATTTCACAGTCTCAAGGGTATCCTTATTCCCCCCAGTGCCTGGGGAAGCTGGCACACCCAGATGTGAGCTGAGAGTCTGTGGGCAGAGGGAGAGAGTACCCCCCTCGTCCCCAATTAAACGTTCAAAGGATTCGTGCTCTCTCCAAGCAGCACATCTTTGTGGCATTAAATAAAAATCGGCCTCAAAGAGAAAACACACACACACACAATGTGCTCAACAAGGCAGTGGGCAAGAGGATAACAGGAGGATGTGGATTTGGAGTGACGTTGTTTGCTTTCATTTCTTCTCAGTGAGAATCCTTCCCTTCTCCGCGGATTTCCATCAGGGAGTTCACGCTCTGTACCAAACACAAACTCACCTCGATGCCACTTGGGCCATGCAGTTTCAAGAGGAGGCAGGAGAAACCATGGTTGCTTAAGGAATTTGCCCCTTCCCAGGGATGTCCATGTGATTTATGGCCCGCAAAGCCTCTTTAATTAACGTGACTCTCACCGGCTGTTTCCTGGTGGCCCAGAAAGGAGGAAAACTTGCAGCAAATGAGTCCCAGCCACGCCTTGGCTTTGTCTGTTCTGTACTTCACAGCTTTTCCTCTGTCCTCTGAACAATTTCCAGGGACATGAAGACCCCCTTGCTGAAATGTCTCTGCTTGTGCAGAGGTAGGTCACTGCTGGGAAGGACAGATCCCACTTTCCATGGCCTGATCCTTCTGGTGGGTGTTGTGGGGTCCAGTCCATCCATATAACCATGTCATAAACTTCTCAAGTGTCTCTTGCCAAGACCAAAGAACTTCTTCTCTGTGAGGGTGGTGAGGCCCTGGCACAGGGTGCCCAGAGAAGCTGTGGATGCCCCCTGGATCCCTGGAAGTGTCCCAGGCCAGGGTGGATGGAGCTTGGAGCAACCTGGGGTAGTGGAAGGTGTTCCTGCCCATGGCAGGGGTTGGAACTGGATGGGCTTTAAGGTCCCTTCGAATCAAAGCCATTCTATGACTGTCCCAGTGCATGTGAATGGATTTGATCCCACATTTTCCAGATGACAAAAATGAATTTGATTTGTTTTCATTTTAGAGGAGGGGCCGTTGAGGAAGATGCAAACCAGAAAGGATAAAATCATGCTGGAATCTTGCAGCAGAGCTGTCTCATGAATACCACTGTGCTTTCTGCTGCAGATTGTGTTATCTCAGCTTCAGAGGCGATGAATAAGCTTCAGCTCTGGTTGTTGGGGTTTTTTTCTTAATCAGAGTTTATTATTAGGTTAATGAAATATAAAAGCAACTTAGAGAAAAAAAACGACTGATTTTTCCAAAACTTAGGAAAAAAGGAAGTTTTAGCATCTCAAACACTCTCTTTTTCCCTGCCATTAAATTCCAGGGCGGACCTTCAGCTCACATCAAACTATGGTGCCTCAGGAATGGCATTGAGTCAGCACTGGACATGGGGCCAGATCTACTTAGGGCTGCATCTGCAAGAGAGCCGTGTCTTCAAATGCTCCCTTTCCGCTGCAAATGGAAAAGGCATTTTTATTCTGAGAATGAGGGCATTTGTTCCTTTTACCTCTTGTACCTCTGGACTCCAGTGCCTCTATTATGTGTGCCTGGACTTAGATTTCTTAGTTCAATGAGAAGAATGTAAAATATGCAATGCTGAACCTATGTGCAAGAGAGTTCTCTAGCCCAGGCTCCTGCTTAAGAATTACAGGTATTTGTTGTTTGTTTGCTGCACTCCTTGGGAAAGCAGAGCTATTCCATCCTGCTGCCTGTTTATACTCCATTTTTTTTCCCAGTTCAAGACAACACCATTCCACCTCAGTGAATATTTTATGGTTTCCTTGAAATAAATCACTCTCTCCACCTTCCTGTCTACTAAAGACAAAACCTTATTGTAATGAGTTACATTCCACTATCAGCTAATCTGAGGAAAGAACCTGGCCCATAAAGTTTGACAAATGATGATCATTTTCAAAAATAAAATGTACACGTTGTGTCTAAACACAATTGACCTCATTCCTCTCAGCTGTCCTGGTGTTCAGCTGCTTGGAAAGTTTCCTCTGGGGAAAACCTTTATTAAATGATTTGTGTGTCTTTTACATTTTGCTCCAAATTATCTCGCTCCCTCATTTTATTTCTTCTCCGGGCTGGCTGCTCGCTACAGCTAATTTGGTTGTCCTTGCTGGGACTACCATAAATACTCCTTCCCAGTAGTACTTTGCAAGCTGAATTAGTCAAGTGATCTTGGCTACTGCATCCAAGAAAATACTCGACAAGATTAAACACTGGGAGAACTTTATGGTTGGAGACACCGTTTTAAAGTCACCCATAAAGGAGCATGAGCAAAAAAATGCTGATGAGACCAAAACCCACTTCATAGATGCTAAAATTGTGACCTTCAGGATCGTGTTTGAAGGAAGAGCTGTTCACTCACTTCTCTCCCTGCAATGACTGCATTAAAGCGTGACACCCTCGGTGGAACTGGTAACAAGGAGCCCTTCATAAAAATGGTTGAAATATCAGATTGAAAACAAGGAGGTGAAGCCTGGCCTGCAAATTGGAAGAGAGAGCACTGAAGCCTGCAGGAGCCTCCAGGTACTCTGGGTCTGCCTGTGAAGCAGAGAAGGTGACGTCCTACCTGGGCTAAGCGGTACCAGAGTCACCAAAACAATTGAAAAAGTTGTTCCTTCATCTCCATCTTTGCTCTTATTTCACCCTGGCAGCACCTGGAGATTTAACCTGTGCAGGGCTGTGGCTCTTGGGTGGAAACTGTAATTGGATAAATCTCCTGGTGGCTCAGGGTGGCACATATTTACCATTCCCCCCAAAATTTGTGGTTATTACCAGGCAGACTGGATCTGTAGTTGTCCTTACAGTGGTTTCATGTCTTTCTGTCATGAGATTGAAGCTCCTGATTTTATTCAAAGCTTTATTCACTGAAACCTGATTCCAGGGTAGCAGAGGGTGACAACAGGGCTGGAATTATTTCTGATTGGGAGGAATTGATGAAGAGCTTTCTGTCAAAAATTCCCTTATTTTTAAAATTTTTCCAGCCATGCGCCGGTTAGAACATTTTATTTCAGCATTTTTGAAATAATTTTATATTTTAAATATTCCTCCTTTTCAATTGTGAAATAATTGTTTTCGAGTCTGAAATAGCCAGTGCTTCATTTAAAAGGGGTACAAAAATCATTAAAAATGCCCCATTAGCCACACAAGATGTTTTGACTCGAAACATCTCTTAATTAATTTTAAAAAATGCTTCTTTTCCCCTCTAAGTTAATCTTATATGACTCTCCTCCCTTCATCTCCCTAAAATAGAGTTTTCAAAATCATAAAATCATTATTGTTGAGGTTAGAATCAATTACTCTCACAGTTTGCTCAAACCTTTTGAGATGTGGTGGACAGAGCTACTTTCATGTCAAGATTGACTTTAAATAAAGAAGGTTTCTAATACTAAATTGAAAAGGCTCAGACTTTATCCTAGTGAAAAAGGTGAATGGTTACAATGGGAAAAGTATTAAAATATCAGTATTTCTTGTAGAATCAGAAGTCTGTACTTCCTTAACTCTCCTGCACCACTCACAGGATAGATAGGTCTTTATTTTTCACAAGACCTTTTTTGATGTTAAAAGTTAAGTCTACTCATCTTACAATAAACCCGGAAAATTCTAGGGTGAAGAAATGCATGAGACAGCACAAACATGATCTGAGACATTTTGGGTACAAGCAACAATTCCACTTTTCATGTAACAGATGACACTGCTTGACATCAGAACAAGAAGCACCTGTTGCCTGTGCTGTAAAATCTCTTGCAAATAGCTTCTGATTTGTGGCACTGATATAAAGGCTGTGTTTTATGGAGCTTACCCAACCAGCTTTGCTATGTCAGGTTATCACAGATACATTTTTTTCCAATTCATTTTGAGACCAACTGCTGCTAAGAGGCTGTAACAAGGGTTGTAACTTGCTCCTTTCACTTCCATTCAGATAGTTTGAATAAACCCCCATTTCAGCCTTTTATGGGCCCTCTTTCCATTATGCCTATTTTATTTTACTTTTCTCCACAGGGATTGAGCCACTTTATTCAGGTCATTTTCTGCAATATCATGTTAACCCATTAAAATGTCAGATAATTTATTGTCCATTCAGTCCACCTGCCTGTCCTTTTCCCTGAAAAAGCACAATCATTTCTGTGAGCTCTGCATTCCCCTGCCTGTTCAAAGTGCCTCGTGGTTGTCCTCACCTTCTCATTAAATCTCACCCAAGAACAGTTGCCTTGGAAACCAGGGAGTTGCTCCAGCAAAGGGGCTGAGCATCTTCACCTTGCCTTGACTTTGGTGGGAGGTGAGGCCATTCAGCACTTCTAAAAGGAGAGTTTAGTGCAAGGCCGGCAGAGAAACTACCAGCTACTGTTTCCCTCTAGTTCCAGGGTGATGGGAAGTGGTGCTGCTCCTCACGCGGCTTCTGCGTGAAGAGCAGGAGTCAGAAGGAGGTCGAAACAGCTGATGCTTTTCTGGCATCTGTGAGATCATTTGAAGACATTTTGGAAATGCAAATGCATTCTAAACACTATTCAAATGAACAAACTTCTTCTGAAAGTCTAAGACAGCCCAACTTTCCTTCTGGGCTATTTATGAAGTCATGGTGCGTCTGTAAGGGAGCTACCAGGGTTGTTACAAGTTTGCAATAAGAAACCAGTTTGGATCAAAAAAAAAGAAAAGGAAATCAAATAAAAAGCACATCTTAGATGGTTTTTGAGAGGAGAGACAGCATCCTTCCAAGGACTCAGCCAATGTAAGCACTGAATCTTAACATTTCCAAGGAAAACACAGCAGGGTTTGGAAACTTGCCAGTGAAGAAATGAAGTCTAGCTTGCTGTGATAATCACAGCAAGAGATAACTTGTGGAGATAAACCATACCTTGAGAACAGAGCTGGCTCTGCTCAGGCCACCAGTTCAGCCCTGGGTTATCTGTTTCCATGAAGCCTTCAGACCTCCCTATGAGCTCTTTCCAGGCTCATCTGGTTCCATATGGAGCCATTCCTTGGACCTGCACCTCGATATAGGTGCCAGGAGCACTGGTCAAGGTCCAGAAGAGCAAAGCACCTACCAAGCCTATGCAGCCCCAGGAAAAAAGAGACCTTTGCAGGATCACAGTGGATGGAGATGACAAATTCTGCCTCATTCTTGGCTGGAGGTCTCAAATACTTCATTGGAGCTTGCTCCTGGTCTTTGTGTGCTGGCACTGAAAAGTCCATGTGGGAAATATCTGGGAAGATGTTTCCCTTCTGACTGAAGGTCATGCCAGGCTTTTCTCCTCTTCAAACTTAATGGAACCTTTTGCCCTCAAACCAAGGTTTGCTCCCATGGGCTTGCAAATCTTTCTCTCTCCAATGAATATTCCCATCTTCTCACCCAGACACAATATACAGTGCTTGGAGCCCCTTGGTGCCAACTTAGAGTGGTAAATGCTCAGATGACTTCTGCTGATCCCAGGTTGTTTCAGGTATCAAATTTGATCCAGACATTTTGCAGAACACCTCCATAAATATTTTTTCTGACTCCTTCTCTTGATATTTTTGGTGTTCACTCTCAAGTAAGTTTTTATTTGTTTTGTTTTCTTGACGTTCAATTGTGCTGTGTTTTGTAACAGCAAATAAATTCCTTAAGGTCAAAAAGATTTATTTTTCTTTTAGATGGAAAGGCATTTTTGAACTTGAGAAAATGAGCACTGGAAGGAAATCTGAAATAAAAACCCATTTGAGAAGTAGAACTTTCTTCTTTTATACATGTCCATCTGAAATCCTTTCTAACTAAAAGCAGTTTCTTACAAAATACTGTGCTACAAACAGGCAAACCTTCCCACAGAAAGATGAGTGGACAAAAAAAGAAGTTTGCCAAAAAAAGAAGTTTGCCAAGTCACCTGATAAATTTCTTCAACTTTCCTCCTTTGTATCCATGTGCCATGTGCTGATGTTTTTAAAGAGAAACAAAAATGACTTGAAGTTTATATTTTGGTCATGTCTAGAGGCACTAAATGGCATTAGAGCTACTGGCTTGTAGGTGCTGTAGGAAAAACAAGGAAATTACTTTTCCCGCCTTGAAATCTTTTCATCTGGGACACACACAAAAAAGGCTTCTTATTCAAGCTGACATACACTATTCCCTACCTTACAGAATTAGTTCGTGTTAAATGTCTCTCCCTTCTGGCTTTTTCCCCATCATTTTTATCACCAGATTTTCTTCCAGAGACTGTTCCTTGAAAGAAAGCAAAGAAGCAACTGCAGAGACTGAAAGAAGAGGTGATAGAAAGCAGCTTTCTAATACTCACAGCAAGGACAGAATAAAGTCAGGGCAGTCCCACCTGGAGAGAAGAATTCACTGTTACCATCCTAACCCTGCAGAGTTGTCACCACACCTGGTGTTGACTTTATTCAACAACAGGGAACTCCGAGGGCATTCCCAGCCCTTCCAGGTCATGGATCTGAATTCCTGCCCTGCTGTACACTGATTTTCTCTCCCATCTTGGGCAAGCTCGGATTCAATCCAGTGTGCGGTCCCACCTTGAAAATAAGGATAAATGTATCTCTGAAGTGCAAAATTTTTGGACAAAAGTCTCCTGCTTACAGTAGTTGGACTGGAGAGGAGGCAGGTTTGGATCCCTGTGTTGCAGGGATTTACACCTCCAAAAGAGCCTTTTAGTACTGAAGAGTAACATGCTTCTAATTAAGGCTGTTGCTGTAAAATCTGATAACACATTGTGCAGGAAGCAAGCAGACATCTGTTCCTATGAACACATCAATATTAAGGTGGATTTTGGATGCAAAACTCTCCCCATGCTGTTAATAATGCCACTGGCAGAAGATATCTCCTGCCTTAATATCTGGCAGCAAATGTTTTGCATCAGGGCCGTGTATTCCTTGGAGGATGGTGTGAACATATGATCTAATTTTCCCTGGCAAAGCCTCCATCATGCATGTGAAATTTCTTGTGGAATACAATAACCCCTCCCATCCATAAAATCAGGTTGATGGGTGAACAAGACTAGGTAGAGACAGGAACACACCCACCTCCAACGTTGCCATCTGTGGCCTCCCTTTGGGACTTCTTAAATGGGAATTATTTGGAGTTGGGTGAGACCTTCTGAAACGAGGAGTGAGTGGAAGAGGCCACCTGGCTAAGATAACCCACCTGGCTTAAGGTGTTGGTCCCTACAGCACCCAGGTACATTTGAGCCCCTTTTGTGAGGATCTCAAAGCTATTCCCAAAGGGAAATAGGACAGTGCAGGACTGACTTTTCCAGAACAGCCCAAATACTTTCTTGAGTCAGCAGTTCCTCTCCACCACTAAGCCAAGCACAAATCCCTTGTGGTATTTCACAGAGGTAGCCTCCCCAAGTACTCCTTTTTTCCTCCAACAACTTGCTCATCAAAGTATTACAAGCCAGAGTCAGACTCTTCATATTTAACTGCCCTCAATGCCTTTTTCTTCCACGAGTTTTTCCTGCTGCTTTTTTGACCCCATGCAACATTACGGCATTCAGATCCTCCTGAGAAAAAACTTGCAGAACTTGGTACAGTCTGTGAGAAGAGCTACACATTTCTCCTCCCCTAGGATCCCACTGGCATCTGCCGGTTTAATTTGCTGAAAGCTTCATCCTTGTAGAGTTTTTCTGGAAATCAGTAGAAGCTCACAATGCTCAGCAGCACCAGTGGGTGACCATCTCTTACTGACACCCATCCTGCGCTACCAACAGGTTAATTTTGAGTGTTTATTTTGGGTTGGCTGCAAAATGCATTTGCTACAGCTACACAGAGCCATTAGGTTTCTGTCAGATATTTTTTTCCCATTAGTTTCGTTTTCTTCTATGCAAATAGGGAAGCAGTTTCTGATTCTGGCACACAGATGTGTTGGTGCCAGGGCCCAGCCCCTATAAATAGCTTTGTTGCTTACATCCAACACCAGACTTGCTGGTTTTACCAGGAATGGAAGAGGAAGTTTTATTAACTCCACACAAGAGGTGATTAAAAAAATCCCCCAACTCACACTGAAACACTTCCCACAACCCCCTGACAGGAGCATTGAGCCAGGTGGGAATCAGGCTTTGCTCCCAGGGAACAAGGGACAGGACAAGAGGAAACTGGCTCAAGTTGCACCAGGGGAGGTTTAGGTTGGATATCAGGAAAAATTTCTTCACTGCAAGGATGGTCAAGCACTGGCACAGGCTGCCCAGGGCAGTGGTGGAGTCACCCTTCCTGGAGATATTTAAGAGCTGTGAGGATGTGGCACTTGGGGACATGATTCAGTGGTGGCCAGGGCAGTGCTGGGTTAATGGTGGGACTTGGTGACCTTTGAGATCTTTTCCAACCTAAATGAATCCATGGGAGAAGGAGCAAGGGCTCCATGCAGAGCCACAAGGCTGCCAAGGGACACAACCATCCTTCAGTGAAGATCCCAGCTTTGACACTAGGTTGTCATGTGACCTTGAGCATCATGTATTTTGGATTTTTAGTACATTAACAGCGCAAGAAGAAGAGAGTTAGCAGCACAAGAGGAGACAAGAGTGCAGTAACACTGAATGATGAAGCGAGACATGTCTTCAGAGCAAAAAACACCCATATCAAACCTGTGTCAGATTTAAAGATTTGCACTTCTCAGCCATCAGAGTCACACAGGGGGATAGACTGGAAGATATATTATGCAAATAAGGATCGAAATACTTGCACATCTGCTTCAATCTTATTTTCTCAGCCTTTTAAAATAGTAATTGCAAGTGTATATATTATAGCTCAGACACTCAGATGGTTTTGGGCATCTATTTCCCACACCCCAAGAAAAATATATCAGAGCACACAACCAACAGGGAGTGAGGTACTTCACAGCAGTTAAAGGCAGAATGCAAATGTAAAACAACTTCTCTTCTCTGTTCACTCAGAAAGAGGCTCCAACCCAAGGTTTCAGGTCCAGGAAGGACTCAGCATGGCTTGGGGAGCTCCCAGGCACTGGCTGTTTGTGGTACAGCCTGCCTGTCTCTTCTGAGTCCATGAAAAACATGTAAAAACACAGCCTGATATGCACTGCTACAATCAGGGGAAAGTAAGTGGGATTGCCTCATGATTTTGGTTCTTTAAGAAAGAAAACTTGTTAAATTGGTGGCTCACTTACAGCTCTGCTGACAACACGGTAGAGCAAGAAATGAGCTGAATGCACAGTGAGGAGGCACATGGCAATTTGGAGTGAGGAATTAACCCCTTAGGGCTTGGCTCTAGAAGCACTGGTGAGTGACTTTACACATTTGTCTCTTCCCAGCAGAGCAGCTCAGCAGATGCAAGGACAGCTGGACCCCAAATTCCTTGCAGCCCCACCTGTGTGCATGGTTCGTATGAGTTTCAAAGTTCCAGAAAAGCAGATTATTTGGGGACTGAGTGATTGCTGGCAGTAGTGCAGCATCACGTAACAAAGGGGAGC
Source organism: Edolisoma coerulescens (assembly GCA_013397115.1). Taxonomy (NCBI): domain Eukaryota; kingdom Metazoa; phylum Chordata; class Aves; order Passeriformes; family Campephagidae; genus Edolisoma; species Edolisoma coerulescens. The sequence goes on along the minus strand of VWZW01002943.1, from coordinate 2,174,637 downwards.
TGGGTACAGGCACTACAGAAAGGGACACAGGACCAGGAATGACAAACTGATGGAATAGGTTGTCCAGAGAAGCTGTGGATCCCTGGAAGTGTTCAAGGCCAGGGTGGATGGGGCTCTGAGCAACTTGGTCCACTGGAAGGTGTTCCTGCCCATGGCAAGGGTGTGGAAGGAGACAACACAAAAATCCCTTCCAACCCAAAAAAATTACATGATTTTATGATAGAAGCAGATCTTCTTGCCCATGTTGCCGGGAGAGGCTGGGTCAGTGTGTTACAGCCTCTCCATCCACCTGCCAGTCTCCCTCTGTCTGTGTCAGGGACAAAACCATGGGAGGACTGATGGGTCTGACCTGCCCAAGCCCCTTCTCAGCCCTGTCTCCATCTTGCACTAAATGTAATCACAGAAATAACTATCACATCCAAGGACATCAGACCCACAACTCGCCAAGGTCAGCACCACTGAGATCTGCAGGGCTAAGCCTCAGCAAAGAAAAGAGCAGAACTGGCCCTGCTGTTTCCCAAAACTAATAGAAACAGCCAGAAACCTTTCCTTCTACAGCGACCCTTGGCAGCTTTGCTGTTTTCTCTCCCCC
>VWZW01002943.1:2064716-2174025 GCA_013397115.1 Edolisoma coerulescens | reverse complement strand
CCCCCCCCGAATGAGGTGAGAGTGGATGTTTTTGCATTTGTAAGAAGTTTCCACAGGAAAACAAGCTGCCCACTGTCACACCAAGAGCCTGCGTGAGCAGGGCTGGGATCTCCATCAGGTCACACCACATGTAAAATTCATGAGGCTCTATCTGCATCCGAGGCACTCGTGCAGCCCAGCTGGGGCTGGGAACGGCTCAGACACCTCCCAGACCATCTCATCTCCACAGATTCCAAAAGGTTCCCTTCACTCCGAAGCCAGGCAAGGCAGATGAAATCCCTGCTCCCCCAAACGCACGTCTCGACGAAGAGATTTGCTCCTCGGAGCCAAGAACACTGAACCCTTACCTTTCATTTTGATGGTTTCCATGGAAACCACAAAATTAAGCTATGCAGTTACTTACTGCAACATTACATAATCTGCCAAACACTCTGATGTTTTTCAACAAACGTGTTTGTTCTGGGCTGCCTGGTTGGTTTTTTTTTTTTTCTTTCCCAGTATGATCAGCCCGATCCGTGTTGATCTGATTAAACAAGGAGTAGTGGTGTAAAATCAGGTATTAAAATGCAACTTCTGTCAGTTCTCTTCTCCAGAGAATGACAGCTCTGCCTGCTTCCACTGCTGGCTTGCAGCTGCAGCGTAAGGTTTTACAGCACTGCTCATCTCCTGATCGTATGGATGGGGTTGGATTGCAGAGGGTCTGATCCCACTTCTGGCCTTGGGGATAATAAATAGCTTCCACACTGCTCCGGGTTATTTGTATCCATAAAAAGAGTATGCAAAAAATTTGGTCACATGCAGTGATTTTTTTGTTTAATTAGGGCCACAAGGCAGGGTGGAAAGGGCTGCCCTCAGTTCAGTTTCCCACATGGACCTGGGGGATCACATTTTGGACAAGTGCTGTTGAATATCCGGCAAATTTATTATGAAGGGAAAATCTCATTATAAAACAACGTTAATATGCATTTTTTTATGTTCCTGGCACTCAGCCATGCCTGTTGGAACTGGACCAGAGGCAGCAGCAATGTTTGGGATGGAGGAAGGTGCTGTGCAATCACTCTTTAACTTTCGTGGCCAGACATTGTTTTAAATAGAGCTCAGCAAAACCATTTAGCTCTTCTTTGTTTTTCCAGGATACAAGACCCTGCTGCTGTAGGGAATAATGCCAAAAACTTTCTCACCATTGGTGAGAATTAATTGTTCCTTTTGAAGCTACAGAGGGCAAAGGAAAGACCTCAGCTGGACTTAGGGGCTTGCACAGAAGATGCAGTGGGAAAAGGGAGGCCACAAAGACATGGATTTATGTCCTAAGAGAAGGGTGTGAAAAGGATTGCAACTTGTAAGTCAGCATCCATCACCTTCCAGTGCTGTGCCTCTCAGGCTTCATTTGATAGTAAACCAAAAATGGCCAGGAGATTACTCAGGCCAGATCAAGTCGTTGTTTGGATGTTTTAGCTCTGACTTGTTCCTGCACGAGGTCTCACATCACACCAAGGAGGGTGTGGATGCAGCACACTTGAGCTTGGCCCATCCTGGGTTCAGAAGAAGAAGAAGGTGAGTTCAGAAGAAGAGATTTCAGGTGTCACCGTGTTCCCCTGAAGCCCAGAAATCGGCCCTGGCCCATTTCTTTGCTAGTAAGTTAAGATGTATTTTCAAAGAAATGATCAAGTCCAGCAAGGGCAGTGTAAATTAAAGCTGACAGAGATCCAGTCACTTCTCCTGGCAGCATCTTTTCTTATCTCTCCAATCAATTTATCCCTTCAGCAAAACCCACATCTTCCTTGAGCACTGCTCAGACTTGGCATAGCACCTTGAAAATCCTTTTTGGGAGGGGGATGGCTTTTGTTTTTGAAATATTGCTGAGAAACCCAAAAGGGGAAGCTGGGTTTCCTCCTCACACCACTGACCATGTTTGCCATCAGGTGACACTGCAGAAACACCATCCATATCCCTGGGAAATCTGTCTTTTCATGGGTTAATCTCATTCTGCTCCAGCCTCTTATCGCTCGCTGGCTTTGTGTGACATGCGAGACAGTGATCTTAGTATGATATAAAGACATAAAATGCTAAGCAACTGAAGCAGCTGCTTGTGCACCATTCAAAGAGCACACATAGCCAATAAAACAGGCATTTACAGTGACTATAAATAGCTGGGAATAGCAGATAACTAATTATTTGAGTGTCAAAAAAACTCTAGGCAACCTCATGTGACATAACGACACGTGTCATGGGTAATAACTTCCAGCCTGAGGTGAGGATGGAATTTAAAAGAACTGGAGGTTTCCTGGGTTTGCCAAAATGGTCAATTTATTTTTTCCCATTTCAGTGCTAAATATTGGGCATGTTTCTCTTGCTGAATACTTCCATATTCCACTTTGAAGTCAGGAGGTTCAGTCAGGCAAACTGGCATCCCTGAAAAGAAACTGCACCTGGAGAGGGTGGTTCAGGAAGCCAGAGCAAGTATTTATTGTGTCTTTTTAGTTGTAGGAAAAGCTGTATTAACTTAAACTGCATAATAAATCTCTGCAAAATAAAGACTGGGTTAAACATCTCTGCAGGATCTCGTCTTTTCAATTTTCTGGTTTGCTGTTTCCCTTCTTTCTATATATTTCTTGATGTGAAGAGTTTGCTCACTCTATACTCATTTTCTACTACACCAAGCAGCATCACTGCTCGATTTTCACCATAATAAATGAAGTATAAAGAAAATATCAGATAATGCTGATGCTGGTGGTTTTCTGCTTTCTCCTGAACTGGTTTTACTGAGCCTGCAGACCGACCTTCCTGTGAGCATCTCTATCCATGCACTTCCAACATGTGGATGATAAACTCACAGGCTTATTTGTCTTCCAAACCTTTGTGATGCAGTTTAACTTCTTTTCATTTTTATGGGTTGTTTTTTTTAAATAAACTATTGAAGATTACTAGCTGCAAAGCCCAAAGGCAGTTGCTATCCCCTTGATTTTTTATTTTTGTTTGTTTCTTTCTGCAGAAGATTGTTCAGACATTTCTGTGCTACATCAGAGCAGTGTAGTTACCACCGTTACTCTGGTTACTACCCCTATTTCCAACCTGAAGGATTATTCAAAACACCAGAACGTGGAAACAGGTTGAGCATGTGACCCAACATGCTCAGAAACAGGGGGAGGACGGCACTGCTCTGATATTAAATAGCAATTAAATAATCCACAAGCAATTAGCAGAACATATCTTCCTGGCGTTTTAGAAAGGGTCAGACAAAAATAATTAATTCAATAAATAAATGAGGGGAGTGATGCACTGGAAGTGCTGGGTGGAAAAGAATGAAGCTGCACCCAGCAGCCAGAGAATCATCAAAACAGTGAGAATTACTAATTTTAGCACACCCAGAATCCTTAGTCCTGAAGGACTGAAGGGACCTCCAGAAGCCAGAGCAGAGTTAAGATCCTTATAACCTGCAGGAGTCTGAGGTCAAATCCCAGGATTACTCCTCAGGAACCCAGGCACTGCTCCTGAGAAGGACCCATGAAATCATCTTATCCAAAGCTTTTTAAATGTTCAACTTCACACAACTTCCTCTGCTCCCACCATTGGCTCAGTTTGCCTTGGTGGAAGGAAATTCCATTTACTTCACTGTGCTCTGGATCACGGCAGATCCTTGTGGTCATTGAAATTTGCTTCTTTCTTTCTTGCACATGAATATAAATTGGAGATTTTATGAAAGGGTCTGTTGATATGGATGGGCTTGCAGAAAACACAAGCTGGGTCTTTTGCCTAATTTGTAGAGATTTTATCTTATTAATTTTTATTATTTATAGACTCCTGATATTTTCCCACTGGAAGAAACCCATCTAAACCAAATTCTGGCCAACTAATTGGCCAGATCTTCCTAACAACCTTTCACAAACCTTTTTTATGCAGTTAACACACCAGAATAAACCCATGGATCACAGAGTAAAATTCACAGGTTTAAAGGATAAATCACAGGCACTTGTTTTGATGCAGCAAACCTTGAGTGCACAAGGGCAGTGAAATTATCACAGATTTGGGTAATTGTTTCCTGTGATGTTTTGAAACTTTAACAGAAACTCAAATATTTTCTGCTACTTTAACATTCTTCCCTGCACTCCAGTCTCAGAGAACGAACATCTCGGGGCTTTTCTACATGAGAAAATTGATGTCACCCTAGTGCTGTCCATGCTTTGAGTTTAATTTGGTTTAACTTTAGAAACTGATAAAAAACGTGAAGTTTCACCTGTCTGAGCAGAAGAGGATTTTGCTTGGAGAGTAATGGCTTAGCTAGTTCAGGTTTGGGTAAGTATTTCAGAGGGATTCTGGACCTCACTGCTTGTACAATGCAGCTGCCACTGGTGTGTTGTCAGGAGAGGCTCTTGAGAGAGAAGCCTGTGTCAGCAGGAGCTTTCAAGCAGGAGGAAACTCTTTGCTGTGTTTTGTGACACTGTGACATCAGGTGGATGTGCCACAACTCTAGTTAAGGTTTGCAGAACCTTGTTGTGTCAGCCTTACCCGGGGGAGCACCAGGAACAAGGAACTCTTCTTTATACAGCAGAAAAATTTTCTAAGGGGAAAAAAAATCTTGTTAGCAATTCTTTTAGAAAACACCACACTGTGTGGCTTTTGGAGGAGGGAATTGCATCAGGATTGTGCATCCTTCCCTGCTGAATTCAGCTGCAGAGATGCTTCTCCACAGATATCAACTCAATACAAATCATTTGTGCTGACAAGATCTTTAATTGGGATGGCTCAGAAATGATAAACCAAGACCCAGAGAAACATCCATTTCAAAAATCCATTGGTTTTGCACCCAATGATTAAGAATTTCCATTTCCAGGTGCTTCCAGTGGGAAGCTGCCTGGGTTGGCAAAATTTCCTACTCCATAGGAATACAAAACTTAAATCTGGGCAACTGCAAAAGGATCTCGAATCTCTCCATAGACTCCCTCATGTACAAAAACCAACAAACAAACCAAACTTGAGAAATTCAACAACATCAAATTACGAAGCAGAAGAATTAGGCTAATTTCTACAAGATTGGCTATAAGTTATGTGTATACATATATAGATATGTATTATATTATATTTATCTCTTATATGTGCATATAAAATATAAAACATATATCTTAAATATTTTATATGTTTTATACAATATGTGTAATATATATCTTTTATATACTAATATGTAATTATATATTTTATTTATATTTATTTGTATATACATTATGTATATACTCATATGTATCTATAAAAAGAGGGAGAAATATCTATGTCCTATATGTATTTCTATAAGCCTAAAATATTGATGATTTAATGACCCTGTATGACACATATATTCATGCATATATTGCATGTATCTGTGTAATTATATGTATAACTAAATACACTTATAAAGAAGGTGTGCCTCTGCATGGCTGTGTACAATTTAAAGGCATGGAAACATTAGGCATTGATTTCTCCAGAGGTAACAGGATTTGTGGCTGGATCCCTGCATCTCAGCAGGATGATTTAGAGCCAGGGAGGGACCTCTGTGCATGACAATTCCCCTCCCTGTTGAGAGGCATCAGCCCTCAGTTTGGAATTCCTTTTAAAACCCTCAGTGTGAAATGTGCCCTTCTGGGTAATTCTGGCAGCAAATGCTCCAGGTGAGCCCTTTGTGAGGATAAGGAGAGGTAACAGGGAGGGTGTGTTAAAATTCCTGATTAAGCATGAGCTGAGCACTGCTCACTGGGAGGGATTTCCCACTCAGACCAGAGGTTTTGCACAGAGTTTGATCAGATCCAGGATCAATATCATCCAATATACAAAAGCATCCACAGGTGGGTAGGCCACCCCTGTGCACTCTGAAGAATCATTTGTGGGAAAATTTCGCTGCTTTCCTGCCTCTCTTTGCTGCATCTCCAATACAAACAGGGCAGAACTCAGCCCAAAATCTGAATTAGATCGCCAAGTGGCCAAAAATTATGTCAGTGGTTTTTGGTGCACTCACAACAGTTCAGCTCTGTGTTCTCTGTGATGCAGAGACAAAGAACCCTAAATTCTTCTTCTTTGCAGGGTAGAAATTATAAGAAAGAATCGTTTGGTAGCAGCAGGAAGCTTGAACAAGTCACTATTGTGTAGAAAAAACACTCCCAGGTGAAATCAATTGTAGAATGCCTTGGTTACTCACCTCTACCAGTCTTGTGGTGTTTTGAGGGTTCATCTCAAGCTAAAGCACGAGTGATGGAGACCTCCCAGCTCCCATCTTCCTATCAGACCTCAGGATAAATCAGCTGGCAAACTCTCCTAAGCCATAACTCAAAATAAGTCATTTCTTAAGATGTGACCTCCTCAGAATTACTTGACTGGAACAAGGCAGAAGACCCTAAATGCTCACTGTGTCCCCTGCTGGCCACTTCTTCTTAGTGTTTCTTACCAACAACACGGCACAAGAGAAGTTTTTCAAAGCAAAAAAACAAAATCAGAACAGCCTTGATGAGGATAATTTTTAGAATGTGTAAGTTACAAGCTCACACCTGGCTCTCAGCTCTTCTCAGGAAGCAGCACTGCTGCTTGCCCTCTCCAAGTGGCACCGAGGGAGACACTCCCAGGGTTATTTTTGTGCTCCTCAGCCTGAGCATCTGCCTGAAGAGCAGAACGGACTCCTCGCCTCCCCTGCCACTCAGGCTCTTTGTTTTTGCATCAGAGGTTCTTGTGGTGTCTGGGATGCGGTGACCTCAAGGCTGACTTTCAAAGCTTGCTTGCTTCCAAGTGTATTATTTGTGTCCTCCTGGCTGCCACTCCAGGTACTCAGGGCCAGCTGCTCAGGTACTTAGCAGGTGGTTTTGGTGGCCAGCAGTCAGAATCTCCAATAAAGATCTCGTAGTTTGAGTGAAACCTTTGATAGATCTGTGTCCTGTGTAATAGGACAGCACAAAATGCTTGTTTTTCCTTCCCTCAGTCTGCATCATGGACAGCATGGAGAAGAAAACATGGGATGTTATAAAATGGACACCACAGACAAAATTTCACTGGGTTGCTATTACACAGCCTGGCTCTGACTATATAGTAAAGAGGTGTTTTAAAGTTATTTACTATAAAAATCTCATTTACTATAACTTTCATAACTCTCATCAAGATGTAGGAGATACCTAGAGAAATGGCACTTCCTAACACCCAGCAAAAGGTTAAAATGAATAAAATCACTCAGCTTCTCAAAAGTAATGAGGAGTAACTCCATTACTTTTAAAGATCTTACCTTGGCACAAAGTTGATGTGAAGGATGATCTACGCAGACTCTCCACCTCTATTTCAAAACTTTTTAATGACATATAGAAAACCTGAAGGAAGTCTCCAGCTGTCTTTACTCAGACCAAGGTCCTGGATTTCAGGCAGTGGGAGTCTGAGAAATTATCAGCTTGAGCCTTTCTCTGCTTGAATATTTGCAAGTTTTAGCTATTAGCTGAGATAAAGACCATCTGCAGTCTTTATCAAATGCTAAATATTTCCCTTGAGTGACTGTCATTATTACTATTAAAAAACAGCCAGACTCTAATGCCTTTCCATGGGCTACTAAAGAAAACATTTAACTTCTTATGGATTTGAAGAGGATTGCAGTAATTCACTACAAGGAAAAAATCCTGATGAGAGCAGTTTTTAAGCTCTCAGGCTCTAAAGATGACTTTTTTTGAAGGCTTTATGGCACTTAGCTCCTGTTCAAATTACTGGTTTTGTTAGTGCACCATGGAAACCCCATTCCTGACCCAGAACTCACTGTCCTGTCATCACCTCAGCATTCCAGTCCTGTTTCCCTGGCTGGACACAGCAAAAGTGCTTCCACTCACAACATCTTAACCCCTAGGGCTGGGACCCACCTAACTTTGGACACCTAACCCATCTGATCTGGGCATTTGTGTAGTCACCCAATCTCCCTTTAGTTTAGGAGGAGAATAAATTATTTGCAGAGCCTGGAGAATTCCCTCTCTGGGAGGGAGAATGGATGTCTTGCAGATGCACTGATGCCAACCCAAGCGTGCAGTCTCACCCTGCTCCCTGTGCCACAGGCTCATGTTATCACCTAGATTAAAAAAACCAGGTATTCAAAGAAAAAGTTGGCCAAACACTCCTAATGCTGAGAAATTGGTTCATTCCTCCTTAAAGATCTAAAGCTTGGGGGTACTTTTCTATGGACAAAGGTGAAGATAACCCTCACACTTCATCTCTCAGAAGATGCCTTCAGCTTCTTTCACCCTGGATCTTCCCTAAACTTGCAGTCCTCACTCTGTTTTCCATGCCATCCCACCAGCAAATGATAAAACATCCCTGCAAGAGCTTGCTTGATTCTGTGTTGCTCAAATTAGGTGTCTTTCTTATGTTGACCTAAAAAAAAAGCTGCTGAACTGCTGACCCTTTTTGGGGTTTGACCCTCTAAAATGTGTGATGTGGCTGCTTCTTTGCCCCTCTTATTTGACCTCCTGCAGAAACTGTGGAAGTTTCTGTGCAAATTCAAAAGAACCTGGAAACCATCACTGTAATGTAGGTGGTTTCCCTTTTGCCTGTGCAAGTTTTCTAACATTATGTGTATGAGAGTGACCTTTAAATAGGGGAGAGATTTCTGTTTTAAGCCACCTCTGTCTGAATATTTCTGTCTCAGCAACAGAATAAAATTTGTCTCCTTCTCCAAATGAGGTTCAAGACTTCTTCACTTATAAACTGTTGCTAAAACTGAGGCTCTGCTAAGAACCCACCGTGGAATATGCTAACAAATAAAGAGTATGGATGAGTAGAAGACAAATCCCATTTTACCTGCAAGTGTAGTTTTAATTTAAATACTTACAGGAGCAGAAGTATCCACCTAAGGGAGCGGGCAGGGCTGGGAATTGGAGGGTCATGCCATCCTACAAGCTTTTTAGCTTCAGCACAAGTTTGTACCAGACTAGGATGACTGTATGGCAACCTCATGCTCCAAAAGCAATTCTCACACTCCAAAAACAATTCCCTTATTTTTTTTTTTCCCCAAGATATTATAGATTTGCTCCTGCACTCATACACTCACTCAAAGGAGTAGAAGCTGGTGAAATCTGGGGCTGGCACAAAAGGAGTGGATAGGAATGGGCAGCTGCAGGAGATGAGGGATGTGGGACAACTTGCAGCCAGCATTTATCAGACAGATTTAGGCTGGTGTGAAGCTGCAACCTCAGAGCACAATGTTTGGTGAGCCCAGTGGGCTGAGCAGGTTGACAGCCAAGTCCCTGACACAGATATGTTTGTGTGGAGAGCTCTTCCCTTACCCAAAATCTCATTAACCCTCCTGACCCAGGTAGATCCTGCTAAGCTCTAACTCATTTTTCCCCCTTCTCCTTCCATCATTACCCCCTCAAAAGTGTTTCTGTTTAATATCTTGCCTTTAAAACTACTGCTTCATTTTCTCTTCTGCCAACATATCACCTTCAGTGCAAAGGTGCTAAAGAAGATATATTTTCCCTGCAAACTCTATATCTCAGCAATATGAGCTCTCATCAAGCAGCGATGCCATGCTGGGGAGGGGGTGTTGGGTTAGGATTTGATCTCTTTTAGTTGCACAAGGAGACCAGGAAGATTTGTCTACATCCCTTTGCAGGGGTAGGAAGGGTTGGAGCCTGCAGTGAGGCTCAGTCATCTAAAAGTCATGAGTGTAGGGACAGTTTTTGTTATTTATTTCTTATTTTAACCTCTAACAAAAAAACCCCCAAACCTTTTCAAATCAGCACCTCCTCACTGATTGCCAGTGGCCCTGGATGAAGTGGGTGCATTCCCTTTGCCAGTGGCTCCCAAACCTCTGAGCAACTACAGATCTCCGTGAACTCTAAAATTCCCCATGGTTCAGGCTCATTAGAGCTGATGAGTTCTGCAAATTGCTGTGCTTAATTTGATTTTGCATAAAAGCTTCAGACTGCAAAGGGCAGTCCCCTGGACCACAGCTTGGGCTGAAGTAATGACTTGCAGGTGAAGGTCTTCTGGAAAACCGTGGCCTCTATTCCATGCACAAGTCAAAACGCAGGATTCTGCACTTAGGATGGAGTAATACCAGGAACAAATGTAAACTGGGAGATGAGTGGCAAGAGAGCAGCCCCGCAGGAAGGGGTCTGAGGTGCTGGTTGGCAGACACTCAACAGGGGAGGGAGATGCTGATACCTTCTCCCTGGTATCCGGTGTTGGGACATGTGGGAATGGCTCAAAGCTGTACCAGGAAGGTTTAAACTGGATATGAGGAAGCATTTCCTCACTGAGAGGGTGGTCAAACCCTGGAACAGACTCCCTTGAGGAACAGTCAACACCCCAGGCCTGTCAGTGTTAAAGAGGCATTTGGACAATGCCTTTAATAACATTATTTATGCTTTGGCCAGCCCTGAAGTAGTCAGACATTTGGACTAGATGACTGATGCAGGACTCTTCTGAACAGTCTATTCTATTCTATTCTATTCTATTCTATTCTATTCTATTCTATTCTATTCTATTCTATTCTATTCTGTTCTAATCTATATTTTTAATTAAGCCATTTCAAAAACATATTCTTATCTGTGCCTAAAACAGGCCTAAAATTGCCCATGTCCCAACTTCCTCACTGGTGTAAGACAGGCTTGGCAGCTCTCTGCACAACCTGCATCTCATGCTGTCACTGTTCTCTAACTGTCTCATCCCACAATGTAAAGTGACAAAAAAAAATCAAGATTTAAGTTTTCCTGTCAATTAGAAACTCCAGGTAGAAAGAAAAGAGGAAACTAAATCCTCTGTCTCAGATGAGTGAGATACAGGATATTGTTATTTTTATATCACTCAATCATTCATGAGTTGAGCTATAAAAAGTCCTAAATTCCTCACGGTCCCATATTGAGAGGGAAGTTAATGCTTCATTAGCAGTAAAAGCTTCAGGTTGTGTGAGTGAGTAACCTTTTGTTCAAACATGATGTCTGACATTTGCATAACTATGTCTATCTCTGAGATGTTGAGATGATGTGACTTACCAAGCTCTTGTAAACAGTTTTTTTTTTCTTTCCTGCCTCCTCTCAATACCATACACCCTCACACTTTGCTTTCTCACAGCTATCTGGTAGAGCAGTGACATTTTTAGGCTTCATCAGCCTTTCACACCAAAATAATCCCTCTTGGGTACCTGGCACCTGGTCCTGGAGATCAGAGAGCCTAAACCAGCGATGCCTCACCCATCTGAGCACCCGGGTGACGTGGAATGTTCCGCAGAAACAGCAAGGCAGAGGTGAAATCACCTTCTCGTGGTGTCCCAAAGATCTTTGCACTGACCCTGGTTTCGTGCAGTGGGGAGGTGACCTGGCAAATCCATTCTGTATCCTCCTTCTGTAATTACTTATTTGAGTTCACATGTAAAATTATTACCAGGACTTTTTTAGCCTCAAGCCATCTCTGAGCTCTGCCCAGGAACAAAGTAACCTTGGTGGAGCAATGGGAGGGCTGAGGCATTTGTTTTAAATGGTGCCTGGTCCTGTACCACGACATGAGGCTGATTAGAGCAATTTGAGGCTTGGAAATAACAGCAGAAAAATATAGCAGGAAAATACATCTGAGAAAATATGAATCTTCCATAAAATTAACCAGTTCCCTTTCTAAACCAACCAAAGACTGCTCTGAAATGTCACTGTTTGAATGGGTAGGAACCACTCTTTAATTGCCAATCAAACATATCCGTGGTTCCGCTTCTGCTGTGGCTTCATTGGAGTTTTCCATCCAGAATGTTTTTAAATATTTCTGGAATGTAAGGGATTTTTGGTATCGAAATCACTGCTTGTAGAAAACACCAGAGGGACTGGAACAAAAAAGAATCTTCCCTGATAACAACCCACCTCAGAATTAAGGATCATGAAGTATGTCTTTCTCCCTCCAGAATCTTCCATGATCTACTTTGATTTTACGGCTTTTGAGTCTCTGTTCACTGTCTGGATTTCAAAAGCCAGAGAGTCATAATTTGATTGGTGAATCTCAGAATGGCCAAATCTAGTTCTACTCTGATTTCTGTTTCTTTGTTTGGTTGCTTGGATTTTGTTCTCTGTTCCTCATAGAAAATTTGTCCAGTGGAGGGAAGATCTTGTCTCAGAGGGAAGAAAATGCATGTTTAGCACTTGGAAACTTGAAAACTGCTGTTTTCTGCAAATGATGTTCCAAGCAAGTGTTTGGGAGCTACAGAAAAGGCTTTCACTGACTCTAATAAAGAATCATAAAATCATTAGTCATTGGGAAATACCTCTAAGATCATTGAGTTCATACATATTTCTTTACAACTTGCAAGACAATGGTTCTTTTTACTTTACTGCTTCTGTGCAGGATCTTTTTCTTCATTTCACATCCACTACAACATCCTGCACATCAAAATCAGGATAAATCAGTTTCTAGCACATCCTCCATGAACCTTCCTTCCTCGTGGGGGTCTCGTGGCCTTTGGATATGACAATTGCTGTAGTGCAGTGGTCGCCCTTAGTCCTCTCCAGTGCTGCCTGAGTAATTATTTAACTTTATCTCCATCCATACCGAGCTGCTTTGGGTCTCCATGGCAGTTCTGCCTCCACGAGGCTGCACTGCCAGAGATGAGGACACCCAGGAATGCAAAGACCACCTGGGGAGCTCCTAAGGGTGGCTGCTCTGCAGAGAAAGATTTTGGGGCCACACAAGTGAATGAACCTTCACCCTGTTGGAAGCAGAAGGTCTTTGGGGCTGGGTACTTGCAGTTAAATTTTGAGAACTAAGTGGATTCTATCGTGGACGATGTTTGGGCACAAAGGAGTTGGTCAGGGACATACGAATGGGCAGCCACCAGCCAGGCAGGGTGAGCTGGGAGTCTCCAGTGAGATGTGGATTCAGACAGATTTTTTCAGCATTTTAGCTGAACTAAAAGCCCTCAAGGCTACAGGTATGACCACAGGTACATCTTCAAGAGTCAGCCCTGGCTCCCTGTGCAGTCCATACGGCAGGTATCTCCTGGGACATAAATACATCTCCATCTTGGGCTACCCAGAAAAAGGCCACTGGCGGCAGCTTGTATTGGCTGCTAAATAATAATCATCCATACATAGAAAACAAGTTTACATATTTATTTTTCCTGCTTATTAGCAATCATTCCTAGTCACATGCTGGAAAATAGGCAGGAATCTGGTTCAGGCATCCTGTTAAAATGCTGTCAGCTGTGAGCTCTTCAACATTTTCTCTTCAGGCATCCATAAATATTCAATGTTCTTGTCCTCAAGGCCCGCTCTTTTAGACTTAAGGGTGTCTTGACATCCTTAAAATCTGCAGCCCACCAAAAAAATACTGGTGAACTTTGTTGCTTCCAGACCCATGGAGAAAGGCAAGGACATGAAACATGAAAATGTTCAAAGTGCAAAGTCCCCATTGCAGCAAACTGGGTTCCAGACTTAATGGAGCAAGCACAAAGTAAAAGCAGGAAGAAAGAAATACATTTCATGGTCACATTTTGGGGTGTGATTACAGGAACATCTGAGCTGCCATGAAAAGGCAGGATCTGTTGCACACTTGCTTCTCATTTCCTCTCTCCTGCTCTGCTTCTCCTTTTTATTGAAGCTGTTGGTGCTCTGGTCCTGCTTAGCTTGGTGAACTATATGGAAAACAGTTCATTATCCCTTTTGAATGGGACGGAGGGGTGGAGGGGAAGGTTCATCTTTTGCCAGGTTAGGGGGATGTGCTGGCCCTCAGCATCATCTGATGAATTGGTAAAATATAGAGAACACCAGCATGTGACCAGACACAGGAAAAGATAAAAATCTGAGGGTGTGAAATGGGACATTAGATCAATTTACTTTGTCCTGTGCAGTTTTAACTTCTGATTTGTGGACTTCTTCCCCTGAAAGTGTATTTACTGCTGTGAGACTTCCCTGACTTGCACACGATGAAGCCTTGAACAAAAGGTGAGGTTTGCCTTTTCCATCTGCAGGTTCTGATTAGAAAAAGCAGTTGCCCTCGGAGCAGTAATTGGAACAAATCTCCATGGAGAAGGTAACAGAGCCCTCAGCAAAAGGACAGCAATTAGTGCCTGATCTTCCTTTGCTTTAGGATGAGGTCACTAATGAGCACCAATGAAGATATGGACAGCACCATCCTTCTGCGGAAAAAAGATTTGTCCTGATTTGATGTTTCATACCAACCAAAAGAAGATGCACCTTTTTTTCTGTTTGCTTTGGGAATTTTTTGTGTCGGTTTTTGGTTGTATGAGTGTTTGTGTGAGGGGGTTTGTTTTCTTTTGTTTGGGTTTTTTTTGTTGTTGTTTTATTTTTTGTCAATGCATTGTCAGTTGTCTCAGAGATTGGCCTTTGGGCCCTGCCTGCAAGAAGGAGGTGGCATCTGGTTCTGAAAGGAAGCTGGAACCCATTAGGTTCCTCTCAGGGGGCTGACCCAGAGACTTCCTAAACACCAACCTTTTTCAAGTAAACTGTAAAAGCTGATTCTTCCCACATTTTTAAACCTCACATTTTTCTGTTTCTTTGCACAACATTAAGGACCCATCCCCAGTCCTGCAATGCTCCGTGGAGTTACAAATAGGATTCCCATCCTGGTAAACCACGGAGACAAAGTTTTTACCCAACAAAGTTCGTATTAAAGGAGAATTTGCTGGTTTCTCTGCAGAATGGGTCTGGTTGCAAGCTCTCCCTTGATTCACACGTGCTGTACCCAGACAATCCTTCCTGGAGAATGGGAAGTAAATTCTGATCAGCCTGATACACCCTCCTTCCTCTCAGACTGAATACCCAGCCGAACAGGAGGAAAAGAACTGGCTTTAAAATTCAGCAGGTTGTTTCTCCATTTAAATTGGTGATTTGGATTCCAGTTTGGAGCATAAGGAAGCATAAATTATAACACAAATGAGAATGTGGGAGACAGTGTAGGAAAATTCTGCGTTGGAAAAAAAAAGCAGAGAGGGAACAACATTTGGGGAATAAAAAGTAGGGCAGACTTTGAAATATTCTCAAAATCATTTAACACCATCTGTCAGGGGTTTGTGTTGCTAGGGATTTATCATCTCCTATCTACAAAATCCTCTGGCTAGTGAAAACAAATTTGGGGAAAGATGATTAAACTTCTCCTACCCTTGGATTCCCACCCCCACACTCCCACCAACCAACTCATCTTCCTAGCTATGCTGGGAGGAGGCATTGCCTGAATCCATGAACAGCTCTATGGAACGAGCAGCAATTTTTAGAAAATCCTAACTAATAGGTGCAATAGCATGTCTTTTAACTTGCCAGCGTGTAGCTTGGTTTTGCAGTGCTTGCTAAACAACCCCTTCAGAACCCAAGGGTCAGCCAAGCTCTGAATGATAATGTCCCTGAGGCAGAGGATTGATTTCCAGAGGGGAAACAAATGCACCAACCCAAAACCACAGAAACCCCACAGGCAACTCCCAGGGGGTTGTTGCTGTGCATCCTGGAAGCATTTTGACCAAAACCTGCCTTGTATGTTTTTAAATCCTATTGATCTCACTTGGTCTGGAGGCTGCCTCTTCAAAAGGCCAACTGAGCAGTCTGAAGCGTTGTTCTAGTTGTATAATGATGATGTTATGAGCAAGTGGCAGATATTGCAGATGGGTGCAAGGTGCTGGAATAACCTTCTTGATGAGAAATGGTTAAATGCATGTGAATTTCAACACTGTTTTTATTTCAAATAAGCAATAGAGTCAGTTCCTAATTGCTGTAACACTGCCTTTGGGGGTGAACTAGAACATTATTTGCTTCCACTCAGTAGGTTTCCTTGCTCTCCTATACGCCTCAGGATACGACATGAGGTCTCCTTACAGAAGAGCAGAGAAGGAACAACGTTTGGGGAATAAAAAGCCTTCCGTGGAATCCCGGCCCTAACAAGCTGCAGGAGATGTAAAACCCTCCAGGTCTTCTTTATCCACAGACAAGGATGTAGAGACAGCTACACTAAATATCCCACAGGGCATTTCTGTAGAATAAAAGAGAAAAAGGTAGTTTGCATTCTTGTACGTTTCAATGCAATGGAAAATAATTAAAAATTAACTGGATGTTACCTTTGTGAAAAGCTTGTTTAAATAATCTAGTTTAAAAAAAAAAAAGTGTTTCAATCATTTTTTACAGACTCTACCATTTAAGCTGTTCTAATAAACTAGTTATTTCAACTCCTCTTTAGGCACTTAGTAGCCTGCTATAAATGTCTTAGAAATGTGCTTTTAGATTGAATGTTGTACTTGATGTCTCTTTTCCTTTCTGAAAGCAAATTACAGACAACATGCAAATGCAATAATCAGAGAGGGTTTTTAAATAAAAGTGTGTGTGCTGAGACAATTAAATTGTAATTGTCTGATAACAGAAGCTCTGGAATGCCAACTGAATCCCGGGAAGTGCAATGAAGAGCAATACTGCCATTAATTATTCTGTGTGCTGGGGAGATGGGCCACGGTTTGCCAAGGGCTGTAGGTTGGTCTGATTAAAGCATGTAAAGAGGGTCAGCTCCATCCTCTGTGGTGACATCAGTCCTTTCAGGGACTTGTTTTTAGGGAAAACAAGCTAAATGTTTGGGATGAGGAGACCTAGTAGGTAGAAAAGGCCCTAATTTGAGGAAACAATGGGAATGGAAGTAGGAGACCAAAGAAAGTAGGAGCACAGCAGATGGTGGGAGACGGCTGATCTAAGAAGAGGTGGATGTGGGAGTGAGTTTCCATTTCTAGATGAATTAAGGACTCTGGGTATAAGTTTTATAGAGGTTTTCCACAGCAAATTTGGGTAAGACCTATTCCCAGTATATGTGCAAGAGTGTACATTGGTATTTCTGGAGATAACCAAGACTTTGAAGTCCTGTCTTGCAGAGTCACCAACAACATTCCAAATTATGCCATTTAGAATCTGAATGTGCCATTCTTGGTTTGGCTGAGATGCCATTTTGACACCAATCCAAAGGATGAAGCGGCGTGTGTTTGCTTGCCACGAGCCAGACACTCAATGGCTCATTTTTTATTCATTCTGTCTCCAAAGCAAAGCTGTGCGTGCATCTGCCAGACCTTCGTGCTTGGGTATCCCTGACAAATGACAGCTTCAACACAGAAGCAATGTGGTCTTTGGTCATAGACAGGGCTACAGCAATGACACATCTCCCCGTGATGCTGTTCTGGAGTCCACTCAAGGCAAAACCAAAAGGACTCCAGCATATTTTTGACTCAGGTGTGCAATTTTTTGAGTGGACACCCTGCATGGGGCTGTGAAAGACCATAGCTCTGGACTGGAAGAGTATTCAACATCTGTGCATAGATGAAATAAAATTGAAGCCTATCTAAAATCCAAAAAGAGAAGGTGGGCTTTTTCACTGATTTCAATGGCCTTACAATGAAATCTGTGATTCTTTTTTTGAGTTAAATGTGGACCAAAGCAGCCAAACATTCCCTGGTGTTTTCCAGCTGCAGAGTCAACAGCAGGCAGCAGACACCTGGATGGCTGCAACCACCCAAAATACCCATCCGTTTCTCTTCATCCTGCAAATGGCTGGAGTGACATGGTAAAGAAATAGGATTTCTCATGTGGGTTACACTGGAACTCTACATTCTGGTGACCACCTCTACACACATCCTAGCAGAATTTGTCCAAAAAGTGAAGGCAAGTTGAACAGCTTGTCTATCCCACTGTTTACAATTTGGAATGCTAATTCCTAGAATCTCTGAATTTGCTGAACTATTAATAAGTGCTAGGCTCTGGGTAGCTGTGTAAACTCACAGGAAAATCACTAAGGATGTCGTTTTAATCCTTTTGGCTCTGATGGCTCAACCCTATTATCTCTAGAGGGGTTAGAATTTAACCTTGAGTTCAAAAGCCTGAAAGAGTCCTAACCAGATGGATAATGAAGAGGTAGACAGAAAAGTGCCAAAATGGATATAAGCTTTTCTTTAATTTCAAATTGGGCTTTATGAGGAACGTACACCTTAGCAACCCTTTACTCCCAGAAAGGGAAGTATTTGAATGCTGGCTTTTAATAATTCATGCAGTGATTCTTGCTGGATGGCGTGTGGGTATGAATTTGCTTTTCTTCTTCATAAAGCTTACATTCAATTGGGAGAAAAAGATCTAATATTTACATGTGTGAGGATTAACTGCTGATGGTATTTGTGAGGTGAGAAATCTTATTATTGCTGCAGAAAGCATTTATCAAATGGGCTCGAGTTGAGGATTTGAAGCTTCCCACAGCTACGGGAACACTGCGCTGCTCAGGCAAATGCTTTTCTCTGTGACTGCAAAATAGCTCTGATTCATATCTGAGTCCAGAACTGTGCTTGGAATACGCTCTGTAAATGGGGCTTTCAAGTCCCTCTGCTCACCTTACAGAGATCCACACTTCAGTGTTTCTCTGATCCAGCTGTGGCAGTGACAAATCAGTTTCCACAGCCACTTAACAGCAACTCTCAGTATCGGGCCACTGGCAGACAGAGAAGCTGTGATGTCTTTAATTCAGAAGTAATGACATTTGTCCGCTGAAAACTGGATCAATGCACTAAATCCTTTTCACTAAAAATCAGAGGATTTCAGTTACTACCCAGCTAGGCAGGAGCTGCTGACTCCAGTGGCACATCATTAAATACAGAGCCCAAAACGCTCCCCATAATTCTGTCTTGTACCCCACATATGCAGTCTGCCTTCAGAAAAGGTTAAATAAAATCATGGACAGAAAGGGACTGATCACAATAAAAGAACTCTAAAGTTTCCTTCTCGTACAAAACCAAAATTTTGTTTTTTCTCTCTCTGAAGAATGTGCCATAGAATAAGTGCCAAAAACTGCTTATATGAAGATATGTAAAATGCAGAAACATGGACTTTCTCTTGTGTGGGTTTTTCATGATTCAGTGTGTTTTTGACAGCTTTGGTAACAGAGGAATGGAAAAGTTTTGGAGAGAGGTCTCACCAAAACAGTTAAAAATTAGGACAACATTTCATTTCAAGACTCTAAGTGTTGTTTCTGCTAAGGCCTGGCTATATTGTTCTCAGTACACCAGACCAATTATGTCACTCGAAGGCAAACAGGGTTTCTCCTCAACAAAGTAAAGATATTTGATAGGAAATCCTAAAAGCATTTTGGATATTTTGAGGCTTAGCTTGTTTCAGGAACTGCCTGGTTCCGTGGTTACCATCATAATTCCCATTATTCTTCTGCCTGGCCACTCCATGTTCACTAATGCCTTTTCATGTTTGCTCTGCAATTTACATAAAAGTTGGCCATTTTAAAATTATGAACGTGTCTTCCAAAGTCTGAAGCTCCACTCAATAAAGACATCCAAGTCTTTGATGACAAGACAGAAACATCCCTACCTGCAGTCCATGTTGTTTCTACAGGAGCTGGATCTCCTGTGGATGTGAGACGAAGTGGAATTTCCCACGGTATCTACAGTCAAGAAGGGATTTGAAGATGGCTATCCCAATGCCAAGCCATCATGGTAATCCTTGGATTTACCTGCCTTCTACCAAACTGCGTCATCCATGGTAAAAATAGAAAATTCTCACTGCCCTGGAGGGATAGGACTAACCTGCAAAGGAATCCATTTGCCCTTAAAACCCTGATCTTTGTCTCTGAAAATGCAAGCTTACCTTGAAATTATCACAGAAACCAAGCCTGGCTGGTGACTCTTTTTGCAGTGGGGACCTTTTGAATCACTTCTGCTCACACATTTGTACACTCAACACCTGTGCACTGAGATAGGTCCTCAGCCTGCCCAGACATCAGTCCTCTGTTGCTGGGACCTTGAAACATCTCCAGTCATTGGGTCAGATGGACACAATCACGTGTGTGTTGCATTTTAAGTGGCAGATGGAGCTTGTATGGTAGAGATCTTATTTCTTGTTAGTGCATATGAGCCCTCCCAGAAATAGCTCTTCCCAGCAAGTCCACCCATGTGGGAATTCTCAAAGCTTGAGCACTGATTTTCTACGTGATCTGATGCACCATCATGTCTCTTGTCCCTAATCCAGTTGTGCTTTTTTATGTATCTGATGTGCACCTACACAGCCAACGTAAGAGACTGACGTTAGCTGAGAGCTGTAGGTAATCACGGGACAACCTGAACTTAATTAGGATGTGTTTGTGGATTCAATTACTCATGTTCAGAAGTTTATGTAAGATCAAGGCTTGGTATTGTACCCACGGCCTTTATATTCACTGCATGGGTAGTAACAGAAAGACAATACTCTTTGTCCAAGTTGCAAGGTTTCTGCCAATATTTGCCATCTGGGAGTCATTCCCTATCTTTGCTCTTGTCTTTGTGTCTGAAGTAGCATCATCTAAACGGCAAGACACGTTGCAGTCACACATGCTTAGTGTTTGCTACTTGGCTGATGTTCAGACTCCGTAGAGAAATGCTCATAAAAATTGTCCTGATCAAAGGACAACAGCAACAAAACTTTGCAGATGTGTTAATGACATCTCTGGGGCTGGGCAAAGAGTTAAAGTCATGTCATTTGAAGGCAGTGTCTTTAATGGATCCATTCTGTGTGGATGCTGGCTGGGATGAATCTGTTTCCATGAACACTTTAAAAGTGCAAATGATTCATTTTCTCCTGCTGGAGCACAGTGGAATTATGTCTGTGCTGTTGTGTCAAACTTCTGTGGGGAGTTTCTTAGGTTGAAGCTCTCAGCTTCTCATCGTTACCTGTCCTGCAGCCCCTGACAATGCTCCTACAGCTTCTTGGAGACCAGGGATTTACTCTGAGACAGCTTGAAAAACACTGGGGTCTTCTTAGAGGCCAAAATTTATATCTCTGTGAAAATCAGGTTGATTTTTTTTTCCTCCTTTTTTCTTGACTAGCGAGGTCCTTCCTCTCTTGGAGCAGGAGCAGGTACAAAGGGGACACACACCAAACCCTATTGGTCTTCCCAGCACTAAGGATGCATTGCCACCCTTCAAAAGTACCAAGAGCAGCACAAGACTGTTGTCAAGAAGAATTAGGTTGTTCTGGTCCAGGATATCAGGACTGCAGAGGCCACTTAAACTTTGCACTGAACCCTCAGCAGTGAAAAGGATCGATGTGATTTGGAGCCAACCTCTGCTGCATAAAAGTTTCCTACAGAAAATCACAACGGGGCAATATGAAAGTCAAATAATAAGAATTAATTTTAATAGCTTTGTAATGTCTCATTCCACCTGCAATTCTCCTGAAGCTTATAGCATGATTGTCCAAAAAGCACCTTTTTAGGGAAATGTTATGTTGAAAGAAAAGCAAAAAATCATTTTGTAAAAGACCTATCTGATTCCTTTTTGGTTTAGATCATTCCCTGACAACTGAAATTCTGTGGAAGCTGGCAGCTCTCTCTGGTTCATGTACATTCTGTTTCTAACAAGACAAAGCCTTTAAAACCTTCCACCCAGCGAGGTGAAGTGTCCAGGTGGATGAACAGTCCATAGGGAAGCAGCAATGCCCATGGGAGTGCTCTGGTTTGATACGGTTGTTACACCTGGCAACTGAGAGACAGGCACACAGATCCTGCATCTGCCTTCTAACCCCACTTATTTTATGCTAAACACTCGTCTCCACTCTCCAAATTCTTTCCTGACTACTGCTTATGAATCTTACAGCCAGAAATTAAGTGAAAACCACAATGAAGCCCTTAAAAGACTCATTGCTTGAATTCAGGCGTTATTTTTGAGGGGGTAGAGGTTGAGTGTGGGAAGGGCTGATCCCTGTGCAGCCACCATTATTTTTACCTTTCATGTGGGTATAAAAAAAGTAGAAATAACATCTCCTGCCACCCAGTCCTCACCCATGCTAGGCGTGCTCCATCTTTTCAAAAGCCATCTCATAGCAACTGATGGTCCTCTTGCTGGCCTCGAGCAGCATTTCAGGAGCAATTAAAGTGCTTGGGGATGTGTCTGCAGAGAAGATATTCCTCTGGCCTCTACTTAAATGAAGCTGCTATTCATTCACCAACATTTCTAATTACCAGCACAATAATTGAAATACTGGAGTAATCTATTCGAGGAAGGGGAGCAGGGGGCAGGGTTATTTTATTAAAGCAGGGGGAGGAAAACCTGGTGCCAATGACAGCTGAGCACAGGTAATTCAGCTTGGAGGGATGCAAGCAAAGATGAAGAGGAGACAAAGGAATGGTGCAAGGCACAGCCAGGAAGTGGATGGAGATTTGAAATGATTCTCTTTATTCCACAGCAGACATTTGGGGTGATCTTAACCCATGGAGCCTCAGTGACACTGGTTCCTTCCCAGGGGTGTGTGTAACCCAGTTGGGCTTGAAAGATACCATTTCATAAGAATGAGAGATGGAAGAAGAGGCTCTGGGCGCTCTCAGGTTTCACGATCGTGCTGGCAGTGAGGTTTCAGCAGCTATGGGTCAAGGGAAGCCCCTTCTTTTGTCTCTCCACTGTTGTGTTCCCCAGCTCCTAGACAGGCTGTTCTCTCTAGGGGCAGTTCCCACGGCTCTTCTCATGAGAGAAACAACAGCACAGACCATTGCTGGAGGTTTGGGTGTACTCCCTTCCTGCCCCTCACAGGTTTAGGCTCCTCACACCCTGCACAGTCTTCTTCCATGTCCCTGCTCATTCCAAGGCCCAGAGATCTTCACACAAATCACACAGATGTGTGGTTCTGCAGCAAGCTGGGAAGAAGAAAGAAGATACTGGTGCGATGTTGAATAGTGGTTTCCACTTAATTTCTGAGTGTAGGATCCATTAGCAGTAGATATCAAGCACATTTGTACGAGAAACCTGAGATTTTACTGTCTGCCAAAAATAAACTCCAAATGTCTCACTGCACACAGACACTCTTCCCCTCTGCACGTCTTACCTGGGTCTTAGCCTTGAGCAAACTTCAGTCTTCTCCACTCATTGAGGCTGAAACCTGTGGCTGGAAAGATTTTAGTTCTGAGAAAGGCTTTGGGTGGGTGTTGTAAAAACAGACTGACATATGTATTCCCTTTCTCTAAAGGCTTAAAATCTTAATGGAAACACAGCAGAACAAGAGGCTACAGACAGAAAAGAGTGCCATGGATGTCAGGCCGATTGAAATGTCTTACAGGAATAGGTTTTGACAGCTGATCTTGCTCATCCTTCCCTTGAGATGTGTTGAGCTGGTTAGATGAGAGGTTCTCAGGTGGATAGTAGATGTGGCACGGTGAGACAGGAGTCACTTCACAGCAACATGCCCCGAGGCCATGCCCTGACTGTGCACACTGACAGCAGAGCTTCCCTGAGCAGCCAGAAGCATTTTCCACACCATCAGGAATAGCAAGATAACCATTAACCGCGCCCAGGTCCTAACCTCGAGAGCAATCAGTGTGTCTGTGGCTGTCCCCACGGTCTAACTCCAGGCCTGGCATTGATATGGAATATAAGTATTTCGTTCCCCATCACGTCTTTGACTGCACTGTTTTCCCCCTTTCCCTGTGGCAAATCAGCTATGCAGTTGCAAGCCCTGTTGGGACAATCTCTCCTTTTTTTTTTGATAAATTATTTAACTCATACTTGTGTCCAGCTCTAAGCTTAATATTGCTTGAATGGTACATGCCCATGAATATAGCCAGGCCCTTTCTTTTGATAAGAGCCAGCTGTGAAGTCTGGATGTTGCTCCAAATATCCCCACAGTTTGGGTCGGTGCCAAACTGGGGATGTGGTATGAGCTAATCACTCACAGAAATTAGAGGCTGCTCTGAAAGGCAAGTGGTTGTTGTGCTGAATGCACAATATTAAGATCTTATCTTGCTTTACAAGCAGACTAAACCCAGAATGAATCAATTATGAGATTAGAATTAATCCAATAATCCTCTGTTCTTCTGTGCCTGGAATCAGATGGTGCATCTGTAAAGATAGTGTTAGTTACGGCAAATGAGATCACCGCTTGTCCCATTTTATTAAAAGCCTTTCCCAAGCGTTAACAGCTCGTGTGAGAGGTTGAAATGAAATTAAATTGCAATCTCTTGTCTTTGACTGATTGCCATTGTGCACACATCCTTGGCCTCAGCTGCCCAGAGGGGATGGCCAGCACAGGAAACTGCGGCTGTTGGAATGGGATGCAGAGAAGTTCTGCTGAGGGATTTCCACCCCTGAATGTGGCTGCCAGTGTAGCTGGGCTTGTGGCAGGGAGGAAGCCAGAAAGCATTACTGATCTCCTTAATTTCCTCCTGCAAACTCCTCTTCCAATGCTGCAGATCGGGCTCAGGGCAAAAAGATGAAACGTGCCTCCCTGCCCACCACTGGTGCCTCTCACCAGCCAGGCCTTGCAGTGCTTGTCCGCTCTCCCCTCTTCTGCATGGATTTTACTTTCCCACTTGTCTTGGCCTAAATCTGGAGAGTTGCTCTCCTGACTTATCTTTCGCGTCAGAGACCAAGCACAATTTTGCCATTTACCTGGTTTTGCTGTTCAACTTTGGTACTTCAAAGCTAGACTTTTACTTGAGTATTCCTCACACTTCCCTCTCCTTTTCTTTAAAGAACCAAAATAAACCAAAAAAAGAGGAGTCCAAAATAAACCTGCTACATGCAGCTCTAACCACTTCTTATTTGGACCATCAGCACTTGACACGGATTTTTAGTGTTCATATGGCTCTGCCACTGGGTCCAAGACATGAGAACTGTCATGAATGACAATGAGAACACCATGAAATGCACAACACTGAGTATCATCCAGGGGGAGAGATGTGATGGCAATGAGGGAAGAGGAAGATGTCTCTTTTATCTGTGGTCCTGCCTTTGTATCCTTCAGGAAGCTGGGTTTGGTCCAGGCCTTGTGCACTGAAGATGATATTCAAAGTTTGGAGCCTTCTGCTCTATCACCTTTCAAATCCGATTTCCAACCAGAAGCACTTGGCAAAAATTAATAGCAGTGAATTTTCTTTCCATTCTGCTGAAGAGAATGTTGGTAAATTTGTTTAGACTTTTCAAAATAACTCTATCGGGAGCAGAGATACCTGGGTGATCCCAGCTTTCACAACGAATATTGTCAAATCTAGGTGCAACTGAAAACAGAAGTTGAAGAAAAGCACTTTTCCATGTCTTTAACGTTAGGGCTCATTTGTTGGAGTGCACAACTACACAGCAAAACCCAAATGGGAACAGGAAGGTCAGGATGAATTCTTACATACAGAGAGATAAGCAAGCAGATTTACACCAACAGAGGGTTTGGTCCACTGTAATCAACAGAATTAGAAGTTGAGATTTCCAGCTAAGTGTGCATTTTAAGCTGTACCCTTGATCTAAAGCCCTTCTCTAACACCCTATCTGGAAAAACAAATTGCAGTCCCCAACAGCAAGGTATAAGCAACAGCCCCATGAATATGTAAAGACCCTTCAGATGGTATTTTAAAACAGCATTCAGTAACCATTATCCACAGTTAACTGACTTCACCAGGCTTAAAAGCAGGAGTCTTTAATTACAGTCGTTTATATTTCCAAAGATAGACTATAACATATTTATAAACAATCTGTGCACTTGGTGAGTAAATGACACACGGCATGAATCATTCCCTAACAGTTCTTATATAATATTCAAAGTGGGCATGAATGTTTCATGAAGGCGCTTCCACTGCTGAAGTTGGTAGGAAACCGAGCTTTCCTTCTTTCTAGGCTGCCTCTTCTGTTCCTTTTCCTTCTGTGAAAGCCCTGAAAGGCTTGATTCCCATCAAGAACCTTTGGATTTGCTTGGCTGTTTCCAGTGCTGGACTGTTGCAACTTAGATTTGGAGCATCTGTGCCAGGAGTGCAGAGAGACACACTTAGTCACAAGGAATTGCCTCTAAAATAGCAAAACTCTTGTGTCTCATGATGTAGCGCCAGTCCCTTATGTGTCCCAAGGAAATATTGCCTTAAACATGTGAGATGTTCCACACAGTTCCTCAGAGATGAGAAAATCAAAGGATGGGAGATGAATTTGCAGCCACTCAGGTGGTCTAAAGGTTTGTTCAGGACTGGGAAACACTGAGGTGACGTTTTTGGTGCAAAATCACTGAGATTTAGTAGTACCTTGAGTGGTAGAAAGGACTGGACCAGGCTCCATCAATGCTAGACATGGACAAGCCCCCACATAAACCTCTGATCAGGGTTAACTGTGTGGGACGGTTTTGGGGTAGCTCAACACCTCTCCAAAACTTCTGCAAAGAAGTAACAGGCAGCTGCAACAGCTTCATCACAGGTCTGAAGCAAAGAGAATTTTTACTCTTTCTGTGCTTTTCCAGCTCAAAGGGAGCCTGGCTGTAATTAGGGCTCCAATGTGAGATGATGCTATAATAAATATATAATCATATTTCTAGAAACTTTCTGCTTTTGTCTGTTGCACTTCAAATCCCCATGACTATGGATGCTCATTGAATTTTCCAGACAGGTTGGATAATGATTCTTTGTGTGGACAGCAGGGAACATTGATGTGAACAATCCATTGTTAGGTGAGTGGCTTTATTGATACGTGACAGCTTGGACAGCAGGGGTTACTGGAGTCATCCTGCTCTGCTTTTGCCATTTTAATTTCTCTACAAGCCCCAAGGGCCAAATGAAAGCGTGAATGAATAAGGAAGAAGATACCCATTTGCAATATGTCCACAATTGTTTTCCTCAGAGCATTCCCTATCCATAGCCAAGTGTCTCAAAATTACACCAGGCAAATTTCACAGACATCTATTCTTCCTTGACTTTCATTAAAACATGCTGTTCGTAGCAGCAATAAAGCGTATGGGTTTTAAATGGACCTAGATTTGTATTTTATATAGGCTGCTCAGTTGTTGTTGTTGTAATAATAAATGACACGGAGACAATTTCAGATTGTTCTGACAAAAATCAGGACTCCTAAGGGGAGTCTGCCTCGTGCACATGAAGTTGTAGCTCTGAGCAACCAGCCAGGAAGATGCAATTAATTTCCCCCTCGTGAGTAAAGCCATTATATAAAATACCACAGTTGCCTTGAGGGCCAAATTGAAGGCACTGAATTATGTATTATCAAAACTGACTTTACAATGATGTCTTCATGGGCACTGCTGCTGCTTGTGAATGGAAAGGGAATGGCAGTCAGCTGCCAGGATCTTATTTCCCTCTCGGTCGCCGTAAACAACACTCTGCTCATGTGACGACCTTGATGAGATGCAGTGACATTGCTCTTTCCCTTGAGGGAGTGGCATAGAAAGGAGAGGAAATCATGGAAAATCTGCCTAATTATATTCTGTGTAGTCATAGTTCAGCCCAAGTCCACTGGTCTTTGCTCAAGACCCAGAGATGGAGAGGTTTTCCAGCCCATTTCTCTCCTGGTGGAACAAGACTCCTGACAGACCTAAGGTGAGCTGCCACTTTCAATCTCCTGGAGTTATTTTTTGTCTGTGATGCAGGTCTGAAGCCCCAACATCTGGTTTGGGTACTTTCTGCTCTGGGATCAGGGAGTCTTAGAATGGCCTGGGTTGGAAGGGACCTTAAAGATCATCCAGTGCCAGCCCCTGCCATGGGCAGGGACATCTTCCACCATACCAGGTTGCTCGGAGATCCATCCAGCCTGGCTTTGAACACTTCCAAGGATGGGGCATCCACAACTTCTCTGGACAGCTTGTTCCAGTGTCTCACCACCCTCACAATAAAGAATTTCCTCCTGATATCCAGTTTAAACCCGCCCTCTTTCAGTTTAAAGCCATTCCCCCTTGTCCTGTCACTACATGCCCTTGTAAATGCAACATGAACGGAAAACATCTCCATTAAAAACTGTGTGGAATTGCATCTCCCTTCAGTAGCCACTACACTGCCAAGTAATGTGGAACATTTCCTTGTGTCCCATGAGGAAGGGAAGGCAGGAACATGGGGATTAAGATGGTATCAATGCACTTGCCAGCCAGAGAAGAGCGTGTGAGATGAGCCAGAGAGTAGGGGGAAAGTCCAGCAGGTCACACCGGATCAAAAGGGGGTAATTAAGGAGTATTTTCAACTGGGCATTCACAAGATACATTTCTACACAGAAAAACATCCTCAGCATTTCACAGTTTCAAGCCAGTACACCACCACCCTGCATGTTATATTTATTCTTAAAAGCAAACATGAGGTAAGGAACAAAAAACTGCAGTGCCTGCAGCGAGATTGGATGGCGGCTCAGTGATAAGGGGGAAGTGGGTTTCATTTTTCATGAGTGTTTTCCCCTCTTACGGGCTTCTGATCTGAGTCATCACACTGCTGCTGTGAGGCAGGCACTCACATTAAAAGCAGCAACTACTTAATTAAACTTCAGGTACTCTGAACTGTTCAAGCACACATAAAAAAGGGAAAACATACATACTTCTTTTGGTAAATGGTTGTCACACACATTCATTTGTGATAGAATACATCAGCAGTGCAGTGAGACAGGACACATTTTGCTTATCTTACAAATGATAAAAAGCAAATCAAGATTGCTTCTTTCCCTTCAGTCTCACATTGAAACAGACTAAAAGCCTCCAGGAAAGGGAGTGAATGTCCACTCCAGGAAATGGAGCATGGGAGCTTTCCTGCTCTGACTCCGAACAAGCATGAGGCCTTTCCAAGCTGGAACTTGTCCTGAGATTTTCCCCTTAGAAAGCCTTAGATTATTTAAAACATGTCCAAGTACCCAATAAAAGCAGTAATTATTCATAACAGAGGAAAAATTATTAAAACCTTTTTGACAAATAATTCCTGATTAGGGAGATGTGGGATACTTAGGACAACAAAGAGCAGTTCATGGAATCCCATTCCCTCCAACCTCACCCCTCTTGCATATGGAGCAGTGCGAATATAGAAAAAAACCCTGAATATTCAACTCTCTCTGAGGGATTACCACTTTATTTTATGATTCAGATTGTCTGGGCCATTTGCCAATTTCCTTTTGTGCTGCAAAGGCAAAGCCAAAGCTTGCTGCACTTTCTTCTGGTCCTGAGATGTTCCTGGGAGCTGAGGAAATCCCAAGTGGCAAAGCAGCCTCCCAGGGAGCAGGATGGATGTGTGTGTAGTGCCCTTGGGAGCTGGGGAGGGGTGTGAGCCAGTGGCACCTCCACACTCAGAGCAAGATTTTTCCTGTCTGGGTTAGAAAGAAATGCTCCTGTTCCCACTTCATTAATCGGGCTGGGAAAATGCAGACACTTACCAAAAAATTTAAATTCATCAGAACAACAGATGAGCATTGAAGAGCAACACTTTAAATGGCTTTAACTCAGTTTTTTTGTATAACGTCATATGGAAATTTCCATCCAAGACCAAACCAACTTATTGCAGCCATAGACTTGGGTTTTCTTTCATATCCAGTAGCCAAAATGCCCTTTTGAACAATGGAGAGTCAGAGCACAATGTAAATTAACCCGTCTCTCCTTTATGGATCTTGTTCCCAACACAAGAACATGGTGGTTTGCAACACAGGACTCTCCTTTTCATTTTTTAAAAAAATGAAAATACAGAGTAATTTAAAGCTTGAATAGACTTTTGAGGCATTTCTGTAATCTACACACTAGACAGAAAAATTTCATGCCGTGCAGGAAGTTTCACTGGGGTCACAGCATTTTTTAGCACAACCATCCTCAGCAGATTGTGACTTGATTCTGCAGGATGTTGGACGTGACTGGGAGGATGGCTGGTACCCCATGGGCTTGGTGTAGTGTAGTAGGCTTGGTTTACTGGTTTAGGGCAGTAGCTGAGTCAGAATTTATGGAAAGATACCAGATCCCATGATTTACAGCCGCTTTCTTGACAAAGGCTTGCAGAAACCTCACAGTCCTTAAACCCAGTTTTGCTGCCTGTGAGCCAAAGATCTGGGAAACAAAACTCCCCATGTTTTTGTACTCTAGATGTGAACTTTACCTCATCTAACGCTGACTGTCTGAAAGCTCAGTCCCCACACGGCTCATGACTCCCTTTGTAGTCATCTGTAAGGTGTGACTCATCTCATAGTAATCAGATTTTTAGATAAATTGCATGAATCACATTTATAGAAGTGTTCTTCTCTTTCCACTGATGATGTAGGTTAGACAACCAGCTCAGATGAGTCTGTCAACATTGTGACTAGAGATATGGAAGACAAATCCCACACTTTTGTTCCTTCCTTCAGCTCATGAAACACAGGACGGGGATCTGCAAGTAGAATTTGAATGATAAAAATAGCTTTGATTGACTTAACTGAAATGTCACCCTCTGAAAATTTAGCCTTGCTAATTTGAAAGATGTATGTCACTCATCTTAAACTGCTGGGCCCACCAAAAACTGGATTCACATTTGTGGTGTAAAAACATCAACAACTAAAGCAGAACAAAAAAATTACCCTGATTAGTTGTTGAGGTTTCCTGTTTATTAATCGTTCTTATTGTATTTTATGTTGGAAATACACCAAACCGAGGGCGAAAAAAGTGAGCTTAGGATGCATAAAAGTTGTTGACACATTTCTCCCTGGGTGAGTGTTCATCACTCTTAAATATCTTGGATTTGCTTTGGTTCATCTTATCACAATTTCTCTTAAACAAAAACTGTATTCTAAATTCCTTTTTCATTTCCCAAGTCCCATTACTCCTCAGCCACCCTGTTGGCTTCAGTCAGATCACCCTAAGAGTGGTGTACTGTGGGAAGGGAGGATGCAGTCTGCCCAGAGTGACTAATTTGGATTTTCAGCTCCTTTCCTGAAGTTTCATTTTTATTTTTTCCCTTTATTCCATTATTCATGTCTCAGTCTGTAGCTACTCCAAAGACTGCATTGTAGTCCCTGCCACAGAGATGTATTTTTTGAACTCAATAGGGTCTTTTCTGGGGGATGCTGAGCTGCCCTTTGGAGTTCTGCTATTCTTGGGTGATTTGCTGAATCCAACCTCCTTTTGTTCTTCTTTTCTTCCAGTGTGTGTTCACTTCACAGCTGAGCATTCTCTGAACGTGGTGCCTTTCCTGCACAAATCCTGCTGCACAGATGTGGTGCCCTGGCATTTTCAGGGGTTGCTGCGGGTGCATGGACTGACTCAATCTTTTGTTCTGGTTAGAAATTCCTCACAGCTGACCACTTCGTACCATCACCAGCTCCTTAACTGATAAATGGTAGAATTCCTGAGACATAAAATGAAGGTCCTTTTCTCTTCAGAGGTCAGGGCACCCTGCCCTGTCCATCCTCCTCTTCCACAGTGCTCCTTTTTTGAAGCAATAATAAATTTATTCATTTACTCCAAACCAGAGTTTGTCAATTTTTTGTAGAGATATCCAGTCCATTCTATGACTCATTTCTGGATGATTTTCACCTACTTCCTTCCCTGACATATGCCTGTCTACTCTATTTCAAGGGCTGATATGAGGAGTTGGAATGGGAAAAGGGAAAATATTACTTTGAAGGAGATGAAAAAGGATTTAAAACAACCTGCATCGGCTCCAGCCCAGTTCTTCTTTGGTTTGTTGATCAGTCAGTCCCCACCAGTGTGTATCACTCTGCCTCTGCCTGATAGCAAGATAGCAGTGCTGGGGTCTTATCACTTTGAACTCTCCTCCGTGTCTTTTTCATTTCAGATTTCAAAACCCCTTGAGGCTGCACCGTGGACTTTTTTGACAAGTCAGCAACTGTTAATGTCTTCAGAAAACAGCCTGAAAACCTGACCACAGGCACTCTTGCCTTTGACAGCAATGTGCAATCACAGTAACACCCTTCCCTGAGCCTGCAGCTAGCGCAGGAACCCTTTGAAAGTCAGCACACATGCAGCTCTCCCTAACCCTTGCCATCCTCTTCCTTCCCTCTGGGCTCTATTTGTCTGACACACATTTTGCACAGGGAGCAGAATTTAATGGTTTAGTTACAGAACCGAGAAGCAATAACATTTTTAGTGTGCCAAAATTCCTGATTGAATTGTCCTCTACGTGGTATCACTTCAGCAGATGGGACTGAAAACCTTGAGTCCAGGGAAAACTTTTTCTCCTCCTATCATTTCACAATCCAGTGTCTTAGGATACATTGAAAAATTACACACCTCAATGCTGTGAACTTGATAAGGCTTCCTCTCATGGCTGTGCAGGGAGAAAGGATCTGGGTTTGCCAGCCAGGAGGTTTGCTGGAAGACACACAGCAGTGGAAGTTATGTGAAGTGATTTGACTTTATAAAGAAGATGGAGGGGGTTTGCAGTGGTTGAACAAGGCAGTAAAGTCTGGCAGCTGTTCATTTGTTGGGCCCAAAAGCCTTTGTCACACAGCATGGACATCTGAGCAGCAGTGAGATGAGCGTGTTTTGACAAGATGTTAATGGGCTGTGACTCTTCTGTCTCTCTGGATTTGTCAGGTCCCTGTGGAAGGGGTTTAAATGTAAAAGAATTCATTTTTAAACACGGGATCCAGGGATGTTTGTCTTCACCCTGGGGTGTCCATACAATGTAGGGTATATGAGCAACACTAAATGTTGGTGATGACAAACTCAGCCTGTTCTTTAGCCCCAACTCCACCACTTACAAGACAGAATAGTTGAATTTCAGTGTGAAATAATGGGAAAAATACACACGTTTCCATTAATCCCAATTTTCAAAACGTGAGAAAGGTTAACAGACACCCCATGATTAAATGAACAGTAGAACAGATAAAATATGGGCCTTAAAAGAATGGTCAAGAGAAACTTCTGACACGATGATAATTCTCAACATTTGCTGTTTCTGTCATGGCGAAGGGGTTGTGGGTTTGAAAGGAGCAATGAGTGGAGTTTGGCTCAAATCCTCATTTGACCATCACGTGAGAGCACATCCTCTTAATCACAGGAGGAAGTCAGTCTGTGGCTTTCTGTCTCCATGTCCAACTCGCTAAAAAAACCCTCTCAACTTTTCATTGAGCCTTACTTGATCTTGGCTTCCTCAGACGGTCACCACTCTTCAAAAAATTGTATCCCTGAGATTTCCAGGTTTTTTCTCCATGTACAGTGTGAACCTCAGAGTGATCTCCACCCTGGTCATATCTTCAGAGCCAATTGCAAACTTCAGCTGGAATGTTCCAAAACCAAATTCCGTCAAAAATTGTCTGCAGTGAACACACAAGCATGGAAATACCATTTTTACTTGTTTGCCATCAGCTCTTCACCTTTTTTGATGGGTCTGGAACCATCAGATCAGCTTGAAAAGAGCTGGGAGAAGAGGCAATATTAGGAATTTAAAACCTTTTGGAGAGCTCCTTCTCAGATGAAGATCACCCAAATATCCTTGGTGATATCCTGTCTCTAGTGATATCAAGGAAAGAACAGTGGTAGTTTTTTGTTGGGCAAAGCACTCAAAACATTTTAAAAGCTTTCAGGTTAATATTGTTTTGGTATTTTTATTCATAGAAGTCTTGATGAGGTCAGGCCTTCCCATTTTTGGGAAATAAAATATATTAACTGCAAAGCATTTGGCACCTTAGGAAAACAGTTTATGGTTTAGCAGATAAAATAACCTGGGAAGATGTCCAGATGCTGTATAAGTTGATGCTGCTGCTGCTGCTTGTGTGGACATTGATGAAAACATTTTGTAAAAATGTAATAGGATGCAGATTATATGGCCTGTTCATAAATGCAATGTGAATGCCATTGAGGCATTAATTATATGGTTTTGATTTATCAAAACAGATTTTGTATGTGGTGAAAATTTCACATAAAACCCCAGAGTATTTGCTCTGGCTGCTTTTTTTTTTTTTTTTTTTTTTTTTTTTTTTTTTTTTTTTTAAGTGGCAGCTTGCATATCTAGTGGTATTAAAAATGGAGAGGACATTCCTGGGGGGAGGTGAAATTCTCCACTCTCCCCATGTTAGCAGATCCTTCAGGCAGCTTCATCCACACATCTGACAACTTCAGAGTGTCAAAAAAATTCATCTTTTTATATATCAACCTTGGTTCTCTCATACAGTCAGGAATATGGACATCCCTGGCATTTTACAGCACTGGATTATGGGAGGGAGGATGAGGATTCTTGCTGCTTGTCTTAGAACCTAAACTCCTTGCTTAGGCAGCAGACTGTTATTTTACTTCTGTTTTGGCTATTAGCTTAAAAATTGCATATTTGTGAGACTATCTCTAAAAACAGTGGGCTGGGTCACAAAACAGATAGAGAATAATCACTAATTAATCAGCCATCAGACTAATAATGGGCCTTCAGTTTTGCCAACAAACCCCGCTACTAAATCGCACCCTCATTACCAATAACTACCAATTTAGAGTCTGTGTTACTGCACCAGTTTTATTAATGTCACGTTCAGGAGGATACTGTAGCAATAAACTGGCATAAGGCTGTAAAAAGAGGGTTGTTGTACATATTAATAATGTATTTTATAGTGCACTTTAATATTCTGGATCCAAGCTGCCTGGCTTTATAATCAGAAGAGGAAAAAGGCAAGTCGATCAATCATCCTCACCTGATCCTACAGTGGCCACCTAACTCGTCATGGTGATATATATGGGCATAATATCTTGTTACAAAAATCTTATTATTAAGCAACACTATTAGTTCTGATTTGTTATAATGCCTTTTAATAAGCTTAGTAATAAGTTTCTAAATGATTTATGGGGGTGTTTTTCTAAGCAGGCGACGTCTGCGGTCTCTCCAGGAGATGGGTTTGGGGGCTGATGAGGAGCTGGGCGGGAAGTGGGGGCCTCTGAGCAAGAGGATAGCACTTTTTTTACGTGGATTTAGTCCAGGGCTGGGCACAATCCTTCCTCCAGGTCTTCTCCCTGTGGGAAAACCACCGTCCTAGATGCTAAAATTTCAGTGGCCCATGTGGAACATCAGAGCAGCCAGAAAACTACATCTGCATTTCCCATTTCTGCCATAGAAGACTCTTACTTTCACCTTGATGAGAGAGCTGAGTCCCAGTTTGAAAACGTGTAGAAATCTGTATGATTTAGGGGGTTTGGGATCTCTGTAGTTTCAGGTCTTTGTAAACTGGGCGTATTTTACAGCATTTCCCTCCAACACCAGAGCGGGGAAGGAAGTTGAATTAACAGTTGCAATATACCCATAAGATGAGAGACCCCAAATAAACCCTTAAAAGGAAGAGTCCTCGCCTTTCCTCCGTAATTCCACCACCTTCCCTGCCTCCATACTGACCACCGGTGGCCTGAGTTTAGCTGCCATTAAATAGTGCTGGCTTTGTGTCGTCTGGGAAGGAGGGATAAAGAGCTCATGGGAACGTTCAATAAGAGATTTGGACAGATTAAATGGATGGCACAACATGGTCAGCTTGCTCTGACCATCCCTGCAGCAGAAGTTCTTGGGAGATGGGGTAAGGCCACCGTGGAATTAAGACATGTCTCCTGACCAAGCATGGTCAATCCAACAGCATAATGTAAGCAGCAGCATCCCTTTGCTCCAAATTTAACATCTCCTCTTTGTGGGATCAGGTGGCTGAACCAGTCCTACTGAATCCTGTTTGTGACTATGCTCTTCACCTTCCAGTCTTCCTGGCTTGCAAAAAGAAGATCTCTGATTCCACTGCCAGTCAGAGCTGCAACATCTGTTCCACGTGTAGTTAATTGCATTAATAGGTCAGAGGACAAGTGACCCCGCAGGTGGACCACCCAAACCATGGTGAGGAAGAAAATGATCATCCTTGGGGGATGTACACGGCTCCCCTCACTGCTGTTGCTAAGCTTCAGCTGGGGGGTCAGAGACATGAGGGCAGGAGGAGGTGGCACATCCAGGCTGGATGAAGGGTAAGTGTGGATTTGCACTTAAAACCTTGACACCCAGCCAAGGGTTTCATTTTCCCCACCGTGAGATGATTGTTCCTGCCTGCCGTGGAGACGATGGGCTTTTAACTGTAGCTGCAGCCATTAATTTAACACAAAGAACAGCATTTCTGTTCCTTTCCAGTGGAACATGTCATTTGAGCCTAATGACTCTGATTATCCCCCTTGCTGGTGATGGACAGGGCTCTTCCCATTCCAGCAAGCTGAGGAGCAAGGCCAGATGGCTTCAGCACCAACATGTGTAACTGTTTTCATTACCACTGTGAAAGTTTGTAACCTGGACTAAGTTTACAAGTAAATTGGCTTCTAATTGAAACCTGGACTAGGTCTAATTTGTAACCTGGGCTAGGTCTTCAAGTAAATTGGCTTCTAATTAGAGAAGGACAAGAGTAAAAGATGCCTGGAGTCAAGTCCAGGGGTGGACTCTCACTTGGTGTAAAATGATGTGGTGTAACTCCCATTTGATGGTGTTTAAGGATCTGTCCTGGTTAAGGACTGCAGAATCCCGTGTATGACTAAGGTAAAGTAAAGCCCAACTAAGACAGCCCTTGCCAAGTTTCTTACAGACTTGGCACACTGAAATGTTTATGGAAAAATTACAGAGGTCCTGTTAAATAGAGTTAAAATTCTCCACTGTTACAGTGGAAGTTTACTGTCCTGTTGCAATGGCACTTAGCAGAATTTGGATGAAAAACTTGCAAAAACATTACCCTGAGGAAAGTACCAGATAATCACCCGGTTAAACATGTGCTTTGTATCACAGTTCAGCTACTCTACACATTAATTTTCTAAGTATTTCTTAACTGTATAGGATAATTCATTGAAGTAGCACTCTTATTGGCTGCAGAGCTCACTTCTGTCAGGTTTACCACAGTACATCACTTTGCTGTTGACTAAAAATAATACCCATTCAGTTGCCTTGTTTTAACTGAATAATTAAGGTTTTTCTTCTCTATGTTCACATTTCACTGAAACCCAGATGTCAGGAGGGACAATGGGAATGTGCTCCAAAGCTGCTGAAAATCTTCTGTGTTTAGGTGTGGACAAACCAGGAAAAGGAATATGAATAGAAAGTCATTGCTTGTATGGAAATACCTCATCCTACCCATTCTGCACAGTAATTGTGCAGCTTCCCTGCCCACCTCCCATCACTTGCAGTTTGCTCGGGGCTGGTGACTTTGCTGCTTTATTTGCTCCATGAGTTACTAAATCAGGGCAGAGCTGAGTGCTGTGAGGTGATTTTCCCATGGGAGACAGGTTTGCTCCCACAGGGACAGATCCTGTCTCCTTCATGCCACCAGAAGAAAGAGAACCTGGATCAAAATCTCATTTAAAAGGGAAAAAGATGAAGGCTGTGCTGTTATTAAAGGCAAATCCCTGCAGATCCCTGGGAATATAGCTGTTGTCTAATGGAAGCCGCTAATAAACCAAAAAAGCCACGTAAAGGGAAACAATCCATTATTTATATGACAGGTAAACCACATAAAGACTCCTTATCAAGTTAACATTCTGGGCCAGGTACTTGCTTTTCTAATCTTCAAAAAGTCTAATAAGTAGTCAGCCAGAGGTTTGTTTTTATTCAGTGTGTTTTTTAGCTACGTGAGCACCTGCCATTTCCCAGGGAGTTGTGCTCCGCATGATTTACGCTGCTGCTGGATTGTTTGGCAACATTCCTTCTCAAAGAGGCTACCGGCAATAAATTAGTGTTTTTCATGATTTAGACATTTTTAAATGTTTCTAATCTTCCTCCCTCCCCACCTTTTGTTGTCAACAAATTCAATACTTGTTGCACTGTCAACGATCTGGTGCTTTTCTTTCTCTATTGTTGTGCATTCTGTATTTTACAGGAATGCTTAGTTGCTCTTCATGTGACACACTAATAATACCTTTTGGCTAGATGTGGCACACCTCTCAAGATCTCAAAATGTTTTGTAAACTTTCATTGACTCCCTAATTCCATATACTGTAACGTCAGGCTAGATCCTTAAGGCATTTTTTCCAAGTGCTTCTGAGACATCTGCGCTCAGATTGAGAAATCTGTGTGGAAAAAAAATCACCTACCCAGTTAAGAGTTTGTGATCTCAGGCTTTTGTATTGATGCCTCAGGTTTTAACTATTACATTTTTTAAATCCTGTACTGCTTAGTACATAACTCTGAAACTTCATACAGCCTGTTAACTACTGTTCTCTCATGCTGGTCAGACACAACAAACCCTCTCTGGGCTTGAACTCAAGGACACCTTGTTGTCCCAGGCCCCAAAATATGTAAACTAAAGCCTCTGAATGGCGGGGCAAACTTGGGGTAATTACATAATTACTTGAAATTATAATTGGAGAATTAACCCTGATATGCAAATGGACCAAATTTAAAAAAGTGTGAGAAACCCGTGACCCAGGGTCCATCTTGGGTGCAGCCCCTCGGAGGCTTTTGACTCCCAAGGTGTACCTTTGAAGGCCCTTCAAATAAATTCCTGCTTTTATTCTCTTGATCTTGTCTAGCCTCTGCTTTCAGGTAGCCACTTCAAGGCATCAGTCTGCAAACATGATGTAAAATGCAAATGTAAAATTGAGATTTTTTTCCAACTTGTTTTTAAGGGGTTTTCTGGAATCTGATCTGTATGGGGTACGTTCATATTTTTGGTTACTCACTCGTGGGGCTTTTACCTTGCAAGTTGCCTCCTTGGATCTCAAAAAGTTCATATGCTTCCCTCCACTGAGCAAAGAAGTAGAGCAGTGCACAGCACAATGGAAGAGGCTTGTAGGAGACCAGAGAGCAGATCCACAGCAGAAACAGGGGTTGGAGAAAGTCACTGTGGGTCACAGGCCCTGTTAGTGACCGATCCTCACGGCCGCCTGGGACCGTGACAGTCAGTGGCAGTCGGTGTGGTGACCTCTGCAGCTCATCTCAGGAGCAGATTGTTTCTAATCCATGGCCAAGAAACTCTGGCTGTCATTTCCTGAGCTGTTGTTGCAATTCTCAGGAGACAGGAGGGTGACTCTGGTGGTGATAGAAGGGTAATTTGGTCTGAGAGCTCAGGTCCCCTGGAGACAGCCGAGCGTGTGAGAGACTTGGGCTACTTTTTATAATAGTCAAGTCTATAGCTAGAGAAAAGAAGTGAAAGAGCAGGAGCATTAGAAGCAAAAATAAGAGGGTAAATATAAACATGATAACACTTAAAATGGAAAAATGTCCTAACTTTTTAGCTATTAATGTAACATAGGAGCTTTGAATACATTAAGAATAATAAATTCTTTTCTGTGATAGCAAAAATATTTTCCCCCTGGCAAATATCCCTGGCTTAAAGTGCAGATTTATTTGTAGAGTGGTTTCACAGTAGCTCCAAACTGTAAGGTTTTTCTCCTTGAGCCTCTAAGCTCTGTGTGAGTTAGTGCTGGGGGAAGAGATCACTGTTTAATTAATTTTTTAAATAAGCAAATGTTAAATTCAGAGAGACAAAAAATTTTTCATTCAAGCTCTTTAAGAATGAGTTGTCATGTCAACTAGAACACTAAAACCAAAGCAGAGGTATAAGTCGTTTAGAGTTTGGGGCTACAGCTTATTTAATCCCCAATGTTTAGTTTAGGGGGGAAAAAAGCACTATCAGCTTGATTTGCATCTATTTCCTCCTGCTGTGAATCTTGTCCAATGCAGAAGAATTGCTGCCAACAGAGCAGCACTCAAGAACAAGATGCCAACA
Organism: Edolisoma coerulescens; assembly: GCA_013397115.1. NCBI lineage: Eukaryota > Metazoa > Chordata > Aves > Passeriformes > Campephagidae > Edolisoma > Edolisoma coerulescens. The sequence goes on along the minus strand of VWZW01002943.1, from coordinate 2,134,721 downwards.
ATTAACCAGTCCACCCCATGCAAAGCACAGGACCTGAAAGTGCCTCCAACAAATTCCCAGAACTTGAGGTGCTCTGAACTATGCGGACCAAAAATTTTCTATGCCTTCTAGAAACTGCAGGTCTCATACCCCCCATATTTTCTAGGTCTGTTTTGTATTTTCCTGTCCAGCCAGGCTGGCTGTGCTTGTATGGCACCAGCTCTGCTGTGGTGGTGAAAAATAAGAACAGAGACATCAGACTTCCATACACAAACATGGAATAAAAAGGTCCACTTACAGACATCCAGTCCTCAGGTTGCAAACATATCTATCACTACATGGAGCCATGTGGTGAAAACACAACATATGGCAATGTAATCATGACAGTAAACAAAAGTAATTCTCTGTGTCAGCAGCAGGAGAGGAGCCACCACACGTCATCCGTATTTGTCTCACACCAGAAATGCTGAAGAAGACAAAGGCAGCTGCAATGGGCAGTGATGGACTGAGAGGCTCCAGTGACAAATTTTCTTCTTCCATCTAAGACACAGAAGAAGAATGGGCAGCTTTTCTGATCTTTTCTGTCTCAGACCCGAGTCTTTATTCAGCTGTGGATGTGACATATCTATGACGTGCCCTGTGGGAGTCAAGGAGCAGGATTTTTGAAGATGTGTGATGGAAGCTCTCCCGAGTCCCACCACTCCACATGGGGTTGCACAAGAGGGGAAGAGCCTTTGAGCCCTGAGAAAAAAAAAAAGTGACACCTCTTCCATCAATCCATGATGCTCCATCCCTTCTTCTCAGAAGCTCCAAAGACCACATCTGGTCTTCAGCCACAGCCCACATCCTACAGGTCAGAGCCCATGAGGCAGAGTTCGGTTTGACCTCAGAAGCAGAAGGCTTTTCACCCTACAACTATTTTGCAGCTGAAAACCATTGGCTTCTTTGCTTCCAGCAGGCACAGGCTGGTTTTATGTCTTTCCCACTCCACCAAGATTTCCAGAAGTGGGTGCCTGATATTAAACTCTTTAAACCCACTCTAACTGTACACATGACTCTCCTGATTTTTGAGAGTAGGTTGCTGTTAGTTTTCACCAAGACTCAATCAACTTTGATTAATTATGAAGCTTTACAGTGGGATTTTAGGAGTTTGTATTCAGAAATCCAGTTCTGCTTCCAGGGAGCTCCGTGGACCATCATTTAAACAGGACCATCTTTGGGGCCTAAGTAAAATTCAGTCATGAAGACCAGTAGATACCCACAACAAATTCGAGCTGACAGATGTTTTCTCCAGGGCTGAATTTGTACCAAAGGGTTTAGGTAGAAATTAATCACCTCACCCTGAGAGAAATGAGTTAAGTATGAAAGGATTAAAGTAGCCCTGAAAACTTAGAGGAAAAGCAAAGAAGCTTTTCATAAATCATCTTTTTTTTTGATACTCAGTAGAGTATGGCATACGAGGGTTGGAACACCCCAAACAATAATGATATCTCCTCCTTCTGTGCAGGGAGCTGAATTTAGGGCAATCTGTACTCTTGTATCAACCCCAGGTCCAGGAGATGGGATGGGATGGGATGGGATGGGATGGGATGGGATGGGATGGGATGGGATGGGATGGGATGGGATGGAAATTGAGAGGTCTCCAACACTCTTCCTACAACAGAGACCTAACTACAGTCAGCATCTTGTGGATCACAAGGGCCAAGTTAATTGGTCTTACACAACAGTCATGACCACCTGCAAGAAGGTGTTAGCCAGAGTAGATCAACGGCAGCAGCTGACATCAGGTTCACATCTGCACTCATAAATAAGCTTTTAATTAGTAGAAAACTAGCATTTCCAGGCTATGGGCTTCCCAGATAAACTGTATTTTTAAAGACACAGTTCAGCTGGCAGTGTGGCAAACAGTAGGTAACGGGAGGAAAGGCACAAAGGACAAGAAGAGACCGTAAGTAGAGGTCCAAGATTGTTGTTGTTTGTACAGCTCAGCACTGGTTTAGTGCTGGATCTGGCAGTGTTAATGGCTGGACTCGATGATCTTAGACGTCTTTCCCAACCCTAATTACTCTGTGATTCCATGATTCTTTTCCCCAAATCCTGTTGCCATCTCAACCCTTTTCCCGAGCCGTGCCAGCAAACCCTCATACCTATCTATAGATGGCAGCAACTTTCCAAATCAGCTGCAGATGCTGATGAACCGAGATGGGCTCTGGCTTCCCACTGCCAGAAGTGTTTCGCTGCATGAAACAGGTAACAAACTGTATATGGATTTAATGGAAAGTACAAAGAACTTCACTCACTCCTGAGGCGGGGTGGAGGGGGAATATTTTTTTTTATGTGCTTCTGAAAAGGTTTGGATTGACAGCAGAGACACGCATGGGGGTGGAGGAGGCAGTTGGGGAAGTGGGTGGATTTTTTTTTGCTGCTATTAACTGCCAGCTCAGAAATAGTAAAAAAAAAAAAAAAAAAGAAAAAAAAGAAAAAGTACACCCTGACTGTGATTGTTGCTGGCTCTTAACATATGTCGGGCTCTTATCATTTCAGAGCAGCTGGCAAGTTCATGCAGAACCACCAGGCGGCCCAACGTGGCCAGTAATCAGTTAAGTACAGATGTCCAAATAGATGTAACTTCCATTAAACTTTAAATAAAGATAATTTATGCTGAGTAAACAGACGAGTGAGCACATTTGCCCAAATACAGATGGCACTACCTGATAGCAGTGCATTAGAAGGGTCATTAAACAGGGAGGTTCAATAATATAGTACTCAAAGATGGTCTTCTGCAAGGAAAAATAGCTGAGGTCGGGGTTATAAAGTCTACCTCTGCTTTTTTGTTGTTGTTGTTGCCTTTGCTTCTTTTTAAATAGCTTGGCAGGTTTGGAGTCTTAATGGGGCATAGAGTGAAACGCACTTTCTCCTGGAGGGACACCCTTGCACCTGTCCATGGAAAAAGTAAATGATATAAAAAAAAGGGGCACTGTAATCTGTCTCACTTGGAAATCAGGGTAAGTGTGCTCACTTGGAGGGGGGAGACATTTCTGAGGCTGACGACCTTAATCCAAGGCCTGATGACTTTAGGGAGGGACTTCCCCTGCAAGGGGCTTTGCATTTGCCCTGCATCCCCAGGGGAAGGGAGGCACTTTTGTCACGCCCACAGTGACACATTTTGGCCTGGACCAAGATTAGATGCGCACTGAAAACACATAAATGTGCCTGCCTTCCTTCCTTCCTTCCTTCCTTCCTTCCTTCCTTCCTTCCCTCCCTCCCTCCCTCNCTGCACAGTAGGGATGAAGAGGTTTCAGTGCCAGCTCCTCGGTAAGGACAGGGAATCCACCTGAGAACCCAGATGTTGGGATTTGGGCACCAGATGCTGGAGTTCTGGCCTTCCTAGGACACTGGGAAGCTTAGTGAGGAATGAAAAGATGGGATCCTCTTTAGTATGAGCAGAGTCATAGAAATCACCTTTGTGACTTTCACCCATGCTGTAGTAATTCTACATCTCCTTGTCTGTGATCAGCAGCAATCGCCTTATTTCAGCTTTGGGCAGCTTTGGACACTGGAACAGTACCACCTGTGACCTCTTTTAATCATAGAAAGCAAGGATGGGATTTTTCTTGGCTGGCTCCTGCCCGTGGACAGGTGGATCTCCATGCTGAGCTTGTTATCCAGGTTCCTTCTGCAGCTGGTGGAGCTTCCCAGGGCAATCCATGCCCTGGAAAGAGCTGTGATGGATCACCTCTGGAGCTGCTACTCTCTACTGACTATTGAGAGAGTCCAGATGTCTGCACTAGGCCAGATGCCTCATTTTCAGATGGCTAATGTTAGATAAAGGAAGTCCAGCTCAAAAGGCAGCATCAACCTGTCTTTATTATTTTTATTTACTATGTTCTACTCTCTGCTTCAATTTGGTCCTTGTGGAATAAGGATAAAGATACATTAATGTTAATGTGATGTCCTGCTTATCAAACCTCCTCTTATCTGTGCTAAAGGTTGTCCCTGGGACACTTTCAGTGGGACAGCTGGAGGATGTTGTTTACGTATTCCAGATGCATTTTCAGAAATTAAACTTAAAGCCCCTGGGTTTTGAGTCTTGCACTTATGACCTTGCCTTGCTTTTATTTGCTGCAAAATAATTTATTTTCAAGTATCTGTAGGGTCGAAATCCCCTCTCCCCACATTACAAAATCCTGTCTTTCCTTTGACTGTCTCAGAGTCCTCCCTCCAGTGACTCTCATTTTAAACCAGGGCCCTTTTTAAAAAACTCTTGGTCTGTTTTGATCCCATTCATGACATTGACCTACACAAAACCTTTCACCCCCCGCTCAACTTTCCTCTCCCATTATTTTAAAACCATCCCAGCTAAAAATGTGTCACATCAAATTCCGTAACTCTTGAGGCTGATGGTGAGAGTCTCTAACAAGAACATTAATGGTGCTGCAGGCACTGTTGAAACATTTTTTTGCCCTAAATTCTCTCAATAATATTTAAATTGATGGCAAATGGCTGGGACGAGGCACTGAACAACAGAATTCGATGCTGCATTGAAGATTTCCAGCATCATGTGTTATTCAAAGCATTTCCTTCTTCAGGGTGATTACTTCATTTTACATTTCCTGGCCTCATGCTCATGTCACACCCCAGTTCCTGTGTCTGTCAGATTAAACACTGCTTTATCAGAAGAAATGCCACTGAATTATACAATTTCTTTGGCCATTTAACACCTTTATCTCTGCCTTGCCTCTGCCAGGATTACTGACACGGATTTGCCCTGTCCTTGCTATCCTAGAAAACTCCTGAACTATTTGTAGGAGGACTTTCTAGGGAGTATTTTTAACACTCCCTTAGCAAGTACACAAAAGCCACGTTTTAGTTGCAGAAAACTGTGTGCAGGTACAAATGAGCTTTTCATCTTTGACATGCCATAATTTTTTAAATAAAAAAAAAATCTCACGGATAGGGCAAACTTTCCGAATCCTGCTGATTTCTTTCCCATTAAACACAAGTGGGATGAGACCCTTGTTCATGTAAACCCACTTGAACGTTGCCCCTTGGAGATGACCCCCTCTTGCTGGAAGCATTAACCTTGACGGAGGTGTCACCTGGGACCAGGTAAAGGGAAACCAAAGTCCATCTGAGTGGTCCAGAGCACTCAGAGCATCTCTCTCCCTGAGCCAGGGAGTTTTTTGCTGTTCACACACGTGCACAGAGTGACTCTCCATGGCTGGAGGGACCTCAGCGATGCCGTGGGGTCACAGCACAGGGCCACCGCTGCATGTAGGGTCATTTCAGCCTCAGACAGCCCCACCTGAGAGGGGTGACAGAAGGTGACAGGCTCTGCTGGGAGCAGGCTGTGCCAGATCAGCTGCACAGCTTCTGGCCAGCTCAGAGCGTGACCACAGCAAATGAAATCTGCTTAGAAAGCATCGTCCTGAGACACGGCAGGAGGAGCAGCAGGGGGCTGCCCTGACCTCAGCCAGGCTTTGCTATTCCACAGCTTTAAACAACAACCTTAACCTCCCCCAGCCGTATGAAACATCATAGAATCATAGAATAGTTTGGGTTGGAAGGGACCTTTAAACGTCATTGTCCTGTTTTTAGCTCGGGTAGAGTTAATTTCTTCTCTGCAGCTGTTCCAGTGCTGTATTTTGGATTCAGAATGGGAATGGTGTTGATGACACACTGATGGTTCGGGTTGTTGCTAAGTTGTGTTTATCCTAAGGACTTTTTTTATCCTTGTCTCACGCTCTGCCAGTGAGGACGTTCACAAAAGAAATTGTGAGGGACCATAGCTGGGACAGGTGACCCAAACTGACTACAAAGATATTCCACATGGGTTTTCATTTGATGGGTTTTCAAACCAGATTCCTTTCTGAGCCCTTGTTCAAGCTGTGAATTCCAGATCTGGCTTTAGGCATTCTTCAGATACAGCAATTATTATCCCTGATAGGTATTCTGGTCTTTTTGTCTGTCATCGGCAGTAATCTTTTCTACTTCGATGTCTCCTTAGGGCCAACTTGCACTAGAAATTGTCAAAATATTTTCTCAAAAATAAAATAAAAAAAAAATATCATGAGGGGGCTTAGCCAAGACGAGCTGTGTCCCTGTTCTGCAGCCAGCCCTCTCTGTCCCAGCCATCCCCACCGAGTGATCCACCTGCCAAACGGGATTCCTTCTCCCGGCTGCCGTGATCGTTCTCCTTCCAAGAGCAACTGCTGAACAGACAACTGACTCACTGAAGGATACCAGGCAGAGACACGTGGGAGAGAAAATCAGCGAGTTGTTCACAATCTGCTCCTCGTATTTGAAATCATAGCTAATTGCCCTGACTTGGCACAGTGGCCTCGGCCTCAGCTCCCTGAAGTACGGGAGAGTGACATGTGGAGAAGACCCTCAGGGACACATTAGTGAATTGTTCCATCCATTTGCTGCTTTTTAGACGTGATAGTTGTTCTGACACCTTAAATTTAAGCACCCAGCACTGGCAATGTGACTGCCACCCTCAGAGCTCCTCTGAGTAAAATGTGAGTCTGAGGTGACGTTTTTAAATTACCTCACTTGAACTGGTGCACGTGCCTGTGGGCAAGATGCTGATTTTGGTTTTAGTCAGGACACATTTTGTTATTCTATCTGGTTTATATAAAGCAAGTCGTTTGGGTTGCATTAATTAAAATGGTTCAGCCTTGTGGAAGAAAAGCCCAGGAGTTGTCAGAAGGAACCAACAAGCATGAAGGCAGCTCCATCTCAAGGATGCAGACAAAAGCTCATGATTTGTTTTTCACTTTATATTAGTTAATGTCTTATTTATTTTATTACTGCTTCAGGCCAGAAGCTTAGGAACTAAATAACCCACAGCAAAGAAAATACTGGTCCTGTTTTTAATAGGGGCAGGGAATCATAGTTAGGGCTGGAAAGCACCTTACAGATAATTTAGTCCCAATCTTGAGGTAAGACTCTTAAGTTGTTCTGCCAGGATGAGAATCCTTCAATTCTGTGAGCAAAATATAATCTTGAGTGTGACCAGATGCCTCAAACCATCTGACTGGTTTAAAATAGGAGGAACAGCTTTTCCAAGAAAAGTTATTAGGTCAAATCCTCCCCTCTCATCCCACTCTGCAGCACGCTGGTGTCACTGATGCTGTTGGTAAGAAAATGTTGACTGACACAGCCTGTCAGGAAAAGAAAGGGTTTAAGAAATGGGTTAAACATTTCAGGCTCTGATTTAACGACCATCTGAGTTAACAGCGACTTATATATTGATGGCAAGGAACTCTGAGTGCTTGCAAAGCAGAGGGAAGGGGCCGATAGATCAGACCAGCCCAGCCACAAAACACTCTTAAAAATGCACATATACATGGCAAGGTTATTCAGCTCCTGCCTTCGGGTGGAATAATTGCCGTGTGAAACATTAGTGAATCAGCATGAATGTTTCATAAGTTTGAATTTATAAAATATTTCTGATTTTCCTGTACACATGCCTTCCAAAGATAACTTTCAAGTGCTCGTTGTATTATGCATCTCACTTTTCAAGAGAACAGCATGATTTCCTTGAAGACATATCCGTTTAGAGAGTTGCCATGGCAATTTGTTCCCACCCCCCAAAAATGCTTAAAAACAGATTTTTCCATTGTCTTCTGATTTCTGCAGATTACAACATGCTTTGCTTTTCTCTCTTCCCTAGAGTGGCTCTAGGTGAGTGTACAGAAAAAAAAAAGAAAGTGAAATCTTTTTTTTTTTAATTTAAATTACGTTCTGATGAGAGCAGAAAGCTTTTTCCTCCAAAGTTTAGTCAAAACCGAGGCAAAATCATCTTACTATTTGAAACAAGCATTTATTAGCATGATTTTTTTTCTTTGTCCCAGGAGAATCCTGATAAAAAATTGCCTGTGCAAACATAAAACCTCTTTTTACATATGCAAGGTAATTATTAATCCAATTAACCATCTGCATACCAGCATATTTAATTAGTTCTTAGAATTACTCTTTTCGTGCTGTAATTGAACTAACCACCTTGTGCAATCTGTAAATCTGACCCTATAAGGTAGGTTTTGGCAAAAATGGGATTAATTGAAGAATTTTCCTACTTTCTTTTTTTTTTGTTGTTGTTGGTTTTTTTTTTGGGGGGGGGGGGGGTGTTGTTGTTTCTGTCCCCAAAGAAAGGCAATCACTGATGAGGATTATATTTTCAAATGCTGACAAATTATAATTTTATTTCTGGAGGGGAAAAAAGGCCAAAAAAAATTAATATAGTGATATTTTTATCCCTATTAACTTTTTAACGACAATTACCCTCTTTGATCATTGTTAATTGCTTGGTCCCTGAGCATAATCAGACAGAGTATTTTGACTTTAGAACAGACTGCCTTGCTTGTAAACACTTCTTCTTTCCCTCTTTTATTGAAAAACAAAATGGAAAGCTAATAGTGCTTGACAAGTCCATTCTTGGCGCCGTTTCATATCAGAGGTTGTGCTATGTTTTAAAAATAATATTGCTCTTTCAAAATTCTGGTTTTAATTTCTCTGCTGGGGCAGGTGGGTCAGCACAAAATTTGTGTCCTGGTGGTTTTCCTTTGTGTGGGAAACTCTTAATAACCCCAGGAAGCCAAAACACGTGAGTGGGTTTGACCAGGCAGCTCTGGGAGACCTGAGCTCTTTCCACTGATATGGGGGGAAAAAAATGAGGAGGGAAAAGGGATATTAGATGGGAAAAAAAATTAAAAGGCTCCTCTGACATCACTTGAGATGTCTTGGAGGCATCTGATCTATCCTGGCAGGTCTGGTGTGGGGAGGACCTGTGGGAGACTCCTGGGATCCAGGCTGGACACCACAATAAAGGGCTCTGGATGGCTGTGTTGAGGAAATTGGACCAAATTTTTTCCCTCTACAGACTATGCTGAGGTTTGACCGCCAGCCCAGGGGCTCCTGGGTGGGGATATCATCATCCATTTGTGTCTTAGCAGTGAGCTGAAGATTTATTTCCTTTCCTGTCTCATCCTGTGGTAGCTCTGCTCCTGACCATACCTTGCAAGAACTGGTATTTAGCCCATTCTGCCTGGCCTTTCCACCCTGTCCTGGCTTGTCACAGTCCCTGCAGGAGGGACAGAGTGAACACCTGTTCCCTGAAGCTAGTTCACCAAGCCTTGGATGTTCTTTCCCAAAAGGAATCCAAGAGATGACCCTGGCTGACCACTGTACACGAACATGGAGAGAACTCTGATTTTAGGAGTCTGTGGCCCCAGAAAACTCAACTCAGTCACCATGAAACCAGTATTTGATGAATTTTAGTGCAGAATTTAGGAGGATCTAGACCAGGTATTAGGAACTGCGGCTAAACCTCAGGTCCTGATGACGTAGCCAAGACATTACAGTAGCTCAACAAGTGTGGAAGATGCACAGAGTGAAAGATTTGGTGATTTCGGGGACTCTGCAGCCTTTAGGTTGTGACAATTATTTGCTGCTTTCCCTGTTCCTCCTGTTTGAACAAGCTAAACTATTTCTGCCTCAGCGTTCCCGTTTGCCTCTGCTATTATGTGTTCTGGAACAATGAACACAATCACCCATTTCAGAACAGGATTTTGACTGTGTTTGTAAATAGGCTTCCAAGCAGAAAGGGAGAGTGGGGAAATGAAGGAGTTGCTATCTGTTTTCCATATATACACATATATATATGTATATCCATAAATAATGAGAGCTTTCTGATGCTTTGCTGCTTCCCAGCATGGGTTAAAAAAGGGTAAACTGGAGTCAGTGGGATTTTCTCTTTTGCCTCCGAGATTTATCTCTGGTTTAATTACTAAATAATCTGCCTACAAAGTTGATCCAACTGAACCAGACACAATGTTCATTTTTGCAATGCGATGTGCACGTAAGGAGAGAGGAGCTCTGAATGCTGATTTCCTCTCTGCCTCATCCCCATTTGAAAAGGAAAAGGCAAAAAAAAATATTTGTAATTAAGGATCACCCAGCTGAAGTGAATGAAAAGCTGAGAAGCTATTGAAATATTAAAGACAACTTTGTGCTGTTCTTAGTCTTGCCCTGAGCAACATCCTTTCTCTGTCCTTACCTGTTGTGCTGCTTTTTGGGTCTCACAGAGCTGATTCCACTCACACACCCAGGGATGCCCTTAGCTCTGAGCTGGGATGCATCTGTCATGGATATCTCACCCTCACAGCTGCCAGGACTGGAACATGGATAGGACAAGAGGAACAGGTGATAAGGCAAGAAGAAATGGCCTCAAGTTGCACCAGGGGAAGTTTAGGTTGGATATTAAAATTAAATTACTTCACTGAACGGGTTGTCAAGGTCTGGAACAGGCTGCCCAGGGAAGTGGTGGAATCACTGCCCCTGGAAGTGTTCAAAAAATGGGAATGTGGCACTTCAGGACATGGTTTCATGGGGGACCTGGCAGTGTTGTGTCAATGGTCTGACTCAGTGGTCCTGGAGGTATTTTCCAGCCTAAACAATTCCATGTTAACTGCGGAAGGCTTTCTGTCCGCGTACAGCATTGGACGTGCAGTCTCAAGGAAAGGTGTTGGAAGCAAAGGGTGCCAGATCCCAAACTTTGCTGAATGTTGCCATGAACTTGGGAAAGTTGCATAAAACCCACAGGGATTCAAATTTGCCATCAGTGCTGGAAAAACAGGGAGCTGTCAGCCAGCTTTCACTTGAAATACAATGGTGTTGTATATCACGAGCTGGGCCCTCTTCTTCCTCTGGATTTCATCATAGATGCGAGACAAAAGCACACCAGAACAAGTGCACAGTCTCATTCATCTTCTATTTGACATGAGGATGTCCCAGGAAAAACCAAAATCTTTTCAATTCTCTCTCTTTGTAACAAGAAACAAGAGGAAAAGCAAACAAGTTTCTACCTGCCTGTGGATCCCACAGGAGGTTTAGCTGAACTTCTCTGGAGCTCCCCGAAGATGCTGTCACAGACCTTGTAACTCACACTGATAGCTCCCAGTCATGATAAAAAAGCTGTGTGTGATTTCCTCTTCTAACTCATTTAATTTTGGCTTCTGATCCTTGAACAAAATCAGCCAAGAGCTTATGCAGAACCAAGCCACCCTTCTAAAATTCAGCCAAAATTTGGCAGTGCCAGACACCTCAGGCTGGTACGTGCTGATCCTCCATTCTTTGGTTGCACCAGCACTGGTTTTTGGGAGATGCTGCTCCACCCGAGCTGTCAGAGTAGCACAAAACTAATAACCAGGCTGAGCTACGTCCTGATGATGTGACAATGGTACTGATGGTGCTTATTCTCAGAGACTACAAGGCAGCATTTCTTTGATTGCTTATGGGAACACTTTACAGCTGAAGTATAATTTCATTTATTAGAGGCAGACAGCTTATAAAAATGTGTGAAACACAACAGGTACCAAAAGGAAAGCTCGGGAAGACTAATGAGGCACAAGGCTCGTACCTTTAAAGAAAACAAAGGTTTCTACAGACAAACAGCTGATGCAGTTTGTTTTTTATAGATATAAATCAATCAAAATATTCAAACCATGCTATCCTGAAGTGTTACAGCAAATGCATTTCATCTAAAATTATTGATGACCTTGCTTTTAAACAGAGGACAGGACCAAAAAGAAAACACTGAGAAAAAAAAAATCTGTCACATTCAAAGAAATATAGCTGGAGTGAAAACCAATCTAGCAGAAGGGGAAAACGTGCACAAGTAAAATTATAATAGTATTGTCACAAAGTGTCTCTTTCTCAGAACTGTCTCCCACCCTGCCTGAGCACTGAATTAAAATAAAATGTGATGCAAACACCTTCAGCACAGATGCAGGAGTAAAAAGGTTTGAGAGTGACAGAGCTGCCCCAGGCAGCTGCAGAAGGGTTTGCAGATTCATGTTGCAGCTGCAGAGGGATGTCCCTGCTGAATGACAGAATTGGAGCAAAGATCAGATGAGGCACCTTCAACTTCCATCAGGTTGCTCAGAGCCCTGTCCAACCTGGCCTTGAACACTGCCAGGGACGGGGCATTCACACCTCCTCCGGGCAACCTGTGCCAGTGTTTCACCATCCTCATTGTAAAAAACTTCTTCCTTACATCTAATCTAAATCAACTCTCCTTCAGTGTAAAACCATTATTCTTTGTCCTGTCACAACATTCCCTGCTAAAAGGTCTGTCTGCATCTGTCTAAGCCCCCTTTGGGCACTGAAAGGTGTTCTAGGTCTCCCTGAACCCTTTTCTTCTCCTGCCTGAACAATCCCAGCTCTGTCCTCATAGAGAAGATGTTTCATCACTCCAACCACCTTCATGGCCTCCTCTGGCTCCACTCCTACCTATCATTATAAAGAACCTTTGGATTACAATCCTAATTAAGGCATTAATGAGTTGAACTTCTCCAGTTCCTGTTAAGAAAACAACCAAAGCGTGTTCTGTGAGAGATGAGAACAAGGAAGCAAAATGTTTGATACCTGTCTCTACCACCATCTCATTCCTCTGCTGACGTTCTTTGTGATCCATCACACAGACATTATTTCTCATCCAAATTATTTCACGTTTTTGTTGAATTCAGGTAGGGGTCATGGGACCAGTTCAGTTCCCATCCTTTTGGCTGCATGGTTGTGGGTTTTGGCGAAATACAAAAGGAAAGGGTTGGGAGTCTGGCAAAGCCCTGTTTTCTTTCATGTGGAAGCCATTTAGCACTGTCAGGGAGGGGGCCTTGAGGGAGGAGTCAGTACCGTGTAACTTGCTTTGAAGCCCTGACATGTTCTGAAGAATAAGAGACCTGTCTGTAATAAAGAATTAAGCTTATGAATGGAATGGAATGGAATAGAATAGAATAGAATAGAATAGAATAGAATAGAATAGAATAGAATAGAATAGAATAGAAACACTAAGTTTGGAAAAGCTCTCTAAGACCATCGAGTCCAACCATGAGTGGTGCCAGATCCATCACATCCACACGCCTTCTGAACACCTCCAGAGATGCTGACTCCACTGCTTCCCTGGACAGCCTGCTCCAGGGCTGGTTAGTGCCTGAGCTTTACCTCCCACCTCTCTGCCACTGCACCTGGAGCCCCATCTCTTACTGGAATTGAGCACAGCAGTTACAGGGATGCTGAGTAAGTGTGACCCTGAGCCATTCCGTGCCCAGACACACCCTATATTTAATCCCTCTCACTGATTGCCTTGCCCCAAACCTGATGCTCTTCCACGGGATGCCAGACTCCTTTCCATGCTCTCAGGACGTGCTGAATGCTTTACCCCCACTCTGCCCCGACCACCCACAGCTCTCCACAGTTCAGTTCTCCCTGAAAGCAACGTGGTTGCTTTCATCATGAACCACATGAAGGCTGCACCGACAGGCAAGTCTGAATCTGCTTTTTCCTTTCTGATACAACTTCTGTCCCAGAGAACAGAGCACCTCCTTTAGAGAGCTGCCCCACTGCTCGGGTGCCTTAACTCCAGGCTCTCTCAGCTGATGCCAGCAGGAATGACGACTTCTGGGTAGGAAACTGCATGATCTCCATCCACTTCTGACACACTCTTCTGCTGTGTGAGGGCAAAGGAAAGAAATTAGCTGACTTAGCAAGTGGCCACATCCTGGAGCAGGTCACGGACAATGTTGTACCCGAGGTGTAGTCTCAGTGCCAAGTGTCGTGCTCACAGGGAATGCTTTGTTACTCATGCTCAGTGAAGTCATTGCAGCAGAATAAATGCAATGCCAAGATGACCCTGCTTTGCTCCTGCTCCCTTCCCTCCCATGCATAATGAAGAGAAGGGTAAGGGAAGGAAGAATATCCTTCGCTGTTGTACTCTGGCAGAGAGGGCTCGCCTGAACAACTGCCAGCCATGGAATTTCATCCGAGCTTCCCAGATAAAATCTCCTGTTTCAGGGACTGTATTTACTCAGTTTGTTTAATGTGACAATGAAAACTCCACACACACCAATCTTTTAAATAAGAAAAAAAAACCCCTCAACAATGAAAAATCTCACAGGCAGCTAATAAGTGCAAAGTTAATAAGTGTGAAAACCAGAAGATAAAATTCTAACTAGTAAAGCAGAAAGGGGGCATTCTTATTTCTTACAAATGAAAGATCACCAAAAAAAAAATTGTTCTGCTGTTTTGCATCCACCTAAAATATTGAATATTCCAACGTGGGTTCTCCTTGCCCACCTTCCTTTGGGCAGAGTGCCTTCAAAAAGGAGAGCTCTGCTCTGTGCCTGAAGGATTTGGACCAGTTTCAAGGGGTTTTGTTTCAAGAGTGCCTTCACACCCAAGCAGGTGTCTGGCAGCTTTTTTTCAGTTAAGTGAGAAACCTTTGCTGAAGAGGAGAAGGAAAGGAAGAAGAAAAGAGGAGAAGGGAAACAAAGGGGCAGAGCCTGTTTTGGAGGTGACTTCATGGGGTTTTCCAGGCAGGTGGGAACCCGGACTGAAGAGATGTAGCTGAGCTAAGCTGATGGTCTCCATGGAGGCTGTGGAAGGTTGTGCTTGGTGCCATCACATTGGACCTGCACAGCCTCAGCTTTGGAGCTGAAGCAGAGGCAGAATTTGGAGAACCTGTGGAAGAACACCAGAGCTGAATGTGGGGTCCCACCACAGAATCAGAGTCACAGAGTGGTTTGGATTGGAAGGGACCTTAAAGATCATTCAGTTCCAACCCCACTGCCACAGACAGGGATGACACCCACCAGACCAGGTTTCTCACCCTGGACTTTAAAATCTCCAGGAATTGGGCATCCACCGCTTCTCTGGGCAACCTGTTCCCTCACATTAAAGAATTTCTTTCCTCTTTAGTAATTATTTGGTGAAAGATTGTCCTTTTCCATCAGCTCTGCTTTAAGTGTAGACAAGCCCAGATACTCACTTTGCCTGCAAAAGCATTGAGGAAAGGAATGAATGTCCAAATAATTTGTTCAGACATGCCAGGCTGGTGAGGGACAGAGAACTTAGGGACTCCTGGGTGAGTTATCCAGCAGCACTCTAAGGAGACAGGGAAGTGTCTGTGCTTGTCAGAAAGATGCAAAATAAGACCCAAAGTCACACTTTCCATGCACCCTGAATTAATGCTTGCAAGTAACAGTTCATGATCCTCCTGGGAGTCCCCTATTAAAAGCAAAGCATTTGAGGCTGGCTAACAAACTGATCACAGGCTGCATTATTGATTGTGGCATTAAGGGCTTCGTTTGAACCATTAGCAGGGTTAATGAAATGGTCGAACGCTTCCCTCCAGCACAACCATCACTGTGTTTCCTTCCAGCTCCACTTTCAGGGTTCAGGCCAGCTCACATTGAACCCAAGAGGGACCAGGCTGCTGCCTGTTGTAGGAATAGGTTGGCTGCACTGTAGATAAGCCTGTGGATGAGATATGAGCAGGGCATTAGCTATGGAAGAGTAGGGTTGCTATGTACCAGTTCATCATACAATAATTTACTAATGAAGTCAAAGGCTGTAAATGTGAGTGTATTTAACTCCACATCTTCCAGTCACTCAGCTGAGGCAGCTGATGTGTATTTTTCTCCCCTGTACCATCAACCTCAACAGATGAGGATTATTTGTCTCAGTTACACCAGGAAATCAAAACTCATCTGGACCCCCACCCAAACAGCGAGATCAAACAGCAGGAACATCATCCCCAGGTTTTTTCTCTTTTTTTGTCAGCTTTGCAATACTTTTAAATCCTTCTCAGTGCTGTAGGCAAACAGGAGGTTTACTGTTTGGAGAATGAGGGTAAAATAAGTTATACTGTCCTGGTCTGGAAGGGAGAATATTCCTCTTTTCCCAGCTGCTGGTCCTTTCACTGTGCCCACTCCCTGTGCTCAGGCCCCCTCTGTGTCCCCACAAGGTGACACACTCCCCACCAAAAGGTAACTCTGCACCCCTGGGGTGTCACAAGCAGGGCTTTGGGTCCAATTCCAGCAGCCTCCATATCCAAGAGCTGGCTCTGACTCTCCTTCTCCATGGATATGCCCATGAGACAATTTCAGAGTGAGAAACCAGCACACTCTGGTTTGTGCTTCGCTGCCTTTTAACCTCTGTTATTTTTTCATTAAGATCCAGAAGAACCACGTTTTTACATGTAAGGAAGCCTTTTCCACACTGAGTGGCAGACCAATGGTTAAAAAGGAAATATTACATCTTCCTCACACCGCAGTTAACTTTAGATTTTAAATGTTCCATCCTAAAGTCATTCTGTATCACGTGTTTAAAACATCTCAGAAGTAATTGAATTCACAGTGCTTTGTAAAATTTCCACCAATTGCACATGTATATATGTAACTTAGCCAACTGCAAATGTAATATCTCAGACAGTCCTTTTCCCATTTGCTTCCTCTGCATCCCAGCAGCTTTTCTTCCCCAACTATCCTAATTTCCACTGCTGCCTGTGCTGGCCTCATTCCCTTCTCCACATGTGTTAGCTGCCCACAAGCTGACCCATTTCAGAAACCATTTTCTCTCTGTGCACAGCATGTACCTCACTGGAAACCATGGAAGCTGGGAGCCACCTTTAATAAAGCTAGGTACACATCCCTATTTCAGGAAAAAATATCTGTTACAAGAGGTTCTAACGCTGGTTGTACATTTCTTGGTGGTCACAGTTCTCGGTTCCTGTGGATTTGGTGCATCAGCCTCAAGACAGCCCCTCAAGAGAGCCAAGAGCCTCCATCACTCAACTGAATCCTACTTCAAAAACTGCCATGGTCCCAAGAAAACTCATCCCTCCTGCTTTACATCAGTTTTTTCCCTTCTGGATTGAAAAATCCTGGTGAAAATCCAGTTCCAGGTTTGGATGGCTGGAGCTGTGGAGACATTCAGCTTCAGTGATGGCCTAGGAGGTGATGGTGAATAGACACTGACGATGAGGGAAACTGCTCCATCTCGCTGCCAGTGCAGCTGCAGGGACACAGAGACATTGCAAAGGGCCACGAGCGAGTGAGGAAGGTGACGTGAGGGAAGCAAAAAGTTTTAGAGGGATTTTTGCCACTCAGCAGAGTAAACGAAATATCAGGATTCATGTGGAATGGGCATTGTGAAGAGGACATGTTGAATTAAGGGATGGCAGCACCTAGGTCAAGTAACCTTTTTTTTTTTTAAGAAGGAACTTAGCAAATTCTCTTCTTGCTGACCAATTCCTCATGCCCTTTGCCTTTTATTTCACCCCATTTGAATTGCAAACGGCTTGCTCCCAGAGGATTTCTGCTGGAAACTCATCTGTTGGGAATCTGAGCTCCTGGGTCTCTCCGGGGTCTCCTCTCTGCTCTCCTCAGGGAAGGGGAAAGGCAGCTGCATCCACTCTTATCTCCATAATTTCATTATACTTTGTAGCTTCTTTGGCTGCCACTTCAACTGCTCCAAGGTCACTTCTGCAGTGAGCACAGAAGCCTGGGGACAGACTCTCAGCTTGGGGGGATTCAATCCAATTGTCTGAGCACAGGGTGAAACTGGGGGGTTCCACTCAGCCCCCAACTCCCAGGAAGCCCAGGGCTCCTGCAGCTCCAAAGTGGCACTTGCCAAACCTACAGGGGTTTCTCAACCAGCGTTTTGTCTGCAACAAGGCTCCTGCCTACAGGCAAGTGGCTCAAATCCTCGTTGGATTGTTGTAATTAGAGCAATCTGTGACTGCTTAAAACAGCCTTTATTTGAGGAGGCCCAAGCCAGTGGGTTTACTCAACACTGGACTGTGTGGCACAAGATTTTGTCCTTCTGCTGGAACTGATGCAGGCAGATAAATCTGCTCCCCTCGAGCTTTGCATCAGTCAATCAGCAGCATTTCAAGGAACAAAATATTTATTGTCCCTACTCCTAAAACTACATTTTTTCTCCAACAGCTTTTCTTGATATATCTTCCCTTATTCACTCAGAAATGCTTTTCACACAAGGGAGGAATAATGGAATTTAACAATTTGGCCAGGATTTTTGGATGTCTAGCAATCCAGATACAGCAGATTAACCAAAATTACCTCTGCACATCCCAAAATGCCAAAGATTGATGTTGTCAGGGCAGTGGCTGCAGTGCAAGTGACGTGTGTCCTGCAGATTTTGTGCAGTGCAACAGATGACCTCGATCCCCACTCTTGGAAAACACAAACTGAGGCCATACAAGTGCATGGATTGTTCTTCTGGTCCAACTTGAGCTGAAAATTCAAATGTTTTTCTGAGAAAGAATTTTTGGGGGGAATAAAAGGACTGTGGAATAAATTTAAGAGGTTGAAGAGTTTCAGTTTTGGTTTTGAGCAGGCCAGAAACTCTTTGCTTTAAGCAGTCGAATGTTAAACCTAATTTTTTTATTTATACCTGGGCAGTATCACCCCAGACAGGGATGTCACTGCCACACATATTTGTTGTCAAGTGTAAGGTGTTAAAAGACAGGAGCAACTCAAACACTATAAATCCTTCAAGGGAAAAGAACCATTTGAAAATCACCCTGCTGTCCCAGTTTCCTCTTGCACTGGAGCTTACTGGGATGCTGTGGGTCTTACTGGTCTATACTGGTACCATCCCTCCCTCCCTTGCAGGTAAAACCTGTGTCACCTGCTCAGGACCACAATATTTGTGATTTATTAACTCTGTTTGGAAACAGCTCTTTCACAGAGCACAAACTCTCCTGGATTTATCAGTCAAACCAGAGGCTGCAGAGAGCCATTATTTTCCAGGGAGAATTGGTGTGGATGGATGTACAGTGACAAAAGGGGTAGAAGGCTTTGAAAAAGGCAATTTTAAGATGGAGTATTTCTTTCTGTGGTTCAAAACAGGAGCTGGATCCTAAAGGAGAAGGGACTATTCCTTGAGAGAGCTTCTGAGTTTTGGTACTCCAGCAAGACAGGAGTCAGTAGCTTAGCTCCAAGGAATTATATCACCAGTCCAGCCTGTCTCTTTCTTTCCATCCTTTCCCTGCGTCTCTTTATAAAGTTCTAAGTACTTTTCAGTGAAGAAAGGAGAAACGTGATTTTAAGATGAGTTGGAGTTGAGCCTTGAGGCAGAAACAATGCTCAGAAACTACATTTTAATGAATACAAAATATTACACCGTGAAAATCAGTGGCTGTTGCTGCTGCCTTTTCTTTGAAGGTATGTTAATTTTTGTTGCTCTTAAATACTCTTGTTGCCAGGAAACTGCCTCACACACTGTAATTGAAATTGGTTCTTCATATCCCATTTTGTTCCTGGCAGGTTTGAAGTGTTCTTAAAAGCTAAAAACTCTGCTGAGGAGAGGCAAAGTGCACCTGATGGCAGATCCGTTGGCATTTCTTTGGGCACAAACACATCATGAAACACATTCAGAAAAATTAGGGCATTGGGGCAGGGTGTACATTGAAACTGGCAGGGGGCTGTGGTGAATATATTGGGGGGTGTTGGAGTGGGTGAGAAGAATATTTAATGGACTGTGGAATTAGAGGGTCTATTTCACACAAGTCCACCTTGGTCTGAATCACTCTGGCATTCAGCATTTCCCCATTCAGGGATTATAACTCTTGCTCCCAAACTTTCCAAGATTCTGGTACACACAGACACTTTGCAAAGCTCTGACTGTGTAATTAGTTGTATTCTCCCTTTGCAAATCAATTTGGTCTTACTTCTGTTTTAAAAGATATGTCACTTTTCTATCTTCTTTTTTTTTCCCAGTGACTTGTTTAGCACCTTCTGTTATCTTTCAGGATTTGTACAAGTAGCTGAGCAATGTGGCTTCAGAGTAAAGATCAGCACACAGCTTAACTCTATTTTAAGATGCTTAATATGCACTCTTGCTCCAAATCATTTTGTCTCTCAGATGAAAATATACTTGCTGTTCTTCTGACATAAATCCCTCTTTTATCTGCTTTGTTTGGCTCCTCAACTGGGTGAAACTTGGCCAGATATGAGAACTGGGTCCACAGGGAGAAAGTTAAACAAGAAACACTTCAGTGTTATTAAAGACAAAGCTCTTGACTCTTCACCTCCTTGATTAATGCTGCTTATAAGTGTGCCTTATGTAAGGAAGAACAAGAAGCTCAGAGAAACAAAGGGTCTGCTGAAGTTTATGGACTGAATTGCAGCAACACACATCCCATTCCCTTTTTTATCGTCCTCTGCTCCAGCCTTGCCTCTCCCTTAGCCTGTAAACTCCTCTGTGCCCAGCTCGGTTGTGCTCAAGTGCTATTCACATCTTTCATCCTACATAAATAATAATACATCACAGCAATAAAGCAGCTGTTGTGAGTTAATTCCGACCAAACTACAATCTACCCCCATGCAACAAGATGCCTGCACAACCACTCTGGGTAATAAGTCCTGGGAAATGCTGCACAATAATCTCAGTGCTTGATTAATTTTTATTTCATAATGAGTCGTTATTAATGGGCCAGATGCTGATAGTTTTGCTCATGGTGAGGGCAGTGTGACTGCAAGAGATGTGGCACTGAAAGAAAGGAAAGCAAGTGCAACTGAGCTAGCTCAAGGATATTTTAGTGCATCGCTGCTAGAATAAAACAGCTAGTGAGTCAAACAAAACAAGATCAGCTTTTAGAAGCAAGTACAATGACTTGCTGCCTCGAAGAGATAATGTTCCTCTTTTAGTTTCTTGTGTCACGCAGTAAAAGAACAGTGAAAAGTTCCGAGAATATCTGCGCAGGGAGTTAACGTTTCCAGGAAAAAAAAAAGCAGCCTTTACAAAAGAGGTTTTCTTTCTTCCAGGCTCTTCAGAGATGGGCTGTGTAAAAGAAAAGAGCAAGGAAAAAGTCGGGGGGAACTCAGAAAAAAAACATCAAGTCTTTTCAGCAGGGAATGAAAGCACAAAGGCAAGTCCATGGCAAATGTCAATATTTACATGAGTCACAACAAAACTGCTGGCCAAGGGGTAGAGCAGGGAAAGGTATTCAGAAAAGTGACCCTCTGGCCACCATGCACAAGCTTTCCTTTGGCACTGCAGGGTGTGGGGTCAGCCATCCACAGTGACCGAAACAAGAGCCACGGATGTAGTGACAATTCTGCAATGCTGAACCAAAACCACCCACCACTGAAAAGCCCCAGTCTCTGGCTGAATTGATTTGCACAGGCAGCAGTTCTCCTAAGAGAGCAAAGCAAGATGAATTGGGTGCAGGGTGTGAATACCAGAATGAGGGATAGGATGGGGTTGGGGGGTTGTAACTTTCATCTGAATGAGGGAACCGTGCAGTCATCGTTGCCTTGTACAAATGGGAACAGGATCCTGGGAGGAGGGAACTCAATCTACCCTAAATAACTAAATAAACCCATCCTACAATTAGCTGGTAAAGTAAAGCTACCTGGAATTTACCCTGGAAAAGCCCAGGATCGGCTCAGGTCTTGCAGATCTGTGTTGATCAAGCCAGATGAAAGAGCCCCTCCTCAGTCATGCTTCAAATATAATCAGCCTGACAAACCCAATCCATATTTTCTTCTGAAAATCATTAGTCATCGTATTAAACCAGATTATGTTAACAAATTGCTTCCATCTTCATACTCTTCAAGCAAACAGGCAAGCAAGGAGCAGATTTGGTTTGAGAAAATGGCTTGGCCAGAGCTGAGAGCAAATTGTACGCACTAATTGAAATTCTAAATTAACACCATGTAGCACAGTTTGGCTTAATTGCTTCACAAAGAGTTTTCCGGGGTACAATCTTCTTGTCTCCAGTGTTACAGTGCCAAAGCAGTGCTAACTTGTGAGGGTGGAGGAACATGTTTAGGAAAGGCTCAGGTGTTCCCTTTGCCCACATTGATTTTCCTCGGTGTTTATGATAATCTCTCTCAGCTGTTGCAGCACTGCTGCATGCTCAGTCCCAAGAGGTTTTTCTTCCCTGAACACAGATGCAGATATAACAGGGCCTGCTAGTAACTTCATGCTTTATATATCCAGCCAGGATCATACCCTGGGCGAGATCTGAGCACATCAGGAATGCCGGTGTTCTAATGAGCCCCGTGCAGGCAAGAGGAACAGGACACAGAAGGAACAGGAGAAAAAACACTGCTTTTTGCAAAAAAAATACAGGTAAAAAAAGCGCTATTCTTCTAGATAATTGTTGAATCTTAATTTAACCACAACCCATGGATATGTAGTGCCATTTGAGATGTTACCAGGAATCAGAGGTGCCCAAGTGGGACTGAGAGATGCAGCTGGGATTTAGGGGAGGTGCTCACCCTCAGGGTGTTGCTGGAGGCCAGGAGGATACCCCAGACCACCAAAACCATCATTAGACTCCATGCTCAGACAACTGGATGTCATCACACATTTGCATTGATTATCTTGGGAATTTACAACCAGAACTTGAACAGAAACAAGTCCATGGACACTCAGATTCAGATGTGTTAACCTGCAGTGCAGGGCCTCCACTGAAAGCTACAGGAGATTAACCCCACCTCACTGGAACAAGCTCAGCCTCTCCAGGAACACAAGCAAGAAACTCCACAAGCTTCACTTCAGTCTCCAGAGACTCATCTGCAAGTCTGTGCTCCTTGGAGCAAAAATGACAGGTTCCAGTTTGAACTTCACCTGTGGAAGTCTGAGCATTACATTAGGACAAAGTAGAAAAGGTTAAGTCCAAAAAGCAAATTATTATGGACATGTTTGTATTTCCACAACTGAAACAGTTTTAAACCTCTGCTTCTACCAGCTGTATTTCTGTAGAGGCTTTTTAGCTGCAAAGGCAACACCCACATCCCACCACAGGTTTTTTACTGATTGTACTCCAAATGCCTGGCTTGGAGATGCTGCAGGAGCATGACTTGATTTGGCACAAGGACACAGGTGAAGCTGTTACATGCCAGCTGTAAAATATTGTCTGTTTTGAACTCAGCATGTTCTTACAGCATGTCATCACTTTTTCAGTATCTGAAATGCTCAGGCAGAGAAACAGTCATGATCTGCAAAAGCTGAAGAAGGGTTTTAAATGTTTTAAAAGTTATCCTGCATTATGCCAGGCCAGGAGAGGGGCAAGAATAGAAGATTTCATTTAGATTTCAGTTTCCCTAGAGAACAGGCTGCCTCTGACCGTGTTTCTATATGGTTCCTGACATAATACACTCTCTGAATGCACATCCACAAACCTGGAAACAGAGCAGAGTCCCAAGTGAAACTACAAGACCCTGACATGCTGGTTTTGGTGCTGTGTCACGGGGTAGAAATGACCCCAGGAATGCTTTACAGGTCTCAATTACAGAAAACTACATCATGAAGTATTTTTCCTAGTCTATAGAGAGCAATGGACGTTTCTCAGGCATAATTCATCTGCACTAGTTCAGACCAATTTCTCCCCAGAAAGCATTATTTCTCTCTTCTGACTATAAAGGTAGAAATGGAGAATTTTACTTCTTACTTGTCTACATTTGGTCACAGGAATCCCATCAACTGTGGCCAAGACACTGTGTTCAAAATGCAATTAAATTTCCCAGAGACAAAGCAGTCATTTGACATTTTCTTCCAAAACCCATCACGGTTATTACAGCCAGGGTGAACATGTGTACAATGCTCAGGGTTCCCACTGATGGTGGTGGACATTCTTTATGATTTATATGAAGGATTGAAGGTGGCTGAAGAGTTCCTGGATACTACAGATGGATATTCCACCCAGAAGTCTTATTTCCAACAAGCTGAGGAAGGCAAAAACCTCTGGAAAAGAAAGACTTCTAGTTTTAAGTAGAGTGAGGCAGATATTTGTCCTGCAAGAAATACAATGACCTATTTGGTGAGAAGACAAAGCCACAGTGTTCCAACACTCTACATCTTCACAGGAGAGTCTTCAAGGTGCCAGGCTGAGTAGTCAGGAGAGTGTTAAACTGGGAAAGATGGAAGGCAGAGAGGGAGGAATGAATGAGCATTCATTTAGCTCGAAATTAAGATGTCAAGAACAAAATTAATCAAGGCACCAAGGGACGTGAAGAGAAGAAATTCTTTAATTGCCTATACTCTAATGCTGGGAGTCTGAGTAATAAACAAGAACTGGAGTTGGAGGAGCTCATTTATGAGTATACATCAGACCTCGTTGGCATTATTGAAATCTTGGGGGAAGATTTGCATGATTGGAATATTAAAATCACTCATTACAATCTCTTTAGGAAGGATAAAGTGGGCAAATGCAGAAGGGGAGTGGCACTCAACATCAAATGTGTTTCGGTGGGAATCAGGTGCCTAAGCACTTCTTGTGAAGCTTTTCAAGCACTTCTCTATGTTTTGCATCTGAAGACATGGAAAAAAACGGATGGCTGGGATTTGCAATGTGGGATCTTTTGGAACCTCAGTTGTTGGAAGATGCTCAATGTTTGTCACTCTTGAAAGACCGTGTCTTCAAAAATCAGACTCTTAATGAACAGAAGAACATTCTGGGTAAATCGTTGCTTTTTCACTCTTCACAAAAACTCAGAGCACTGCTTGAATGGCTCTGAAATTTGCCATAAATAAAACGAGACATAATGAGCTCACTCCTCTGCTCTGATTAAATCCTACAGACATTTTGTGTGCAGAATCACAGAGACTGAGCTGCTCGGAAGAGCATTAATACCTAGGCATGTTTGACCCTTCCTGGCATTACACACAGAAGAAATCTGGTCCTTTATATTTTTCAATGGTGTAAATTATTGCTGTGCTCTTGGAAGATGCAGCATTGGCAGGTCTGCAGAATGAGAGAGGCTCTAATCATCACTTATTCTTCTGCTGCGATTTCCCTGACATCACTTTAGATTCTCACTCTCACTATATATACACAAATTTATTTCCTAGGTAATTTTCATGATTCTCTCTACACATTTTCAGATGAATGAGCTATTCCCTAAGTACAGAAGATTCTCTAAGCCATTATCTTTAAGGCTCACCTTTTCCCTCCCTCCTACCCTACTCAATCCTTATATCCATTCTGACTTTGGCAACAATTTGATTCATCCTAATTGAAAATCCTACACAGTATCACGGAGTTCGTACTGCCAAGCTAATTTCATGCCCTCATTATTGTGATCTTTATTCTGCTTCACACCACAGAAGCCCCCCTCCACTCTGCACCATGCTATCAGAAAACATCTCAAAACCCCAAATGCCAGAACAGCTCCAAAGTTTTTCTTCCCATATGTCAAGAATTATTTATTTTTCTCCAAAAGTTCAGAGCTAAACAGTAATAACTTTGAATATGTCTTGATTACTCTGAAAAGTTTTTATGAGAACTATGTGTGCATGCTGTAGGGGGAGTAAAGCCAAGAAGAATCATAGAATGTCCTGAGTTGGAAGGGACCTACAAGGATCAGCAAGTCCAACTCCTGGTTCTGCACAGGACACCCCAACAATCCCACCCTGTGCCTGAGAGCATTGTCCAAACACTCTTTGAACTCTGGCAGGTTTGGTGCCATGACCATTCCCTGGGGACCCTGTTCCAGTGCCCAGCCACCCTCTGGGTGAAAAACCTTTTCCTAATATCCAACCTAAACCTCCCCTGGCACAGCTTCATGCAGTTGAAAGAGATGAGGTATGCATGACTGGAGGAACAGCTCTCCACAAAGTAGATCACTGTAGTCCCATCCAGGAGCAATTTCTAGATGGGCTGGGACTCAGGTGCGTAGGTCAGTCACAAACCTCTTGGTTGTGTGTAGATTTCTCAGTTTTTCTCCAAAAACATGTGCTTTTCTGGTGCAAAAACAAACCCCACAGGATGCTTGTGCTGTCTCTGTTTGAGTCAGTGACTCACTCTGTCTTCCCTCAACAAAGCAAACTGAAGTCACAGCAGAGCATGGAAGAGAGATGTGATTCAGACTTCACTCCTGATTTTATGCTTGAACAGTATTCCTGAGTACAAAGTAGCATCAGCCAGCCACTTGTCCATATAATGCTGGGATGAGTGAAGGCAAAATTTGGATTAACAAGGTCTACGACTTTGCAAAGCTTTTTGGTTTTTTCCCCACAAAATTAGGGTCAGCTTATAAACTGAATGCATCCAATACAATACGGGGTCCTTCAGCCAATTAACTAATTAGTGCATGGTTTCCCAGCTCCATCTGAAGCTCCGTTCAAGCTGCAGTAGACACATTTCCCCTCAAGACAGTACGAGATGCCCGTGGTTGTTACAGCACGGTGTGTGCCTGGATGAACAGGCATCTATTCATACTGACACGGTTCCAGAGGCACTTCCCAGCATCTCCTGGGAAATCTTACTTGAAGTAAAACTCACTGGAATTAATGCAGGGGGAGGCACCGTTCTGACTGTGGGGCTGTAAACAAAAGGCAATGTTTGTCACCTAAGGCTGGACTTAAAAGGAGACATCCTGGAGGTGATGTCGGGGTGGAGAGCAGCAGATCTGGTCTCTGCTCTGTTAATAGTGAAGAAAATAACAGGTA
Source organism: Edolisoma coerulescens (assembly GCA_013397115.1). NCBI lineage: Eukaryota > Metazoa > Chordata > Aves > Passeriformes > Campephagidae > Edolisoma > Edolisoma coerulescens. The sequence goes on along the minus strand of VWZW01002943.1, from coordinate 2,108,477 downwards.
CTGCTAATAACCAAAGTGAGGAGCAGCAGTGGGGGCAGAGAAGTAACAGGAAGGGAAGGGAGGAGGTTAGGAATATCAGCTGGAAACAAAGGGTGAAGAAAAACAACACGGGAAGGAAATATGGGACCGCATCAACAAGGTTTAATGCTGGGATGGGGCATATGAATGGGATGCATGATGTGCAGTGACATGGAAGGGAGATGGTCCAAGAAGGAGAAGAAATGGCCTGGAAACCAGTGGGGTTGGTGTGAAAAGAAAGACTTGAAAATTCGTATATTACTTGTCGCAGAGAAGTGGAAAAATAGGAGAAATAGAAGGCGGCACAACCCCAACTTAACCAAAGGATTTGAACTGCAGGGCCAAGGTTTCACCCGCCAGCTGACAGGGCATTGCAGTTCTCACTCACTCACCCTCACAAAGGCTATTTCAGAGGCTGCACCAAGGGAAGAGCAGAGTAAAAAGCAAAACAGGTCTAAACTCCAGCAAAGCTCCTGCAGGAACACCAAGACCAAGAGATAAAAGACATCAGCTCTTCTTGGTCGTAGCTGCATTGGGATCACCCATCCTTTGGACTCATAGCTGTCCCCACAGAGCATTATGGCCCTCCTCCTTCCCTCTGGATTTCTGGCTCTGTGCACTGAGCTCTGCTGCTTCTCTGTACAGCACCTTCAGCCACAGCACCTGCATTAGTTTGTGAGGGCCCCAGAGTGAGGATTTTAAGATTCAACTAGACAAGAGCAGTAGGAGCTGCAGCTGAGGGATAATTCAGTTTTAATGGAGAGGTGCAATTACTGATCTCCTGTTTGGGCTTTATCCCTGGCTTAGCACACCTATGTCATTTATATTAAGCCATTTGTCACCGCAGTGGTACATACCTGCTCTTAACTGATGGTCCTGCTTAACTGTGGTGTTCAATTTAATTTATTTCACTAAAGACAAGCAGTAACATTTGCCCTTTTCTGAACCCTCACAGAAAGCAGAACTCTTTAATATATACCCTTTTAATAAATTATGCACTACATTGGAGAAAATGTACAGTAATGTGTATGCATGTGGATGGACACATATACTGTAGTTTTTGTTAAAAATAGAGGATATTTTTGTGTTTAGGTGGACACATATCAATTGGGAATCCTCTCCTTGGGTTCCCAGCTGTTCTTCTTCAGGGTTTAAAAAAATTGTAGGCATCACTTAGAGCTGTGGTTGTGTGCCAGGAGGTTGCTCCTTGGAAGTCCTTCAAATTCAGAGTCATCATGGCCAAATTTGTGTGGGAATCTGGATTAAACTCTTTTTTTTTAATCAGTACCCGGGAGCCTGATTTCCGTCACACTGACAGTGGGAGCATCCAAATCCCAGCTGAATGCCTGAGCAGTAAAATAATAAAATCAAATTAGTGCTTTTTGATGAGGGCAAAGGAGAAGGGATGTCCCACCAGTGGCCATTGTGCCTGGTACACGTTTTCCTTCACCTTCATGGAGAATCCTCCAAAAAACTCCAGTGTATATTTTCAGTTAAAGCTGGAAAAAGCTTTTGTTTCCTGAGAGAAGTGAGCACAGCCTGGCTATTTAAACTCACCTCTGACCACTGCACAATGACATTTCTGCTGCATTCACATCAGAGACCCGTGAGAGCGCTTGCTGCAGCAGCTGAGGGGAAAAATAACATCAACATGAATAAACCACACCGTGCCTGTCAAGCTGAGCAGCCACATCTCTTATCCTGAGTGGACATTTGGAGAAGTGGGCACTAAAATAGGCAGGGTGGTGACAGGGCACCAATACCTCCTCACAGGCTGGCAATCGCAAGAGGCCAAAGTTGGACTTGATGATCTTGGAGGTCTTTTCCAGCCATAATGGTTGCAGTGCCACAATCAGCAGCCCTGCCTTTCTTTGCCTGTTAATCTTCCCTGATTTGGATTTTTATCCTCCTGGTTCAAGCTCTTGATGTGCAATGGACATTTTGAGGGCCCCAGAGCTGCTGCCATGCTCTACACAGGACTTCCACGACTGCATTTGCAAAAGGAATGGATGAAAGTTGAATGGCAATGGAGTAACCTGATAAAAGTCCCGTGAGAACAAAACACAGGTGTGATGCACCTTTAGGCAACCGCCTGTAATTCCACACTGGGGTGTCTGAAGACCTCATTGATCTCAGGGGCTGGATACAAAGATCCTTCATTTTAGGCCAGGAGGGACTCCAGTGATGGGGAAGGTCTATTGTGCTAAATAAAAAGGAGAAAACTCGAGCATTTGCATGCCCTCAGCAGCAAGGACACAACCCAGGCATGACCAGTTGGGTCAGACTGGTCCTCGGATGAAGTGTCAGAGTCATCAAAGGGAGCCCAAGGGCATTGTGTGTCCACACAACGCTGGGTGCAAAGATCCCAAAGAATTTCATGGATTTATAGCTGGAGACAGTGCACCCCTGTTAACCAGCACACAGACACCTCAGGCTGAGATGGGACTCAACAACAAAGGAAGAGCATCGTGCTGAGGTGGTGGCTGTAGGATGGCCCTGAGGTGGTTCTTCTTAGCCCTGAGGACACAGAACCCAGATCAGGTGCTCTTGGCCCACACAAAACTGTCCGTCTGTCCTCATCTGCACAGCCTAGAGCTCTACTCCAGGTGGTACCTGCCATGAGCAGGATATTCCTCCAGTGCCCTCATGAGAGATGAAGAAATCCCTCAAGATTCCAGACAGGACTGAAACCAATCCATCACGCAGGAAATAACTGCAGTGAGTATGGCAAGGCTCCTCGGATTAACCAACCCACTACAAAAAACATTTCAGAAGTAATTTATCTTTTCCTCTTAACACTTTTAAGCCAGTTGTCATTATAATGAGCTACAACAGCAGCTGAAAAAACACAAAAAAGGGGAAAAAAAAAAAAACAAAAAACCCCCCGAAAACAAAACAAAAAAACCAAGAAAAAACCAGAAATAAAAAAGGGGGTATCTGTATTCTTCACAATAGAACAGCAATGATTTAGATTTAGACTACCTATGATATTGCTGGATTGAGGTTTGGGGTTTTTCTTTTCTTTTTTTCCTCTTTCTTTTCAATATTTGTCTTCCTTTCATGGGGAAATTGATTCTTTGAAGGAACCAAGATTGATGCACCTAATATTTACAAACGGCTCACACTTCTGGACACTCTATTTTCTGGTGTAACCTAATAAGAAATTGATTTGTTAGTTTCTGGGTCTTCGCCTTGTTCAATGCATTTTAAAATATTTATATATGTATATTAGTACTAATCAGCCTTGAAAATGATGAACTGGCTGGTTAGAATTCTAATAAACTGAAATTTTGGTCATACAATATCCAGTAGAAATGATCAATCTAAGATTTTTGTGTCATTTACGCACATATCTAGGAAATATTTCTTAGTTAAAGACGGCTTTTCTGGAATAAGAAAGAATTTTATCACTTTCTTCTGTGATCATCTGTTGTCAGCTCTGTATCCCTCAGGCTTTTGTGTTACTCTTGTTTTGATTTATCATTTGATCTTTTTCATTTTGTCATCTTTGAACACGACTGAAATCCAGCAATGAGGATCATATGAAAAGAAACACATTTTTGGACACATTAAAAGCTGAAAGAATTTAATAAAATGTTTTCCTCCCTGTGTCTCAGAAGGGAGCATTCACCTGGTTTGTCTAGCTGTTCATATGGGCCACTGAAGTCTAGCACAACCACGCTCAAAACTGAGGCAACAATGAAGACTGATGGGATTTGTAGTCCCAAAAGTGGAATAAAGTTCTGGAAGGATCAGTCTGGGGGAAGATGAAGGGCTGGCTACAGGATGGGGCAGCCACAGCTTCTCTGAGTAACCTGTGCCAGGGCTGCACCATCCTCACAGCCAAGAATTTGTTCCTAATACCCAATCTAACCCTGCCCTCTGTCAGTTTGAAGCCATTCCCCTTTGTCCTGTCACTCAAGGCCAAAGTCCCTCTCCAGCTCTCCTGGAGCACCTTTAGGCACGGGAAAGGGCTCTAAGTTCTCCCTGGAGCCTTCTCTTCTCCAGGCTGGACACCCCCGGCTCTCTCAGTCTGTCTTCACAGCAGAGATGTTCCATCCCTCAGAGCATCTCCATGACCCTCATCTGGACTCACTCCAACAGGGCCATGGATCCAGATTTCGTCTAACAAATGCCAAGGAAAAAGAGGAGATTATTTCCCATGAACTTCTGGCTATATTTTTGCCAGTATGAACCAGTATCCCATTCACACTTTAGGCTGTGGAGGTGACCATCTACCCCAGGTTCTTTTCAGAACCAACTGTAGATTGTCACAGGATTTTTTCAGCAGAGTTTCTAAGGCTGAACATGTGAATACACAGCTCCTGGATTATTTTTTGTTCAGCATAATAAAAATATGACCCACCCTCTAAGCACTAAAACCATCTGGAGAGAGCACAGCTTCTACTCAATGTCCTCAGCTCAGGCTGCACCTCTTTGTCCCCAGGATGGGTGGGTTCCTCAAAAAGCCTTGGGCTGCTCAGGTTTCCTGGGCTGGAGACTGCCTTACCTGAATCTGTCACTGTTGCTTTTGTTCCCACCCTGTTTCTGTGATCACAGCACTGCACGGAGTAGCTGCTCTCTCCTCAGCAGACTTCCTGACAGGTGATTACTTTACAATAAAGATTTAGGATAAAACAAATGTTGAGTTGCTGGTGACACCCTCCTTTTCTCCCTCCAGCATTTCAAGTCTGGGTTCATTATCACCTCTTTAATTGGGTAATTATAATAGAGCTGACAATCACTCAGTGCCATCCAATGGCATTTTTGATCTCACTTTTTTTTAATGTGTATATATAGTTATATATTAAAAGAAGAACAATTAAATTTATTTTCCTTTGTCACACCCTTTCCAAGAACACCAGGGAGCCCAAAATCCCTGGATGTGTGCAGAGTTAGGAACGGCCCAGTCCTCAGCCAATACTGAAGCCAAGCAGCATCACGGCCACTCAGACACAGATCATCAAAGATAGGAAGATAAGGGGGCTCAAGTTGAACAATATTTAACAAATCAAGTGAAGGATGTTCAGCCTATCATCAGGACCAGCCCAGGATTAGCTACAGCTCCTTCCAGCTTGGCTGTGTTTAAAGAGATGTGGTGGATCACTTCACCAGTCTCACCACGGGAGAAGAAAAAGCAGCAAGATGAGGAAGCTCTTGCTAACAGACTCTTAGTCCCAAGAGTGAATAATATTAATAGACTGCCTGCAATCTATTAGGAAAAGGAATTAATTAGTATCTTTAGATGAGTTTGTTGTGTGTTTGTTTAATTATGCGCACAGGGAAAAAAAAATACCATCTGCCCTTCTGAAAAAGAATAAAAATGCAATCACACAGGAGCAGATGCCCAAAGAAGGCAAGTGGAACTGCAGCACACACAAAGCTGATGGCAACAGAATCCTTAAGCATCGCTCCATATCCTGTAAGCACATTTTAAACGGCCAAAACTTTCTTCTGGGTCCCCAGAGAGATAATATTATTGAAGAGAACTTTTCTGCGCTGCAGGAACATCTATCAATGCCAGAAAATGGTCTGGTTTTGTAACAGTGCACTCCACTTGGGATAAGCTCAGCAACCCTCTTAATCACAGAGCCATTGAGGCTGGAAGAGAACATCCATTCCACCTGCCCTGTTCGGAGCAGAGTCAGCCTCCACAGGTTTGCCCCACACCAGGTCCAGTAGCTCTTTGAATATCTCCAAAGATGGAGACTCAGCCTCTCTGGACAACCTGTTTCAGTGTTTAATCACCCTGACAATAAAAAAACTTTTCTTACGTTCAAACAACTTCATGCTTTCCAGTTTGTGCCCCTTGTCTCTTGTCCAGTCACTGGGCAGCTCTGAGGAAAACTGAGCTCCAACCTCTTCATTCCCACCCTCACATATTTATACACACTGCTGAGATCCCCCTGAGACTTCTCTCCTCCAGGCTGAACAGTCACTGTTCTGTCGGCTTCTTTTTTGGCAGATGCTGCAAACTCTTAATCATCTGCATCTCCTAATCATCTGCCTGGCCCTTCACTGGTTCTGTGGCTGTTCTTTCCCAGATGCAGGACTCCACATTCACTTCTGTTGAGTTTTACAGCTTGCCCCTCTGACCATTTCTCCAGCCTATCAAGATACCTTAGAAAGCAACACAACCATTTTATGTATCAATCACTCCTCGAAGTTTTGCATCACCTGCAAATTTGCTGGAAGACGTCCTTGTCCTATCAACCAGGTCATTGATAAGGATGTAACTTTGTTGGTCTCACTACTGGCCTCTGCTGCTCACCCCTCCTGCCTGATCTCCAGCTGATCCTCACCAGCTGAGACCACCTGAGTCCAGAAATTCTCTCAGTTTTCAATCCAGCTCACTGTCCACTTGTCTAACCTGTATTTCACCAGTTTGAAAATGAGGATGTTGTGGGAAACAGTGCCAAAATCCCTGTTAAATTATGGAAATAATCCATGCTCTTCTCTCACCCATTGACTAATTATTTCCCTGTAGAAAGGTTTGATCAGACACAGTTTCACCTTCATGAATCCATGCTGACTTCTCTCAAGTGCTTTATTTTCTTTATGCATTTGGAAATGGCTTCCTAGAAGGACTTGAAAGCAGGATATTTTCTCCCAGTCCTTATGGACCTCTCTGGAGAACACAAAGTATTGAAAATTCCTGTGTTAAAAGAAGTCCAAGAGAAAACTGAGATCAAGCTTTTCCCCAAACCATTGGTGCTTCAACTCTTTCGTTCCCAGGAAAGTTCAGAGCTCTTTCTCTCCATGGGCACCTTTATGGTTCATAAACAAAGTGTCAAACAGTCATGTTCAACCCAAGGAGGTGTAGGAATTGTGACACCCCATCCCTGGAATTGTTCAATGCCAGGTTGGATGGGGCTTGGAGACCCCTGGTCTAGTGGAAGGTGTCCCTGCCCATGGCTCAATAGACTTTAGAACCCAATAATCTTTAGGGCCCCTTGCAACCCCAATCATTTCACGATTCTATGGCACTTGTCTTGTTTGAGTCTACTGTAGAAAACCACTGGGTGCTGAGAAGCCCATTTAATTTCACTGCTATTTTAAATGGATTTTAAAATTAAGGTGCACACCACAGAAATGGTTGCTGTATATATTTAATGTGCATCATTTATAAAGAAACAATTCCTTAAGTCTATATGGAGACATACAGGGGAACGCATCAATATGTATGGATTTAACAGACAAGAGCTGGAAGGTTTGGACTCAAATAATCCATGCTCCAAAAATGTCTATTTTAAACAATGAAACAACAGAGGCAGCATTTGTCTTTGTTTTAGGATCATGCTGAGTGGCTTAACTGTGCCAGATGGTTTGTTCATGTCTTACGAATGAAAAGAAATGTCTGTGAGCTCACCCAAACTTGAATTTCCCTCGCTGAGACACTTCTGACATGAAAATAATGAAGATGCCGAGATGAAAGTAACTTATAGGACATTTATTCGATTTCATACTAGATGTACAAAGAATAAACCAGACAGGGTGTCACAGGAGATAGCAGCAAGGGAAAGACTGAAAAGAAGGAATATAGGGAATCTGTACAGCTGCTGTAGGAACATCCAGGGTGGGAGCAGCATTATTTACCTCTGCATAGTGTGCCCAGAGAGGAAGGGTGCCCAGGAAGGAATCACAGTCCCACAGGGTCACACTTGCTGCTTTATCCCCTGCTCTGTGCTGCAGAGCTCAGCTCAGTGCCAGTCCTCTGCAGGTATTGGAGGAAGGGATATTTTATTTCAGCCTAAGCTTTCTTATGAAGAGCAAAGTGAAACTGAAAAATGTCCCTTCACGGCAAATCCCCCAGATATTTCTGGTCTGTGTTTTCCCCCACATCAAGACAAAAGAAATGTGTGTTTTTCTTTTTTACAGAATGGACGAGGGAGCGACAAAGAAATTCAATTTGGAAAGGTCAAAACACAACAGATGTCAAATGCTCTTTTTGACATTTTCAGCTGAAGAGAAATGTTTCGACATGCCTGAAATCAAAACCTTTCCATTTGGGTTGCTGAAAGGTTTTGTTTTGAGTCATGTCAACATTCAACTTTGTTTTCTCACAGCAGCACGTGGTCTTGTGGCAACTGTAGTTAAAACAGAAACAGCCACATGTCCCCCACTCTCCTAGAGCAGGCTTCCTGCTCATAATAATTACATGCTAATTACAAGTTAATGTAATGTCCATGACAAACCACATTGCTTGGCTGGTGGGAAGTCAGCACAGTTCCTTGGAGGAAGCACAGTCCTCTGAGGAGATTATTTTATCAGTGAAAATGGGGCTAAAACTACCAGTCCCATCAGGCTGCACAGCATCAGGAAAATGCAGTTTAATACGTTGCTAAGGTGTTTCCTAATGAAGCACATTATGAGCAGCCCAAAAGGAAAATATAAATAGTTCACAAAACCCCCAAAATGTTTCCTTAAAAATTTATGTATATATATAGAAAAAATCTTTCCAGTTTTTAGACTGGAAAGGTCTTATTCATCTGTCATTAGAAAAGCTGGGCCCCGTCCTGGTGAGCCACAGCCCTCACGACTGACATGTAGAATAAAGCTCAGTGTTTGCAGGAGAAAAAGTGTTTTAAGAGTGACAGAACACAAAAAATAAAAAGAAAAAATAAAAAATTTTAACTTGGCCGCATAATGGAGTATATTATTTAACAGCCCGCCTACACAGAAAAATAATATTAAAAAAACCCTTAAACCATAAAGCACCACAGAGCTGATATCAGTCTGAATGACAATGATTATAATGTACATTTGTGAGGTGTCAGTCATCCTCAAAAACTCCCAGGTGCTTCCTAAGCTGTAAATGAAGAGATCCTTCACCAGATACTGGTGTGGAAGGTAACAGCCACTCTGCAGCAGCAAAGACACTCACTGGATTTTTTGGGGATGATTTTATTTGCAAGTACAATTACTACTCTAGCAGCAGGGACATGAACTGGGGATGAAATCCTTTAGTTAGGATCTAGGAACCCTAACTAGAATATAGGGTTAACCCCAGCTTTGACACTGACCTACCCTGGAATCATTCTTTGAGCTGCAACAGCACCTCAAAGGCCCTCAAAAGTCCCGAGAACACTTTGCCCCACAACAGGACTGAGATGCCCATAAAATGCCCCTTGATTTCCAACACCACTTGGAGATAGTGGAGTGATCCAGAACCTCATTTCCCACCTTCTCCTAGGAACACTTATTCCCTGCTTTAAGGATTTCTGGGTGGAAGATGATTAATGGATAATAGGAAATACAATTAGCATCAAGATTTTTGGTCCCAAATTTGGAAGCAATGGGAACACCACAGTTCTGGCCACAGTTCTGGATCCAGCATGAGAGAAATGCTCCTTCCAGGAAATTTCAGGACGGCAAATGGAAAATTGGCAGTCAAAAGAGATGGTGAAATCATCTCTGTTTTTCCTTTCCTTTCCTTTCCTTTCCTTTCCTTTCCTTCCCTTTCCTTTCCAACCAGTTGAATCCACTTATGGAGGCTGCATGAGTTAATGTGAGACACACACAAATATAAAATAAATAAACAGGAATGTAAAATCACATCCAGAGCACAGCTGCTGTACAAGGAGAAAACAGACATCACTTTGTCTGTGTTGGTGCTCTCCAGAGGACAGGTGAATGTTTATGTGGGGCATGGAAAAAGAAGCAGAAAAGGGAAAGAAATGTGTAAGAGTTGGGGGAAACACAAGGCATTGGACACATACAAAGTTTATTTTTGGATTTATTCATGCTATATGTAGAATACAGGATTACAGGTAACAACAGAGGACAACTGAGTGAGTGAATGTGGTGATTTAAGAACACACATCCTTGAAGATTCACCTACTAATTTATAGTAAAATCCTTCCAATGAGTAATTTTCTGCATTATGATCCTATAAATGACTCTTTTCTTGGAAAGAAAAGAACTGGAGGGAGGCAGACAAGAGAAGATGCTGGCTGAAAAGAGAAATACAAATAAATTCCCTTTTCCTAGAAGCTTTTATTTCACATTGACAAGCAGAGGAATAAGATGCTCCACAAATGTCTGTAATTACATGACTGTTACAGTGCATGTTCTGAGTGGGCCATCGAGTCTCACGATGCTGTTGGTTGTCCAGATCCTGACATGGTGAGGAAACTCCTCTTGGATATCTTGACCCTTGGGTATCAGGGTTTCCACTCCGAAATATGTTGCCAAAGGTGTAAAATAAGGGAATTTCCACTGAAACTACAGTAACTATGGGGATTTGGACCAAATTTGGGACAGACTTATCAAAGCCATTCCTTCTCACCATGCTGCCAGTAGGCTGGAGTGATTGAGTAGTGCATTTTCTTTTTAGGTTTTTGTATGAGGTGATTATAGGGTGGCCATAGATCCCCATATTCCCTCAGCACATTATTATAATGTTATTAACATTAACTTTGCTTTCAGGTAGACTAAATGAGCTAATACACAAAAAAACCCCAGTGTTTAGTGTAGGCAAATACAACTTTTCCTCCTATTCTTTCATTCTGTGGAGTTTTGCATGCCTACAAATACACTTGTGTTTACTTACAAGAATAATATTGTCATTCTAGCAGGAATTACCTGTCCCAATTTGTCAGTCAGGTCCTTCCAGGTTAGCCATGATTTTCTAGAATCATGGACTAGTTTGGTTTGGAAGGGGCCTTAAAGATCATCTCATTCCATCCCCTGCCATGGGCAGGGACACCTTCCACTATCCCAGGTTGTTCCAAGCTCCATCCAACCTGGTCTTGAAGACTTCCAGGGATGAGGCAGCCACAGCTTCTCTGGGCAACCTGTGCCAGGGCCTCCCTACCCTCACAGGGAAGAATTTCTTTTGAATATCCAATGTAAACCTACTCCCACCTCTCCATTTTGATACTTGGAAAACTATTAATTATTGATTTGGGGTGCCTTGTCTTTCAGACAACTTGAATTGTTCACGTGCACTGAAAAAATGATTAGAGAATAAGGGGTTAGAGGATCTGTATCTGAGAGCTGGAAACACCAAGGCTGGTGTAGGATAGAGGGAAGGAAAGAGAAATGATCTTATGTATCACAGAGGCTTTTCTACTGGCTACATACCTCTAATTTTATAATAGACAAAGTCCAGACAAAAACTCACGTGTCCCCAGACTATCATCCACTCAAGATTTCCAGCACTGGTACTTCTTCCTAAACATGGAGATCCATGAAAAAAATCATACCGATTTTTGGGGGAATCAGGTGGCCTTCTTGAATATTGAGCTAAATAAAGGGGTTGCTGAAGTCAGGAGCAGATTTTTTCATGGAGTCCAGGAAAGGCTTCTAAATGTGACAACTTTTTCTAAGCAATTTCGTGCAGCAGCTGGAGCTGTCACCTTGTCATGCAGAAGGGTTACAAGGACAAACCTGTGCAGAACAGCACAAGCATCTGCTAGAATGGTTTATGAGTGCACAGCCTTGAGCAGAAGCGAGGAAAAGTGGTTTTATCCTTTCAGAGCTTTGGCTGTAACAATTTCAAGTGGACTGTTGGTTTTCTGAAACAACAAAACAATTCCCTTCCACTGCTTGTTAAGATGATTCAGTCTTTCTTCATTCTATTTATTCTGTTAGCTACAAAAAGCTGTAAACTTTCAGCTCTTGTGCTCGGAGTTTTGTAATGTTTTCCTGTCATACAGAAATTAATCTCCTCTTGATGTTTTTGCTTGCTTTCAAAAGCTTATTAAAAATAACAAGGAACAAATTGGGTGGAAAAATGAACAGTTGATGAATCATCCTTTTCTTTGTCAATCTGAGAAGACTGAACCAAACTAACCTTTTAAATTGAACTCTTTCAGGCTTTTGGATAGGATGGACAGAGAACTTTGTCTTGACTGCAGCTTTAGGGCATCTCCTTGCAGGAGATACTCTTTAAACATCTTAGAGATTGGTCCTTTGGAAGCAAAGCATAATGAGTGTCTGAAAAGTTTGTGGACCTCCTAAAGAGAATGCAACTGCAGCTAACTGAAGCTTTACTGAAACCAGAGACACAACCTCAAATGGAAAGTAATTCTGCTGTCTTGCACACATGATGATAATGCTTTGTGCTAAATATTATATTAATGGGGTTCAACAAACCCTAGGCAAGATTTTGTGACCAAGTTATCACCGCGACAGAACAAAGCATCTCCCCAAAGACATAATTAGACTGTTCACAGATTTGGCCAAGAAATGGTAAAAAGCAGAGTCAGTACAAAATTCTTAGAACGGAATATAGCTTGAAGGAGATAATGTGCCAGGGAGAGCAGTCACACCTTCCCTTTGCCTCCAGGAAGTCCTTTCTCCCTTCTAGAACATTCTAGAGTAGATTTCTAACAATGGGTATTTTTTCCTGGGTATTATAAGCACGGAAGTAGTTATTGATGTTGCCATCAGAATTTTTATCATATTTATCTGACTACTCCTCCGGATAATTCCCCAGACTCTCTGCATGCTTGTGCAGCTGAGGTCCAGCATTTTCAAAGTGGATCATGTTATGTGGCCACTATCAGAGCAATGGAATGGGCTGAACAATTTCAAACCAAAGGGAGGAAACCTCTGCACGTGTTCAGCAATGAGCTAAAAGTTACCTAACTTCTTAAATAGTAATTTAAATCCTTTAAAATAATAATTAACTAATTAAGCCCCAAAGCTGTGAGGAGTGTTTGATTTGGATTGCAGGGAAAGGCATAATTTGCCCAACAGCCAATTGGCTGTTCAATTATGTTCCTAATTCCAGCTATTTCCTCTCTTTACATAACTTGCCTTTGTGATTATAGATGAAACTACTGAGATGTTTGTATAACTTAGGACTCCGCTCAAAATTTAATGTATATAAACATACCTTTAGGGGAAGGCAATAAAACAACTGAAAAAGATAAACCCATCAGTCACACCATTATAGACTGCAATATTTCTTCTTGAAGAGCCTGTTTGTACTATGGAGGTAAAATCATGTAACAAAAACATGAAAATCCTAATCCAAAGTCATTGTAATGGACTTAAAATGAGATTCAGAGGCTTTTTGTGGGATTTAATTCAGTCTTATCTTCCTAGGAAGAGTTCAAGCCTGAAAACTCCAAAGAAAATATATAGAAACTCTTGTGGGTTTTGCATTTTGTTTTTAAAAAGATTAATTTATACCCCTATCTGACACTCTGGCCCCCAGCTTCATCCAGCCCCCGTGTCCAACACCAACTCTCTGCATTCCTGCATCTCACCTTACTGCCCCCACTTTTCCAAAACCAGAGTCCTCTTCAGTCATACAAACACTTCCCTACTCACCCATCCCCAGCTGCATCTCTCCACTGCATCTGATTGTCTTGGCACGGCCTGGATCCCTCTGTGGAGCAAAGTGAAGTTGCAAACTACTCCTGCACTGGAGAGGATGACCGGATTTAAAAGAGCCCTGTGCTGGCACTTGCTCCATAGCACACACCAGGTGGGATCTCTCACACATGATCTGTGTAAGAGTTTATGTTACTTATTTCACACATAGCTCGGCTGTAGGAAGGTGTGCCAAGTTCATGGATCCCTAATTAATCATTTGGAGCTTTTAAGGTGCCATTTGGGCCTTAAAATGTAGCCATGTAATCATAGAATGGTTTGATTTGGAAAGGACCTTAAATATCATCTCGTTCCATCCCCACTCTGATGAGCAGGGACACCTTCCAGTATCCCAGGTTGCTCTAAGCCCCATCGAACCTGACCTTGAACATTTCCAGGGATGGGGCAGCCACAGCTTCTCTGGACAACCTGTGCCAGGGCCTCACCACCCTCACAGCCAAGATTTTCTTCCCGGTATCTGATCTAAATCTACCCTCCTTCACCTAAAAGCCATTAGTTAAGGATCTCAGGCTCTCCCCATTAAAGTCATCAGCCACACTTGGGTCCTCTTCCCCCGTAGCACTTGCCTGAGCAGGAGCAAGCTGAAGTTAACCCCTGGTTCACCAGGTACCAAGCCAGACTCATCGGTGAAAGATCCATCTCAGAAAAGGAGAACCACATCCCCAACCATGCCCACCCTCTGAGTTGTTCACATATCAAAGTCTTGGCAGCAGCACCGCTCATCATAGATCCTGTGTCTTTTTCTCTGCTTCTTTTCCTCAGAATAAGGCTGCTGATGGTGAGTGCCACAGTGTGAGAGCACACAAGGGGAATAGAGTTACTTGGGAAGCGTTTGCTTTTTTGGGCTTTACGACGACGTTCTCAAAACCGCTTCCGACGAGCTCCTGCTCTGCAAGCCTTGTACCCCGCTCCGTGAGCTGGCAGCATGATGGAGAGCTCCCATTATCAGGCCTAGCACAGGGAGTGGGTTGCTTTTCTCCATCCGGGCCCAGGAGCAGCTTTTCCTCATGATGTATTGGTGGGAATGCCGACAAATGCAGCGCTGTCATCCTCCGACGGGGAGGACTGCCACGCGCGCTGGGGCAAACGAGAATAGATGGGGGAGTGTGCGTATTCAAACAGCGAAAGCTGTGCGAGTAAATCATCTCTTATTGCTCCATACATCTTCCCCGGGGCTGCTTCCTGTTTCTTAACCAGCAAAGCCTCCCTGATAATGCTGAATTTCTCTCTGCTGTTCCAGGTGTGTTAAAGTCATTTATCCAGCTGCAACAAAAAATGCTGGATGTTCCCCCCTCCTCATGACACACCTCCATCTCCTCCCCATGTTTATTTCTTGAGATGCTTTTTCAAACTAAGAATAGGACTATGGGAAGGAGAGCAGAAGAGAAACAGACACTATCCTTGAAATGGGAACTGGACAAAACCACATCTCAGCTGTTCACAGCCAAAGGAATTTTTCAGCAGTTGTCATTATTTTTGTTCTTGTGTGATGCTTCACAGGGGTGGAAGCTGTTTCTCTTCATCCATCTCGTCATCCATCATGGAGGAGGTTGCTGGGTTTGGTGTCACATTTTGTGTTTAATGGGACTGGGAACATTAGGGAAATATTCTGTCCCCACCATACAGAGTTTGTGGTTTCATGCACTGCATGGTTACTGCATTATTCATAACAAGAATAATAACAGTCATGATAATAACAGTAGTAGTAATAATAATAATAGTAGTAATAATAGTAATGCTTTCTGTAGTTCTCCTAGCACTGTTCAAAGAGGTTTTGTGATCTTAAATTTAATATATGGGGAACCTGAGGTGGTAAACCACAATTTCTTGGTTATATCATGGAAAAACTAAATTCCAGACCTTTGCAGATTGGTCCAGTTCATAATCCACCAATTCCTATAGTGTCTTCTGGAGAAACAGCTGTAACTGGATGGTTTTGGCAGTGCCTTTCTGATATAAACATCCATTCTTTAGGAAAGCTGATACACTTTAGGCCAAGGTATTGAGCTATACTGGCTTAGCAAATAAAGTAAAGGACAAGTAAAAAGGAGTGAAAATGTGAATTTTTTTCCCACTGGGACACAGTGTCTCATACATATAGGGCAGTATATATTGTGGCAAGGCAGGTGCACAACCTGCTTTGGAGACCATCTCTGCACTGCCCTTTGAACTGGCTGATCCTGTTCTAACACATTCATTTGATCATTGCCCTCATTAAACTGGCAAAGTGGGTTGTTTGGAAAATTTCCCATTTAAAATTGTCTCCTTTCAGGTTTTTCAGATTGATTAAGTCTTGCTTGTTGTCAGTTACTCTATCTCACACTCTCCTGACAGCGTGAAACAGGATAATCATGTCCTGACATGCCTTACAGCCATAATAAGTCTTTCTCTACTTCCAATTGCTTTCATATTATTTACCTGAATATTAAGGATCTTTGCCTGGGAGCTGACAGGTGAAGAACCTTATCTGTGTCCCGTTTGCTAAGGTGCTTACATTTGCTGCTTCAAGTATTTAATGCCATTTTACAGCTTGTGGTGAATGCAATGTAATCAGCAGAAGCTAATAGGAAACTTGAATTGAGTGTCCCACTTTGTCCAGGTTGCAGGGAAAGGACTGAATGGTCCCCAGAAACTCCTTTACTTGGAGTGCAGGGTGTAGTCAGAGGTTGCTTCAGGACGCACTAAGATTTGGGCATGTAAAGCCACAGTATCTCAAACTCAGGCAGCTGTGGTTTGGGGAATCTTGAAAGTTAAAACTCAGCACAAGTTATAGACTCTGAAGGTGCCTTTATTAATCTGGAAAGGTCTTTTTGAAGCTTTGGCCAGCCTCTGTTTGCACATTGGGAGGGCCAGCAAGAGGGGCCATGGACTCCAAGGCCTTCTTAGGAAGAGAGCTCCCTATGACTTTGTTCCCACCCTAAAACAGACCCCTTTGCCTCCCCGGCTGGAGAACTGTCTTCTGGGAAGTTCAGCCATGCCAAAGTGGGATGTTGGTGGGGACAAAGGGATGTACTCTAGTAAGGAGCACTGGGAATGGATTGGGAGGAGGATGCTGGGGCAGGTGGGGACGAAGAAACAAGGAGCAGGGCTCAGCCAAGGCTGGAGCCTGCAAATGTAATGATTAACAAAGAATTTAGGACATAAATTGATTACAGTGGTGAGAAATAAATGTTTATTTATTAGTCTCATACAGCCAAGTGTAAAGACATTCATTTAGGTCTTACTTGTAATTTTCTGTGTCAACAAGTGATCCAGAGCTGTCCCTTCTCCAGTTCCCCATTCCCTTTCTTCTCTTTGGACTGATGCCATTTGTTTCCAGCCCTGTACAAGCCACTAGTGCCCAAATTTCATGCCGTAGGCAGCAAATGCCAAATTCAGGCCTCACAACTGCCGTGGTATCTCACTGAAGAATTGGAATGAACTCCTGACATTGTTCTTCCAGGGATCTGCCAGAGCTGAGGTCCCTGGGGAGGAAGACAAAGACAAAACTTCAGAGCTTGTTGCTTGTGCTCTGCAGGTAGAATGGATACAGCCCAGTGGATTTCACAGATTTCAGGAGCTGCAGGAACATTGAAGAATGCAGGGCCAGAGAGATCTCTCTGGGATTCCCCTGAAAGTGCACTTGCCCAAAGACAAATTCTTTTTTCTTTTTTACCCACTGAGATCAGACAGGTTCTTCTCTGCCTCTTTATCATGCCAGCCTGGTTTTATACCCCTCTATCTTCTTAAATAAAATATGGTCCTGTCCCTATTAAAGGCCTTGCAGACTCTGGATTTATTGTATCACAATGATCAACAATAACTACCAGGTTTAGAAAAAATACTAAAAAAGGATATTTAGTCAGTGTGTTGAGATCTATCAGCCAGGACCAGCAACACACCCGCACGTTGCACCAAGAGTGAAAAAGCTGCAAACTATTTTCTTTTTAACCACCTGCACATCATCTGAGCAGTATTGCAGCATGCAAGAATCATGGAAAAAAACCCATCCATGGCACAGATAATTTAACAGGGTACGGGAGGAAGGACAAGGAAAGGAGAAAAGGAACAAGGGGAAAGAAGGAATAGTGGGGGAATGGGGAGAACAGAAGGGTTTACAAGTCCTTTTAGTGCTGTAGTAGCTGGAGGCCCATTCACTGTTCCACAAGGGGCTCTTGCCCACCTCCCTCTACCATTCCTGAACGTCCCACCTGTGTGTCCCACCTTTGCTGATGGTCACAGCCTCCAGCTGAGCTGGCACAACCAAACACCTGCCCCACCTCAGCTGCCCCCTTTCATGCACAGCCTCCAGCTTCTCGTGAAGGTGAGTTTCTGTTTCCCTTGGAACACTGGGCTGTGAATGAGCATTGCTGGGACAGGAGCATATGTCTGCTCCAGCTGCCTCTGCTGCAGGAGCACGACCTGTGCTGGCAAGGAGACAGCAAACACCTGGGAGGAGCTGATGGTGTCACGGCTCTTTGCTCAGCAAATGCCAGTCAAATATCCAAGATAATCAATGGTGAGGAACAACTGGGCCCCAGCAATACCCACTGCTCTATCTTGTCATGACAGATCAGGGTTCTCCTGTCCTTCCCTTGGCAATCCAGCACTGGCTCTGCTCTCCCAGGGTATTTCTAGGCCCAGACTCACCTGGAAGTTGTAGGGATCACAGGTGCCTGAGGCTCCTGGAGCTGATTTTGACACCAAAGGTATTTTCATTGCTTAAATATGTTTGTTACTCCTCTTGTTCACCACTTCTTTATAATTTTTATTATCTATATTTTTGCCCCTTCACTGGGATTTTCCAGCTCTCTAGACACAATCATTGGTTAAACATCTACTTTCAGCTCAGAAGCCTCTGTGTAATGTCTATTGCTCAATCAGGCTGCAAACATTAATTGTTTTGGTTCTTTAGCACCTTTCAGACCACATGGGCCATACCTGTCAGGAGCCTCATCCACCCAATGATTCTGTACAGCGAGATATTTCAAAGTTACTCAGAATTCATACTGTCATTGTGCAAAGACAAATTTCTCCCATCTCATCATAAAAACAATTCAGTTTAAATCTGACTGGATGGGTTTAGAGTAGATGGATTAGGTCCTGCAGTGAAACTGGACAGGAAGACAACCCAGTCACCAGATTAACTGCCTTTCTCTTCTAAATAGAACCAAATACACCCATACAAAGTAGGAGAGGCATTATTAGAAATCTTCTATTTTTATGGATAGGAATGAATTTTTATGGAGCTGATAATGCAGATAGAACACACAATTGGTCTAGTCAAAATGAAAGATGAATACAAATTGCAAATCAGCTCCTGAGCTATAAAAATTGGTGTAACCTTCTCAGCAATAACTGATTGTTTAGGAGGCTCAAATAGAGTCACAGTGATGTTTCTTCCAGCCTTATTAAGCATCACAGTTGTCATATTAAACCAATGATGTATGAGTATTTGCTTATTGTAATGAGTTCTGGAGACAGTAGCTGGAGCAGCGATACAAAAAAAACCTCAGGCTGAAGATTTTGGATATCTTTTTCTCACTCCCTGAGGGAAATATTTCTCTCTTTTATGTCACCAACATCAAAGACTGCCTCAAACCCTGACACAGGCAGAACTCCTCCTGAAGCTAAATCTCTGGGATCTGATGCCCCTTCCCCCTCAATGGACTGTAAATATAACTCCAGATATATCTGATGTTCTTCTGTATTTTCACTTCCCTGGGAGCAATGGGAAATTAATATTCCTTTGTATATGATAGGCTAGAGGATCCCAAATTGCTTTCCAAGCTTTAGCAAAACTCTCCTGGGAAATAAATTTGGAGGTGTTAGCAGCCACGTTATTTGGAGGTCAGATCCTTTCAGCAAGGTGAGTTTGGAGGAATTTAGAGCAGAGTGAAACGGGGCTCTCCAGGCTCAACTAAGGGAGGTTCAAAGGGAGAGAAAAAAAGACCTGTGTTGTTGAAGAAAGCTTGGAGAAACCTTTAGGGAGGAGAACCAGCCAGGTGATGTTTGATTATCTGATATTCCTGTGTTTTGTCAGCTCTGGAGAAAGTCCACTTGCAGGGTAGCAGCACACCGAGGAGGTGCTTTGATGTCCTCGAAGGCAGGTTGAAGGGTTTTGTGGCTGTGGCAGGAGGTGTTGCAGTGACATCTCTGGTAGCCATCAATTTGTGTATTCCAGCAGCTCTGTCAAAAGGAATCAGGATGGGAGGCACTCTGAGCATCCCCCTGCCTGGTGCTTGATATAATGGTGGGAGAATCAAAAAGCCTGTTAATTTCTTCAGGAAATTTACGTCCATCATTTCTTGTTCTGCCACCCACAGGCACATGTAAAAGTTTATCTTCTCCTCTGTAAGAGCCTTGCTAAAGCTTCCCCTTAAGTCTTTCTCCTCTGGCTAAACAACTCCAGCTCTTTCTCTCTTTCTTACAGAATGTGTACATCACACTGATGATCTTTGTCTTTACTGCCCCTGGGAACACTCCCATCGGCCCAACCATCTTCCTTGAAGGTTGATATCAAAACCAGACGTGGGATGCCACTGGGGACAGACAGGAGAATGACTTCCATGGCAGGCTATTGCCCAGCTGATACAACCACACTGCTGGAAACAGCAAGAGCACATATATGCTCCACTTGTTCACCCTATATTGTGTAAGTGTTGGCTTGCTCTGCTCTGGAAAGGAAGTTGAAGTCAAACTGAATTATCAGCATTTCCTTGTTTCTCCCTTTTTTCTCTTTAACAGCCAGGCATTTTTTGCTCTTTCCTAATCTTCTGGATTCACATCATTACAGGACATATTTAAGCCCCATCTCGTGCTCGAGACAAATCCCCTTTGCCTCAAAAAGCATTCCACCTGCACAGGCGAAGACAAGGGGAGCTAATTCAAGTTGTAGACTCAAACATAATCTGGCCTTCCTTTTCCAGTGCTTGTCTTGGCAGCTAAAACCACTTTCACAGAGCTGTCATATGTCATTATTAGAAGAGTTGCAGCCATGAGCTGAATTAAAGCTTTGCAAAGCTGGTACGTTTATTCCATATATTTTGCAGATGGGGTCTTTGTCCTCAGGGAGATAAGTGATTGCCAGGATTATATAGGCTTCATCTATACAGTGTTTGGGATTTGTCCAAGGAACAGACCATGGTCCCCAAGCCATGTGGTGGAAGGTGCTTTATGGCTGCACTGTTCCAGTTTCAGCAGCCTTTGGAGCACAAGGTGTGTCATTGCAGGAGACTTTCAGAGCTCTTCCTGCTGTTTTTCATGCCTAGAGATCATGCAGCTGCTCCCAGGCCACTGGGGAAAACTTGAGGATTGCTGGAATAGTCTCAGAAGACAAAAATGGCCCGAGGAAGCAACATCTTGTGCAACTTGAGTGCACGCTGCATGTAAAATACGGATTTCAGCATGAGATATTTTCTAGTCTGTGTCATTAATTTCCAGCCAAGAAAGGAATAATTTCACACTGGAGTCAAAACTGGGTTGAGCTAACATACACACAGTTAAAGTTGTCATGCTAAATGAGGCAGTGTTCATGCTGCATTAAATAGGATAACAAACTTCCTTTGAGTGGAGAAGGGAGAGTGGGACACTCTTCCCTTCTCAAATGCTTCCAGATCCTACAGGCATTTTAGAGGTATCTGGAGTAGTTAAACTTGTCACGGTCTGACAGTGGCCTGCTGCCAGATAAACACCAACACAGGCGCTGCTGGGATGTCAGGGGGCTGCTGATGGGCATCAGGAGTTGCTCTCTGAAGTCACTCCCAGTTAAGTACTAATGGGGATGGTCCTGAGCAAGGCCAGCAGCTGGACTCGATGATCCTGGTGGGTCCCTTCCAGCTCAGGATGTTCTGTGACTCTGTGACTCTCTGATCTGCAGGTTGAGGGAGGGGATTCTGTCCCTCTGCCCCACTCAGGTGAGACCCCACCTGCAGAGCTGCCTCCAGCCCTGGATCCCAACAGCAGAAAGACATGGAGCTGCTGGAGAGAGTCCAGAGGAGGCCAAGGAGATGCTCCAAGGGCTGGAGCCCCTCTGCTCTGGAGCCAGGCTGAGAGCACTGGGGGTGTTCACCTGGAGAAGAGAAGGCTCCAGGAAGAGCTTCGAGCAGTTTCCAGTACCTAAAGGGGCTCCAGGAGAGCTGGAGAGGGACTTGGGACAAAGGAATGTAATTATGGAACAAGGGGGAATGGCTTAAAACTGACAGAGGGAAGGGTTAGACCAGATAATAGGAAGAAATTCAACCCTGGCACAGGGTGCCCAGAGAAGCTGTGACTGCCCCATCCCTGGAAGTGTCCAAGGCCAGGCTGGATGGGGCTTGGAGCAACCTGGGATAGTGGAAGTTGTCTATGGCAGGGAGTTGGAACAAGATGATCCTTAAGGTCCCTTCCAACCCAAACCATTCTGGATTCTGTGATTCTGTGAATGTACATCTTGCCCTGACAGCCCCCATACACTTAAACACACCTGGAGAAAAGCAGGATTTGTTTTGTTCATGATCCATTTCAGCTTTGCTCAGTGTAGGCTTTTCAGGTACCATAACAGACTTCATGAGCAGTCACTGTGTATTCCTGGGTGAAAATGGGCAGCACAGGGCAGAACTCTCCATCATGCGTTCTACAAAGCAGGGTTTGCTGGGTTTTACTGCTGCAGGGATTGTTCACAGAATGAAAAAATATGGTCCTATTTGCCTACTTCTTGACCACCTAACAATGCAGTATATTTTCCATGCAACAAGCCATAAACCAGGTTAAAGATAACGTGAGCTTGCATTTGAGTTTCAGACCCCTTGCCTGAGATTATCTCAGAGGCAGTCTCCATGACTCATAGCACCGACAAGACTAAAAACATAAAAACACCAGTCAGCTTCCTGAAATAAAATTTGAGCTTAAAAAGTTACGTGAGTTAAAAATAATGAAACACAAGGTTTTATTTCTGTATCTTTGCAGCAAGGTGCTCTAGGTTCCCACTTTCCAGCTTTTTCCTGTGACAAGAAGGAGCACAAGGAAAACAGAAAGAAGCAACTCTGTTATCGTTCCAATACTTGGAGATTTGCAAAAAAAAAATCCAAACCAAATTCCGTGGTACTGCAATATACCCCTGGGAATTGCCAAGATCATGTCAGAGAGGCAGGGCAGAGCACTTCTGCTGTCACCCTCCCTGGTAAATATTGATTTAAAAGGTGAATTGAACCTTTGTGAGGGCCCAAGTACATGCAAGTTGGATTATTTGGACAATTAACAGAGTTGTTACATTAAAAACTGAGCCACCACCTGCTCCCCTACAATCACCAGAGGACAGGGGACTCTCTGAGGGGCACAACATAATCCCCTGAAATCCAAATCAAGCCCAAGGGACTGTGTTTCTCCCTGGTGATTTCACAGTAGGCTTTCAAGCCCTTCTTTGAGTGCCAGACCCTGTAGATATTTTACATTGGAGATGAAGAGCCTGAGGAGCGAATTCCCATCTGCAGGCTGCAGGCTGGCTTTCCTTAGTTATCTTTTTGGGCTCCCTGGAAAGGCTTAGAGGTGGCCAGCTCCTCCTTGACAGGGTGCCCAGGATAATTAGCTATGCCTCTGTTCATTGCTGCAGGGTTATTTGGGATGAATCCCAAGCTGATTGCTCCCAAAAGGATGCTCATTCTGACAACTTCCCGGGGAGGCCTTATGTGGGAAAATTTACACATTTTTGGATTGTCTTCAGTGACAATGCTTCTTTCCAGACTCTATGGAACCAGGAAGCCTGGAGCCAAGGAGATATTTCCAGGCTGGGTTGTGAAAGTTTAAGATGATTTTGATGCTGACTGAGAGGTGTGGATGAGTTATGACAAAGGGATGCTCGTGTATCAGTGGTGAGAGGAGAGGTCCATCAGCAGTAGCTGCCTTGGAAGTCATCTAGAAGACAAAATGAGGGTGCATGAGGGCAGAAGAATTTCCTTGGTTGGGGTGAAATAGGCCAGATTATAGCTAAAACTGGGAAAAAACACTTTTTTCCTAGTTGTGTCTGGAGAAAATAAACCAGCAGGGCTTTCCTTTTTGTGTGATGAGGGANAGGAGAGGAGAGGAGAGGAGAGGAGAAGATAGTTCTATTGATAAACATGGTACAAATCTTGATAACATTGACCCCTAAGAGTCTGGCCTTGAAAGAGATGGAATCTCTTCAGTGCTGGTGAGATGTTTCCCTGTGCAGTGCCTGGGAACTGTCACTTCAGTGACAGCTGAAGTGCTCCAGTGACAATGGACTGGAGGCCAGGGACAGCATTTCCACCCTCGAAGCTTGCTGAGTTTATCTCATCAAAATACAGCAGGTTCCAGGATTTCAGTCATGTGCTATTTTTTTCATAAACCAAGGCTAAAAACATTGTAGGACCTGGTAAGGAAAGAAATTATGAAAGCTGACAGCTTAATTCTTGCCATAGCTAGAAACACAGCAAAATTTTAAAAAACCTCTACTTTTCTTATTTAAATGCAAAGTTTTCATAGGCATTCAGTATAAATATGCTCACAGAGGCTAACAGGCCTTATTCTTGTTTTACTACCTCAGAAAAAAGGAGGAAGAGCTTTCCAAAATTCTCTGAAGTTGCCGAAAATCTTACTTTTTCACTCAATTTTTTCACATTTTCACTTTGGCATTTTAATTCCTCTTGAAGAGGGTCTGACCTGCCTGAAATAAAGGCGCAGGGATCATGAAGCTTCACCTAAGAAATGCTATTAGCTCCTCCCTGACCTGCCAATAATCCCATTCAGAGGTGGTTCAAATAAACAATAATTTTTAAAAAATTAAAGGAGACAAAAAGCCATGAGGTCATATAGAGAGTAATTTGGGATTATTTTTCAGGTTGTATCTGCAAACCTTTTGTTGTTGTATAAACCTTAGGGTAAGAGTCAGATTTCTCTATTGACTTTGATACTGGTTATTAGGTTGATATTTATATATTGGCTTGGGTGTGTAAGAACAGGTTTATCTTCAGCAGTGCCATTTGTTCTGGTTTTTAGTGGAAGATGCTCTTTGTCAAGACGAAAAGAATTATTTGGGTGGACATGAGAAATTTTCTAGACTGGAAAAGTAAATATTTTGACATGCACTCGCACTTTTGAGAAACACACATCTCTAGCTGGAGCAGCTGTGGCAGCCTCTTTGGACGGCACCACCTCCCAGTTTTCAGCCTGTTCAATTGCTTTTGGATTTTATCACGTAGAGATTAAAACAGGAGTTGGGGGAGAAGTGGTTCTGTAAAGCAAAACCACTGCAAGCAGCCCCATTGCTCCTCCTCTGGGGCAGACTGGGGGATGGAGAGGAAAGTAGGGAAAAGCCAAGTAGGGAAAAGCTGACTCTGCAGCCCTGGCAAGGGGGGAAATTAAACAGTTTGACTTTTAGACAGCCAAAGTATTCATTTTTTTTCCCATCTATTTCCCAGAAGCACAAAGCTTTCCATGGTAGATGAGAGAAAAGCACTTTCCTGGCTAGTTTAATCCAAGCATGACACCTGGAAACTTCACTGAACAGCTCATGTTACACCACGATTCCTACTGGAGGTTGATTCTGAAATGCTTTGCTTTCCACTTTTGTGTCCCATCAATGACAGCACAATTTGCTTTTGTATCCCCTCCAAGGCTCTGCAGTGCGAGGGTACATTCATCCATGAGATCAGCACAGTCCAGAAGGATTATAAAGTCTGTCCAAACTCTTTTGCAACTGCTTGCATTTGAAGAGAGGCAGGTGGAGGTTGTGTTTTGATTTGCAAACTCTTGGATGCAGCAATTGATTTAATAGTTTAATAATTAATCAGAGAGGGAAGACTGAAGGCATTTGTAAAGGGCTGATGGGAAATCGATGGCAGGGAGAGCACGTTGCTGCTCAGAAATAAGGAGTGCATCAGCCTGGGCTGGGAAAAATAATCCTGTGAATATTTAGAGAGGCTGGAAATATTCAGCCTCACTTAGAAAAGGGCTTTGGCTTTTTACCTTTGCAAGCAGGAGTGGCTGAAAACACCTCTGGCTTTGTGAGGTGAAAAGAGGAGGACATTTGGCTCTCCAGTGCCCTGCTGCTGGTCATGGAGGGGAGGCATGGAAAGGATTTCCCTCTCCCAGGATTTTCTCTCCCTCTTTTCTGTGCTTGGCACCGTGAGAGGCTGTTCTTTCCCACGGATCCCATAAAGCAGGTTTCTTTAGAAGAGAAAGAAGACATTCTGTAACTTCAGGGGAAGGACTATGCACTGCCTTTTTGTGTAGAAATCACAATCAAATATCTCTAAACTAAAGCTCTGCTGCCTAATCCATCGTGATTTGGGGAAGAGATTATTAATGAATTTAATTTAAAAAAACCTCCAACACCAAATAAGAGACACAAAGGAAATGGTTTTATAATGTGCTCTGATTTCTCCTTTGCCCAGAGAAAATGTGTTTATCTGACTCATCTGAGCATCTTCAGCTGCCTCTTGGCAAATGAACTTGACTACAGTTAAATGATTTCATTTCTTTATTTTGCAGGTTTGCTTCCAGTTGCACTTTTTGGAGTTAAACACCAGCCAATGAATAGAACATGAGAAGCAGTTCCCTGGATCCATTGTCATTTGAATGAGACACCCAGCAGTCCTTACACTAAAAAAAATGCACCAAACTGTTAATTGACTTTTAAAGGAGAATTATGATGCTTTTAACAAGCCACTTATTTTGCTAAGCATTTCTGGGGTAGTGTTTCTTCCCCTGAAATGGCTGTTCCACAATGTGAGTCCCTAATTGCTTATAAAGCACAGTGTTTATTGAGTATTAGCCCTGGCATAGTTGTTTATTACAGGAGTGCATTGCTTAATGCTTGTAAAAAGCCATCCAACTTAAATATGCCCTGCCTTGTCTCTTACCCTCCGATGAACACACACTCTCCATCCCTAAGTTTGCAGTGGGAAGGGAGGGAAAAGTATTAGCAGAGCTCTGGAGAGCTGGAGGAGGTTGCCTGGTAACTGTGAGGAAAGGATCTGACTCAGGAGTGTATCGACTATTTATTATCTCCCGCGCTCTGCCTACAATTAACAGGTCAGTGACCCGGGGAAACATTTCAGATGAAGTCAAACCATCAGCTGGACAAATGTGCCTCAGGTTCTGCCGTGTGCTGGACCCACGCAGGAAGGATGAATCAGTGGCACACTCGTCCTGCAGCCTCCTGGTCCTGAGCCACGTGCTGTGTTATCAACGTGAGACATGAAGCCTTCAGCTCGTGTGATCTACAGGCAGCAGGGATGCATTTGCCTTCCTATTCTGTGGGCACTTGTCATTCCTTTTCCTGGGATGGGAGGTATTTTCAGCTCTAGGGAGGAAAATGCCAGCAGAGAGAGGAGACAAGGGCGTAGATATACTGATACCACTTAGTTATAGCTCCTTTTTCAGTCCTGGAATGACTTCTCCAATTTGCTGCTCCTGTGAGGAGTGAGGAGGTGGATTTATCATCCCTTAGTCTCCCCCGTACAACTGAAGCAGGCAGGTAGGAGAACGGCCGAGTACGACACACAGTTTCTGATTTCATCTTTCCCATAAAGTTAGAAAACCTCTTTTCCTGTCAACAGAACTGCCTGGGCTGTAGGAGTAGCTGAAGAAGTATATTCTAGGTTTGACTGAGAGAGGTGAGCAGTGGGGTGGGATTTGCTGAGTGAACAACTCTTGTAATCATGTTTTACTGCACCCTTTAGTTGGTTTTCTTGACCTCAGGATTCAACTTGCGTGGGTTTTTGGTGTTTTTACCAGTGGCCATGCCCAAGACTCTTCACAAAGGAATGTCATGAGATGGGGGTTGGCTTCTTCTCACTGGCAGCTAGAGACAGAACAAGGGGAAATAGCCTCAGGTTGTGCCAGGGGAGGTTCAGCTTGGATATTAGGCAAAATTTCTTCGCTGGAAGAGTGGTTAAGCATTGGAACAGGCTCCACAGGGAAGTGCTGGAATCGCCATCCTTGGAAGTGTTCAAAACCACAAATGGATGTGGTACTTAGTGGAATGGCTTAGTGGTCATGGTGGTATTGGTCAAAAGCTGAACTTGATCTTGGAGGACTTTTCGAGCCTTAATGATTCCGTGATTCCAAGAGATCAACCCCCAGTCATATCCCCAGACAAAGAGGGTCTTGGAGGACTTGACACTGGAGTATAATTTTACATTTGAGCCTCTAAATATGTGCTTCTTGCAAATAAATTTCTCCATTCTTCTGTCCAGTGAAGCCCTTACACCATTTTGTTGGCAAAAGGAGAATTATATGAGACTGGCATGTCAGATTCAGATTTAAAGGCATCCAAGTGAGGTTTGCATAGAGATTTCTGCTGTTTGAGATCTAGTCAGATCTTGGTTGATGAGCTGGATGAATTCTTAATGTTTCATCTGTCTTGTCAACCTATTCTAATGCAAGATTTCTCTCTGCCTAATCTCTCAGACACTTTATTTCGTTAGCAGCAGAACACAGAATCGTGTTCCTTTGCAGTATTCTCAAGGGCTTTATGAATCCTCCAAAAGACCTTTAAAATTAGAAATTACCAGCCATCTTTGTACCACCAAAGCTGTGTAACAGTCAATTTCCCGACTGTTTGAAATTAAATACTGTTGCCCCACTTAATGCCATGATTTGGATAAGTTGATTTCTAAGGGAGGCCAGGAAGCTGCAGCAACTTACTTTTAAGTGAAAGTCGCTCTGAAGGAGACCATTTGGGATTTCAAATAGCCTTAAATGGAAAAATCCAAATCCACAGTAAAACTAAACAGGAAGGTCTCTGGAGATGTTGTGCTTCAATGAGCTTCACTCACTAAGCTTATTAAGGAAAATGTCAGCAAATACGACACTGAAAAATCCACAGTGTATTTCTGCTACCATCAAAAATGTTACAGTCCAAGACTACACTGCTCTGTATTTGTGTCAACTGGTTAATTAAATTACACAGTGTTAGTTTAACTCACTGGGAAAAGATTTTCCTTTGGTACGAATATCTAAGTTAAATGCTGTGACTGCACCACAGAAAAGGCAAGATTACACAATTTATAAATATAGATAGATACATAGATAGATATTTAATTTCATGTATATATAATTTTTACAGTTATCACTGTTTCAGATCAACAAGCTGTGCTAAACTACATCTCATCTTGCAGAGAGATACCAATTCTTGATGTTGAAATATTGTCAGCATAAGTTTAAGCACCTTATTAAAGTGAAAAAAATCAAGTATTTGACTGTGTGCACTCAAAACCCCATATTTGTAAATATTCTAGTATTTATTCACACCTTTGTAACATTTTTAAAATTAATTAAATGCCTGTTTGTTTATCTGGAAAGGATTGCAGGTCAGGTTGAGTATGAAATCAGCCTGGAGTGGTCACACCTGTCTTGATCAAGATGCTTCCAGTACCTACAGCCAAACTACTTGTCTGGACTACTTTTATAGTCAGTGGAGGACTTTCCTGCACTTTTAGGAAAACCGTTCATCTCACTGTAAAATAATTGTCTACAATCAGTCACATGGATTCTAAAAATGAGTATTTGTCTCCATTGGCCCTACTGGGAGCTCAATTGCTCTGCTGCACCTTGTATAGGTGGAATTAATCTAACACACATGGGTTGCATATCTGATCAGCTGAATTCTAACCTATGCCATCTGCAGCCACTGAAAAACAAAGGGCTCTTCAGAGACAATCAAGTCACCATCTGCTGATGCAACCACAGGTTGTTGCCTTGGATGTTTAGGCCTGGAAGAAGAAAAGCGACAGAAGAAAGTGGTGACTTATCTTCGTGCTTGTCTCTTTTGCACACTCTGGCCCTCATGCAACTGATTCCTGCACCTGTTCCGACAGAATCACCAAAGGCTTTGGAAGCGGAACTCAGAAAAGCTTAAGAATCTGGGTGGTTGAAAACATCCAGAATAATTTATCCTCATTGCTGCTTCCATCCCCACCTCCTGTCTCCAGCTCTTCTTTCTTGATGCTGTGTTGCTTGGGTCCTGCTGTCGTGTTTCCTTCTGAAGACATAAATTGTCCCTGACTGAAATCTTCAACAAGATCATGAGACAGGTAGGGAAGGACCTTTTAGATCAGTTTGGTTGCATTCAACCCAGTAGAATTGATCCTCTTGTGTAAGGGTGAAGTGAGAAAGAGAGGTCAAGAAATGCATGTTTCGTGGTTATCTTAGCTCAAAACATACTCTGATTAGGCTTGTATAACTTGAAAACATTAGTGCAATTACCCTGATCTGCACAATCACGGTCGGAGGAGCAGATAACTACTGGTAAAAAATTTAATTACACTGATTTATTTGAGCTGTGGTCATAAAGAACATTACTTTGTGCTAAGATATTGAAAGAACCAACATAACCTCAGTAAGATGAGTTGGGATGGGCTAGAGCTGCCTATGGGTAAAATAGGTTGGAATTATGATCTTCCTAGATGTCACTTGGCAGAGCACCTGTGGCTTTACTGTGGAGCCCTCAAAGCCACTCTAATTGTCATGAGCCCATGAAGTTTTTTGGTAGGCAAGGGAACATTTTTGAGTGCCATGGCAATACATGTTGGGTTATGCTGTATTTGCCTACATCCTACCTTGGGTGATCTTTAAGGTCCCTTCCAACCCAAACCATCCTGTGAAACCTATGATTCTACTTTTACCAGAAGAGCATGGGAATTAAACCACAGAATTAGGTTTTTGTCTTATCATTTCTCTTTGGAAATGGCCAGTTCCAGCCATTCCTGAAATCCTGTTGGGATTCATTTCCACTGAGAGAACAATACTGGAGGTTTCTTCATCTGGACTGGTCACCTATCCTCTTTTCTGAGTGGAGGCAGAGAGATTTTGTGCACACCTCATTTCCTCCTAAACTGACCATCCAAAACAATTCATACCTGAGGAGTATTGGATTCCTTCCATGATCTTTAAGAGCAGGTGCCATTTCATCTGTACATTCATGTTCTATTTCAGTGCATGGCAGTACTACAGTAAAATCGTTTCTGTGAAATCCTTTCAGTACAATCCTTTCAGCACAATCCTTTTTCAGCACAATAAGGTGAACAGGGCAGAGTTACCAGCTCCAAACAACCTTTTCTCAAACCAATCCCTCCCTTCTTCAAGTTCTTCTTCATGCAATGGGTCCTCCAGCCAAGACTTTCCTTCTTTTGCCTCCTAAGGAGTTGCTAAAATAACTTGTTTAGCGAGTCTGCTGTCAAAACTGTGCTTTGATCTGCCTGCATTTTCCTCCGCAGTGTTTGCATGGATGTAATCAATTTGTAAGAAGGTAATCATGCTGCTTTGCTTCTTTTCCTGAGCCTGCAGCAGATAAATGTATTAACACTGCGATAACAATCTTGGAGCCGCTTCTAATCCAGTATTAACTCTCCCACTGACCTGTTAGCTGTATTATTCATAGTTTTCAGAGGAGGATATTGAAGCCCAAATTACCATTACTTTGCTTAAATCTGGACACACATCACTGAGAGAGCCATGAGATGGGTCAGGGGAGCTGGTCACAGGATGAGAAGGAACAGTGGGATGAACAAAATGGAAGACAATCCTCACACATAGGGACAAAAAACAAACGACCAAATAAACCCAACCTCAAACTCACCCCAAAATGGTCCATTTTTAAGTGATCTCAGAAGTGGTAGAAAGGAAAAATTGGTAGAGCCATCCTGAATCCAGTTTACACCATCTCAAATGTTGTCCCTATGCATTCATTCAGATATAAAGCCAGAAAAAAACCTTTCTATTTCCAAAGAGTAGCTTTTGTAAACACACTTTTCTAGTGATGGCTATTTTATTGTCTGACTGATGCACTGTGGGGAGCACAATTCTAAGTTTTCCTGTAGGCTACATTTTTTATTTTACAGCCAGATGTCACAATAAAATTGTATAAGAAGAAACGATGCAAATAAGATGCCAAATTGAGAAAAAATAATCAGCTCAGGGAGGAGGAAAACACATTTCAGTCTTCAAAACATCAGCAGAAACTCTTATAGTTCCATTATAAAAATAGATTACATTCTTAATGTAAAGGTCTGATATGCTCTGTAATATTATATTGTCCTGCATAGAGTTGTTTTGTGAAAAAGCTCTATTATAAATATTCTCTTGCTAAATCTTTTCCACTGTACCTTATAAATACATAATATCTATTTGCAACTCAGTTTTGGTTACCACTTTGATGCATTTTGACGAAAAGTACCATAAGGGTTGCTCATTCTCCATCATATTTGAGGGGTGACTTTAATGTGTTCACCACAGATTTTGATAAAGGGGGCCCCAGAGGCAGCTGAATTACTGAAATTCTGCTGAAGTCAGAGCATTAAGAAGGTGCAGTGTTTTTGGCTTAGTATGTGATATTTATATCACTTAAGATATTTACATCACTTAAGGTGGTTTTTTTTTTGTAATCCAGCTGCGAGGTGGAAGACCAGGATTCAATTTCCTTGATCTGCAGGACTTTGTAATCACATTCATCCTTTTTAATGGAAAGTCTGAGGTATAACTCAGGCAGGAGTGTTGCTCTCTCTTCTTGGAGCCATACAATGCATTTTGAAATTTTTTCAAGGGAAGAAAACATAAAAACTACATAGGTTGCTAAGTTGGCTTTTTTTTTTTTTTTTTTGAGCCCTGGACCACCATGAAAAGCTGGTCTTGTGCTTTTTGTGCAATATTTATATGCCCCTACCTGACAGTAGAAAAACCTGTGAGAAGGAACTGTTGCAGGAAGGAGTCCCTGCCCTCTAAGCTACATCTCCAGCCCCTCTCCAGTGCATGTTTGAACATATTGTACAAAGCAGAGAGAATCAGACCATAGAATTATAGAATTCTTTGTGTTGGAAGGGACCTTTAAAGGCCAGCTAGTCCAACCCCACGATGCAGACGTGGAACATCACCAATCATTTATGGTGCTGGGTTAATGGTTGGACTCACTGTCCTTAGAGGTCTTTTCCAAACCTAATGATTCTATGATTTACATCCTCCCAGGCAGAGAGAGGTAGTGAACAACACCTGAGACTTTGGAGTCTCCAAAACCTGAGCTGTTCCCTTCCCCAGTGGATAAAAACCACCTCAGTCTACTTTCCTATTGTCACAAATTACCAAATTATAAATAAAACACTTTGAATGAAGCATTTCTGCTAATTCATAAGAATGTTGTGTTAGGTGCCCCCTAACCCTCTTTTTTTTTTTCTTTTTTTTTTGTTAATATGAAAAGAAAAGTTTATTATTTCCATCTTGAGTCAAGTTGAACTGGATGTCTGCATTATCTTTAATTTTGAGGGTGGACAAGGCGTCAGCCCCCGGACAGTTTTTCATTTTGCACAGCCAGCAGGATCAGGCACCTGGTGTGAGTTTATAAACCAAAGCAGTGTTATAGAGAGTTCTGCATGAAAACCTGCTCTGAGAGAGCAAGAACACATTCCACTCAATAAAAGAATAATAAAGTGTCAGGTAGGAAATAAATATTGAAACGCATTTCCCACCAGGGAAATCTCTTTCAGTAACTAATTTAGATGGAGAATAAAACAAAAAGGCCCCATATCTCAACCTTGGCAACAACCTGTCACCAAGCACCACTCACCTCTTGTCTCTGCTCAAACCTGATGCCTGCATGGGAAGAAGAGGTGACAACCTCTTTGCTGTCACCCTTTATAAATCAAATCAAATAAATCATGAATGAAAGGAGGTCTTTCAAAATAACAGTGTGTTAGGGTCCCTTGGACATTGTTGAGCAGCAAGGACAAGGTTTTTCCTCTCAATGCTGTCAGTAATTATATGAGATACCGCAGGTGAAGGGATTGCTTCGGAATTCTGTCAAGAAATTAAGCTGCTTCCATGGTGAAGGCAAAGCCTTTTGGTTGCTGCTGGTGGTTTTCTTGTTTAAACTTCTCTGGAGATTAAAACTGAGGCTGGATGAACAATGCAGAAGGGCTGGCAAGGTGTTAACATGTTGGGTACCTGTGGTGGCATGGGCTGGAGACCATGACAAGGTGAGTGATGTTTGACTTCCCTGGAAGTAGAAGTAACAAAGTGATGGCCAGGACCCACACAGAGTGTCCCTGCTGTCCCCTGTGTCCCTGTCCATCCTGGCTTCACCTTGTGCTCCCTCTCAGGGACAAACTCCCCACTGTGTCCCTGCCTCTTCTCTGCACCACCTCTCGTGGTGACTTTGTGGGTCTGGCTGGCACAGGTACCTCTGTAGGGTCACACACATCCTGGGGTCCCTGTCAGAAGGTGCATCCCCCACCTGGGATGGGCTGATGCTGCAGCCTTTCCCTGGAAAACCAGATGCTGCCCCTCTGTGACCACAGGGAAGGTCCCGACTCTCTTTTTTTGTCTCCATTCCGCCGGAAGCAAAAATGGGGAGAGCAGCACGGTGCCTTCTCAGCAAATGGAAGGAAAACACTAACAGAAAAATAGAAAAAGTAGGGAAAATAAACCCCACCTAGGATCACTGTTCCTGCCTGCAAAAAGCCCATGTCTGAGTCGTCCCCTTTCTGGAACCCATTTCCTTCATCCCTGACTACCTGGATTAAAGAATCAAGGCCTTGTCACGATCCTTCCCTGATGTCACCTATCAATGTGCAGAATCCAGAAGATAAGATTGACTGTTCCCTAAAGGCTTAACGGGAATTTCCCTTTGAACACCGGTGTCTACACTCCCAGATCCTTTGCAACCTCTGGGTAGGCTCATCCTCCACCAGGCCTCTTGGATAACCTCTCCCAACTCCTTCAGTGCCTATTTCTCCTTGCTGTGCTCCACAATTCAGTCCAGGCCTGAGGCTGTTGCTCACACAGAGACCTCCAGGACTGGCTGTGCCCTCCTGGGATGCCTGAGATGACCCCCATGGGGCTGATGTGGCACAGGACAGACAGGACAGGTTCATTTTTGGGGCAGTACTGACAGTGATTGGCACATGCTTGCACACTTGATTATTCTGTTTTCTGTATTTTCCTTAAAATATTAATAGAGATGTTCATATACCCATAAATATTAATATATTCCTACCTTAATAAAAATATTAATATGCTTATAAAATAGCTTCTTGCTGATGATGCATGCCTGAGTTTCCACAGACAAAGAGCAAAGCTCATCCATCCAATATGAGATAACTTATATATCTCTACAGCCTGAAAAACAACCTCAAAGAATTAGGGTGCTCTGGAAAGGGAGGAGAATATGAAGGAAAGCAATTTTGCTGCACAGGTAACATCAGGCCAGAAATGTCTGTGACTGTAGGTGGAAACACCTACACTGGAAGTAGTTACAGATGTGCTGTTGGCTACCACGGGAAATAGGGAATTGGAAACGGAGCATTATTGATCTCACTGATTTTAAACATCCAAACTAGCACAGGAGAAATCGTTCTCTTGGAAATGCTGCACCTCTCCAGTGATTTTAAAAAAAAAGTCCAAATATCCCTATCGAGAAAGAAATGTCCTGTCCATTCCCAAATTCCCAAAGTCCCTGTGGTAATGCATAGCAAAAACTGTTCTCACCACCCTCATCTACACCTGGAGTGAGAGATTTCTTCATCTCATATTCATTTTGCTCTGGCATCTCATCAATATCTCCTTATAAGTCCCTGGGATAAGGAAACTTGTCTTCCTGCTACACCTGTAAAGCATGATTTAATTTTATGTGAATGATGCATTAAAATAAATAACTGTGTGTTTCTGTGTCTAAGGGTCTCAAGCCCAGAAAATAAATTGCCCATCTCACTTTACAGCTTTACCATTGGCACCTTGAAGAAGTAGCTCATTAACCAGTGAAGGAGGATGCAGAAAGGGGGGAAATCCAATTTCTAGCTTGCAGTATTTTGCTAAAAACGTTGATAACAATTTCTGCTATTAGTCTCTGTCAGAAATGCAGGAGTCATTACTGAGCTGGTGTGGCCAGAGGGCACCCTGCACCACAGCTCGCTGTGCAGTCTGAATAAACATTACAAAGCACTGAGAAACCAGCTGTGTTTGAAAGTTTTTGAGTCATTAGAGGAGTACTCAGCTCTGTTGGTAGCAGACAGTCGAGCTGAAAGGAAATCTCACCTTCTGCTTTCCATTTCTGAGCTAAATCTGTGTGGTTTTGTTCTTGTCCCAGCCTGCATCTGTGCAGGTGGGGCTGGCTGAGCACACACCTGAGTGTCTGACAGGCAGCAGATTCCATCCACACAGGGTCCCCTCCGAGCACATCCAGTTTGGGGTGGGAATTCAACAAGCTTTCTCCATCAGGAGGGCAGGACTTGGATGTGAAGACAGAAGAGTGCTTGGCTGGCATCCACTGAGCTGATAATCAGATCAAAAACCTTGCTGGCCCAAAGCACAGTAGTTGTGAGTGGCTGCCTGTGTGCCTCCATCAGGACCACGTTCCTGAGAGGAGCAGGATAACACCTTCAAAATGTTCCCAATATTTCAGAGAAATCACAGAATATCCCGAGTTGGAAGGGACCCACGAGGATCATCCAGTCCAACTGCTGGCCCTGCACAGGACCACCCCAAGAGTCCCACCACGTGCCTTTCACAAGCCAATGGAGATTTTTGTGTGGTTTAAAATCCTGGAGTTCACATAGACATTGGGATAATCCCTGGGATTTCCATAGGGACATTGTGAATCTGGGTTTACACCTTCCTGAGCACGAAAGTACTCATCAGCTGTAGCATCCAAGAGGCTTGAGATCTACTGTCTTTACTGCCAACTCTCTTCTGCGTAAGTGAAGCAATAATTCACCTTTTGGGCATACTGCAAGAATTAGTTAATGTTTGGGGAAGCGTTTTAATGATATGAAGTGTGGTAAAAATGCTAAGTATTATTATTGTTCCACTTTGTCTTCCACTTAAATATAAAGAGGGATTGTACAGCTACTTCCCAAGTGTCTCCCAAGGGTGTTTCTAAAGCAATTATGTTGGCTGACACTTTCGAGCCTCAGAAAATGGAAACGATTCAGAGGCTGACCAATCAGCCCCTTTACCAGCAGATGAATCTAACGACTTCAAAGCTATTCATTAAGCAGTACTATGAATTGATTACATAAATTAGCATGCTGCTGACAAGGCAGGGAAGGGAGGAGAAGACGGCAGAGGAGGCCGACATAACACATCCCTCATTTGGCAAAGACAGTGGTTATTAGGAGCCCAGAGCTAATGAAAGAGACAGATCCATTAGGCACGTGTCGCTGGAGGGGATTGATTGCTCCCCCTGAAAAAGGGCTGCTCCTCTTGCTACTGGAGGATTATATTTGTTCTGGCTTGTTGATCCAGGGGCAACTGGCACATTTAACAAAAAAACCCCCCATAGTTTGTAAAGAGAGGGAAGGGAGATGATAAACTTGCATCAAAACCATTACTGAAATCTTCTAAGCCCAAGCACTGCAAGGCAGGTTGGTTTAGTTGTTAAAAGGGAAGATGAGTGAGGAGGATTTCCTGTCTGAAGCACCAGTACTTGGGAGAATTACAGTCAGAACTACTGGAAACTGGAAGGTTTTCAATGGAAACTTCGAACGATAAAATCTGACTGGTGCAGAGCCTTGCCTTCAAAAAAACCTGCTCGTCCAGGCCTAGGACAATGCAAAGTTTATTGCATGGTGCCCTAAGTTTAGTAAGTCTGGACCTAAGGTGGGTCAACCATGAGCTGTCAACATCATCTCTCCAGGCAAAGCAAGCATCACTTCATGGAGCAACTGCCTCCCACAAAAACTGGAGAGGGATTGAATGAAACAGTCTGATTTCAATGTTTTATCCAATTTCTACATTCAGGACTCTCTGGACAGTCCTACCAGTACCTCCCTGTTTAGTTTAGCCCAGAACAAGCCTGTGTAACTCTAATTATAGGCATATCCTTGTATTTTTTGCCAGAAGTAGGTTTTTCATCCATCGGAGTTGCTTCCAGCTCTGCTTTAGAGGAAAATGGGTTGAGTCATCTTTTGTTGCTGGTCTGTGCTGCAGCCCGAGTTGAGTAATCTCTAATTGGAGGGGCACAAGTGTGCTGTTCAGCCCTTCAGACCCTCAAGTATATGCTTAAATTAAGCACATGTTGAAGTGCTCTTCTGAATCAGGAGCCTGAGCGAGCTCGGGCTGAGTTTTCTGCTGTATGTTTAAATTGCTGCAATCCATTATTCCAAATGCAGCTCGGGCACTGAAACCAAACAAAAGCTCTCAGAAAAAAAGAAACTCTTATGCAAAACTCACATTCTGCAGACTCTGCTTGGGGAGTTTGATGCTGCTGTTTGTCTGCAGGAACATACCACCCTTGTCATTTGGTGACTGATGTTAGTTAAAATATTTTGTTCTCTTTAAAGAAGGAATTGCTCAGCAATTTCATTACCAAAGAGGCAGGAATCCTGGATGTGACATCCATTCAGATTTCTTCCAAATTTGCAGGAAAATGTGGTGATTTAAAAAGGAAACCAGTTACAAGCTGGAGAGCGTGGATCAGGGAACAAACCTCCCCACAGCTCCGGACGGCTTGCTGGTTTCTGCTGGAGGAAAACCTGGGTTTGATGGATCACCAAGAAAATCCATCATGGCAACTGAATGCTGATGGCAGCTGCACCAATTTAGAACAACTGACTTCTCATGTTGCAGTAAAGAATTCAGCAAGTTCAGGAACTACCAGAGCATCATTAAATCTGGATATTTAATGGGGCAGCTCTGTGCAACAATTGAACTTCAGAGAGGATTTTTCTGTCCTCCACCATTGAAGTAATTTGGTGGATTTGTTATTAACCAAGAAAAAAAACCAACTGGGATAGAATATCCTGCTATCTCAAGCTACCTCGGGGTTACACAGAGCCTGCTGCATTATGCAGTTGTTCCTTTGCATATTTCATTGGCTCTGGGGAAATATTAAAATTTGTGATTTCCATATTGCCAGATTATCGTACACTCTCCGGTGATTGTTCTCTCTATTTTTTATAATCTGTCAATTTCCACACTATTTAAAAAGACAATTTGACTGCCTTAATGCCAGAAAAATCTCACAGGGTATTTTCTTTCTTTTTCTTTCCTCAGCATAGGAAAGGTTATTTTTAGGACTAGAAACCTTTCATTACCATTCATTGAGCACCTTGCCTTGCCATTGCAGATAAACACTGAGCTTAACAGTTTTTAGCCCTGAAAAAAAAAAAATAAAATTTTGAATCTGCTTCCAGGAAGTTTTTGGTAAATATCATGTCACTGTGGAGTGCCACATTAATAGAGAGTGTGAAATACAAGTGTGAAGTCTACGATATATCTATACCCTGTGCTTTTATATGTCATAATATTTAGTTATCCACAGCTAAGGAACTCACAAGATTCTTGAAGTGCAGTAAGCAACACTTTGCACATTTTACAGACAAGGAGATGGAAAAAATACGTGAAATAGATGCAGTGGCTGGCAGGAGGTGAGGCAGCTCCTCAAGTGCAGCTCCTGGTACTGATTTGCCATCTTCCTCTCCCATGCACAGCCCAGTGCCTCCAGATTTGACTAAAATATGAATAAAATTATAAGTCTGGATGAGGTAAAAGGCTTGATAAGGGGAGATGCAAAGCTTGTCAACAGACAGACACTTTTTTCACAATAATTAATGGTGGGAATGAAAAGTAGATTTTTCATTCCTTTTTTGAGCCTCAGTGTCAATACTTGCTCCAGATAAATTGCCCTTAAATTTATTTGCACAACAACCTACTGTTGGGAGGCAGAATGCCAGAAATGGGTGTCTTGAAGACCTCTTTTGGTGGGTTGTGCCCCATCCCTGGAAATGTTCAAGGCCAGGTTGGACAGGGCTTGCAGCACCCTGGGATAGTGGAAGGTGTCCCTGCCCATGGCAGGGGGTTGGAACAAGGGGATCTTTAAGGTCTCATCCAACCCAAACCATTCTGTGATTCTATGAAAATAATGGCAAAACACTCATCATATTGTGGAAGAAATTAAACTCTCCCCAGGGATGTGCCCCTCTGGCATGGCTGAAAACACACGGCAGGGTCAGAAGCTCTGAGCATCCCTCTAAACAAAGCTCAGTGGAAAACTCACTCTGTTCCTGCTATAGAGGAAAAAATTTGTAGAGCCAGAGAACAATACACCCATCCAAGCTCTCTCAAGGTTTCATTAGTTCCTAAGGAAACTTTGCAGATGGAGCAGGCAGCAATTAACAATTAACAGCAATTAACAATTATTCCTTCTGCTTGCTTCCTGCTGGAAACGGGAGGCAATAAAAGTCTCTTATGCTGTCCTTGCTCTTGTCCCTCTCTACCTTGGGAATCGCATTATCAGGGAATCATTTTATTTAGCAAAGTACCTGTTTTGGCTGGTTGTAAATAGTTGCTCCCTTAGGGACAGTTTTTTAGAAGTGCCTGAAGATACAGCTGAGTACTCCCTTTTCGGGTTTTTGGGAGGGGAAGTGGGAAATCTCATTTCAAAAGCATAAAGTTTTATTTTTAATGGAGCAAAAATAGAGTGAGCCAAGTTTCCATGTAACTGAAAAGTGTGGATAACTGAGCTGTGTGAGACACAACTCTCCTGCTCTGCACGTGGTGTGAAGAAGGGTCTGCCCTTGTCCTTAGGACTGTGGCAATTCCTGTACCTAAATCCAGCATAAATCCCTGTGCAGCTGAAAAAGGTGATGCTTTCCTTCTTTCCCCCACAAGGTGAATTTCTCAACCGCCAAAATATTGATGCGAGCATGAGGCACAAAGGAGGAGGGACACAGGGAAGGGATGGGACCACTCAGAGAAGCAGGAATTGCTCCCTCTAAAGCCACAGAGTAACCTTGGCTTGTGGGTTAAGGGCATTACATTCCTCCATGTTTACTTTGAGCCACAAACCTACGTTTAGGTAGTTATGACAAGTAGAAAAAGCACGAAAGTCCACACTAACTCTTTCTCCTCCTGTACCTTCTTCACACCTCTCTGCTCAGAAACTACCAGTTTCTGCTCTGAAACTACCAAACTTCCATCCAGGACAAGCTGACTGAGGAAGAGATATTGTGGAATAATACTGCGTGACTCATTAATACTGATCTGTGAATGCAAGAGATCCCTTGTAATTAATCATTTAGAAACAGGCCATTAATACTCCAAAGATTGTAATTTATACAACTTCTGTCAGCTTTGTTATCCAGATCAGAGGATAAAAGATAGGGGTTGCAAGGATCTGAGGAGGATGCAGCCCACAAATCTTCACTGCAAGCTCGGCAGTGAGAAAAGCAGCATTAAAGTGCTCATCCATCTTAGAGGAGCTGCCTGGACCAGGGTGGTTATCACCCCACGCATCCCCTCAGAGACAGAAACAACAAAGGGAGTGTGGATCTTGGTTCTCCCAGAAAGGATAATGGAAGTCTCCATGTCTGGCAGCATTTCAGTGTCTATGAACACACCTGGTACAGCCAGGGAAGGTGCAGAGGCAGAAATCCAGGTGGAACATGGATGAGCTGACTCAACACAGATGTTTACCACCACCTGAGAGACCTCAAAATGCCCCTTCTGCTGCTCCAAGAGGGTGTGACTTTTCCTTGGCTTTGCCATCCCATTCATGTCTTGGATGCCCTGGGGGCATCACAGTCTCCAGCCTTGGCTGGAGTCAGGGGAGTAACTCTCTGCCCAGGCACCTGAAAATTAAATAACACTTACAATATTGCTGTCCTGCTCTGCCTTAGTGGCTGCAACCCTCAGCCCTCAGGTGTCCTGATCAGCCCAGACTTCCCTGTCCTCAGCTCAGATAAGGCAAACCTGATCTGACTCCTCTGTGGAGTCAGAAGGGATGAGATGTCTCCAGGAAAAGCTGGATCCCTCTGCCTTTTTCTCTGCAGTCCCATCAGCCAGGCTTGCCTGATCTTTTCTGCTCCTCTTAAAACCAGGGTGGTCACAGAATCACAGAAAGGTCTGGGTTGGAAGGGACCTTAAAGACCATCCTGTTCCATCCCCTGCCCTGGGCAGGGACACCTTCCACAGGTGTCATCACTTGGTGAAATATCTAAAAGAGGCACTACTGAGCTGCAGGCTGAGATGTCCACTCTCTAAATTAAGATTTCCATCAGTATTTAATCTGCCTTGTTAGGTGGTTTCTAGGAAATACCTCATAACCATTTCTTTCCAGCTTTGTAGTTTTTTCTGAAATGTCACCAAATTTTATCATTATTCCAAAATTTAAAGTCCCTTTCTGTCCACTTTTAAAAATCAGCCAAATATCCACTCGATTATCTGAACCAAACCTGTCCTCACATGCCTGTCAATAATACTAATAAAAATTTCAGCAAGTGCTTTTTTGCCTCATGTCTCTAATGCTCTATCAGTAAAAAATTAAAGATAGATTTGTCTGAAATAAGTTGTAATTTAGAATGTCTTTTCCTATTCCACATGAAGGGACTCATCTTCAAAGCAATCTGCACAAATCCCATTAACAGCAATAACAGAATTTGTGCAAGTAACTCCCCAAACACCACTTTGAACATTAAGCCCTTTACTTAATTCAATATCTGATAAAAAACACGATCCAAGGCAATGCAGAGACTTGATATTCTGGTTTGTGTTTCACAATGGACTGGAGACACACACACACAGACACATCCAGGCACATTGATGCCACAGCTTAACAACTTTAAATGGAAACAGAAAAGCTGCTTCTTATTAAAGGAATTAAATTGGGAAAAAAANACACACACAGACACATCCAGGCACATTGATGCCACAGCTTAACAACTTTAAATGGAAACAGAAAAGCTGCTTCTTATTAAAGGAATTAAATTGGGGAAAAAAAAAAAAGTAAAGAAAAAGGCCCCCAGCATCAACCTCAAATAGCAAATCCATTCCCAGAAGAGAAATAAGAGAGAGACCCTTCTTTGAGACCTGTGGACACGATCTCATCCTCCACCATCACATTCTCAACAAATATTTGGGCTCAGACTGGTTCTTTTCTACCCTGCCCTCCCACACATAGACACAGCGTACTCCTATAAAAATTCAGATTTCACCCAGAAATGCCATGACAAAGGTACCTCCCGACCACCCTCTTAGGGGCACGGAGTTCCCAAGCACCTGAAGGAGAGGGAAGGTTATACATTGACTTTTTAAGTGTGTAAGAGACCCTGGATCAGGGAGCAGGAGGAAACATTCCCAATTTCTCACTGCCACGCTGCGTGATGTGCAGGATCATCCTGGCCTGCCTCAGGCCATGTGGTAAGAGAGGACAGCAGGATTTTCCCACTGAAAAAGGGTCTATGAATTTATTCCAAGTTCTTGGTTGAAGATGTTCCCATTAATGTATCTACCACTTGTAATAATACAGGTTAAAAATGAAGTCAAGCTCCAAGGCACCAGCAGTTGTAGATACCGAGCAAGCACAGAACAAAATAAAGGGGTTTTCCCTCAGTGAGAAGATACATCAGGGCTCTAACCCAGGCTAATGTAGGTCCTTGGAGGCAGAGAAGTCCTCAGATGGTGTCCACATTCCTGTTTCCTTTCCTTTTTTGCTTCTCTCTGCTGTCTTCCTGACAGAGCACAAAAACAAGGTGCCAAAGCCTGGCACNCTTCCCCAGCTCCATTTCCCTTCCTGGGCTGTCACCTCCACCACGAGCTCTGTCTACCCACCTCAGGATGGAAATAATAACCACAGTTGCTTCCTTGAAATCTAATCCATCTTAACCATGAATTTTCTGCTTTTACTTTTATTAATTGCTACATTAATCACCAGTCTGATTGAGCTTTCCACAATGAAACGGCCATTCCGTGGCAACATCAGCTCCATGGTTTTGCCTGGGAATATTACGCTTCATCATCCAAATGNACCCGCTGTGCTCAATCCCTCCTTGGCCAGGGCAAGTCCTGCTGTGGAGGCTCTGAATAGAAAACTGCACTGGTAAAATGCAGTTAAGGTCAATCATACACCCAGGAGCTCAGCAGAGCTTGCAGTTTTCCTGTGCAAACCCAAAGTTTCACAGTTTGGATGTTCGAAGTCCTTCCAGCTATGAACAACAGTGAATTTCAGGGGAATGTTTGCATTTTAATGTGGTGATTTCCCCCCAGCACACTCCTCCCTGGAGACATGTGTGATCTCACCTTAAACCAGTGGGAATGCAGTCCCTGATTTCTGCAAGGTCCCCAGGTGTCAGAGACAAGTCTATGAAAGTGATAATAACACTTTCTTCCCCTGACCAGGTCCTTGCCTTTTGCTGGGTGTCATCACGGGAGGATTGCCTTGGCAGGGGAGATCTCCTGGGTGCTCTGCACGGCTGGGAGGGAGGTTTATGGACACAGACTGCTCCTTCTACTCATCCAGCTGGTGCACAGAGTGGGTGTTGGGTTTGGACCTGTTTTCCTTCCTTCCTTCCTTCCTTCCTTCCTTCCTTCCTTCCTTCCTTCCTTCCTCCCTTGTTCCATCCAGTTTTTATTAACGTGTATAATCAAGAATTATATGTATTGTCTTTCAAAATTCCAGACACAGGCATTTTCCCATCTTCTCTTCCTTAATATGCA